>JAEBUS010000007.1:839023-1127103 GCA_023014475.1 Amanita pallidorosea
CGTAAGTGTAGCAGTGTAAGTCAGTGTAAAGTAGCGTAAGGCAGTGTCAGCTGTAAGAGTAGCAGCTTAAGGCAGCGATTGAAGGCCTTCACTTTGAGGGCAGGAGTGTGCAGACTCACATCATAGTTTACTCTGCACACTCCTGTGCAGTTGTGCTCATATTGAAGGCTTTCAATCAGCGCACATTCATATCATGGTATAATCTGCAGACTCTTGTGCTCAAATTGAAGGCCTTCAATAAGCGCACACTCACATCCTGCACATTCTTGTGCTCAAATTGAAGGCTTTCAATCAGTGCACACTCCTCCTGGTGAATTTGAGCTATGATGTGAGTGTGCACTGAATCAAACCTGTGCTCAAAATGATATGAGTGTGCACTGAGTGAAGGCCTTCAATATGGAGTCTGCAGATTATACCATGATATGAGTGTGCACTGAGTGAAGGCTTCATAATGAGCACAAGATTGTGCAGGATGTGAGTGTGCGCTGATTGAAGGCCTTCAATTTGAGCACAGGAGTCTGCAGATTATACCATGATATGAATGTGCGCTGATTGAAAGCCTTCAATATGAGCACAACTGCACAGGAGTGTGCAGAGTAAACTATGATGTGAGTCTGCACACTCCTGCCCTCAAAGTGAAGGCCTTCAATCGCTGCCTTAAGCTGCTACTCTTACAGCTGACACTGCCTTACGCTACTTTACACTGACTTACACTGCTACACTTACGCCTTACGCTGCCTTACGCTGACTTACGCTGCTACTGTTACAGCTTAAGCTGCCTTACACTGCCTTACGCTGCTACTGTTATGGCTTATGCTGCCTTACACTGACTTACGCTGCTACTGTTATGGCTTGCACAGCATGTGCTCAAATTGAAGGCTTTCACACTTACATCCTGCACATCATTGTGCTCAAAATGAAGGCCTTCAATCAGTGCACACTTGTATAATGGTATCATCTGCACACTCCTTTGCTCAAATTGAAGGCCTTCAATCAGTGCATACTCACATCATAGTTAGACTCCTGTGCACAAATTGAAGGCCTTCAATCGGCGTGCACTCACATCCTGCACATTCTGTGAGCACAAGAATGTGAGTGTGCGCTGATTGAAGGCCTTCAATTTGTGCACAGGAGTCTGCAGATTATACCACACAAGAATGTGAGTGTGCGCTGATTGAAGGCCTTCAATTTGAGCCCAGGAGGATGTCTTTTGATATCCACATTCATATGCCTCATCCTCTGTCCACCATTTATCATTCCCCACAATGTGTAGATGGACTCATACCAGTCCATGAAGGGCAGGAATGTGAATAGTAAGATAGCACCTATTGTAGTGGCTATTTACTACATGTCTATTGCTACAATGTCATGCTAAGATCCATATTCATATGCCTCATCCTCTGCCCACCATTTATCATTATGATAGGTTCCCCACGATGTGTAGATGGACTCATACCAGTCCATGATGTCGTTAGTTTGATATATTGCTGCAGTCAGCAGCTTCTGGCTGGTGACCAGGGATTTTTTGATGGCTGAGAGCTGATCCATGTCTAATTTACGCTGCTCCTCCGTGACACTTTTTGCTGCAATCTCATGGGTGAGATACTTGAGGGCTCCAAGCTCGCTTATGAGGCATGGAATGTCATTGCAGAGGTTGGAAGTGATGCCCAACATGGCGTGGATAGGGGCATTGGGGTTGACTGCAACGAACTCGACAGGGGAGCAGGGGATGGGTTGATGGGGGAGTAGAGCAACATGTTGGTTCAATAGGTGGGAGCATTGTACTGGTGCTTTGGGTAAAAGAAGAACGAAGATGACGGTGATGGTGTGTTGGAGGGGGGAAGAATGAAAAAAAGGTCCTGTAGAGGAATGTGACCAGGTGGCCGATGATTTGGGCAATGAAATGCATGATAGGTGGGTGGTTGTACCTTGCTGGGGCTCATCTGTTTATTGTGCAGGGTTTATATACCTTGCCAGAGAAATGGCTGTGCTGACTGTAAATGGAGAAATGGCTGTGCAGCTAAGGGTATCATGGAGGCTTTGAGAAATGGTTGTTAGGTTGATTTTTCAAATGGAGAAATAAATGGCTGTACAGGTAACAAATGCCAAGCGGAAGTCTTATGGCTTACGCTGGCTTATGCTGCCTTACACTGCCACATTTACCCACCACACTTACTCTGCTCACATCATACTCTGCACATTTCAATCAGTGCACAGTGTAAGGCAGCGTAAGCCATAAGAGTAACAGCGTAAGTCAGCGTAAGCCATAACAGTAGCAGCGTAAGGCATCGTAAACCATAGTAGCAGCGTAAGTTAGCGTAAGCCATAACAGTAGCAGCGTAAGGCATCGTAAACCCTTGTATAATGGTATCATCTGCACACTCCTTTGCTTAAATTGAAGGCCTTCAATCAGTGCATACTCACATCATAGTTAGACTCCTGTGCACAAATTGAAGGCCTTCAATCGGCGTGCACTCACATCCTGCACATTCTGTGAGCACAAGAATGTGAGTGTGCGCTGATTGAAGGCCTTCAATTTGTGCACAGGAGTCTGCAGATTATACCATGATATGAATGTGTGCTGATTGAAAGCCTTCAATATGAGCACAACTGCACAGGAGTGTGCAGAGTAAACTATGATGTGAGTCTGCACACTCCTGCCCTCAAAGTGAAGGCCTTCAATTAGTGCACACTTATATAATGGTATAATCTGCAGAATCCTGTGCTCAAATTGAAGGCCTTCAATCAGCGCACACACACATCATGGTATAATCTGCACACTTTTTTGCTCAAATTGAAGGCCTTCAATCGGCGTACACTCACATCCTGCACATTCTTTGTGCTCAACTTAATCAGTGCACACTCACATCCTGTACATTCTTGTGCTCAAAATGAAGGCCTTCAATCAGTGCACACTTATATAATGGTATAATCTACAGAATCCTGTGCTCAAATTGAAGGCCTTCAATCAGCGCACACACACATCATGGTATAATCTGCACACTTTTTTGCTCAAATTGAAGGCCTTCAATCGGCGTACACTCACATCCTGCACATTCTTTGTGCTCAACTTAATCAGTGCACACTCACATCCTGTACATTCTTGTGCTCAAAATGAAGGCCTTCAATCAGTGCACACTTATATAATGGTATAATCTGCAGAATCCTGTGCTCAAATTGAAGGCCTTCAATCAGCGCACACACACATCATGGTATAATCTGCACACCTTTTTGCTCAAATTGAAGGCCTTCAATCGGCGTACACTCACATCCTGCACATTCTTTGTGCTCAACTTAATCAGTGCACACTCACAGCCTGTACATTCTTGTGCTCAAAATGAAGGCCTTCAATCAGTGCACACTTATATAATGGTATAATCTGCAGAATCCTGTGCTCAAATTGAAGGCCTTCAATCAGCGCACACACACATCATGGTATAATCTGCACACTTTTTTGCTCAAATTGAAGGCCTTCAATCGGCGTACACTCACATCCTGCACATTCTTTGTGCTCAACTTAATCAGTGCACACTCACATCCTGTACATTCTTGTGCTCAAAATGAAGGCCTTCAATCAGTGCACACTTATATAATGGTATAATCTGCAGACTCCTGTGCTCAAATTGAAGGCCTTCAATCAGCGCACACACATATCATGGTATAATCTGCACACTCCTTTGCTCAAATTGAAGGCCTTCAATCATGCATGCTCACATCATAGTTTACTCTGCAGACTCCTGTGCACAAATTGAAGGCCTTCAATTGGCGTACACTCACATCCTGCATATTCTTTGTGCTCAACTCAATCAGTGCACACTCACATCCTGTACATTTTTTTCTTGTGCTCAAATTGAATTGGCATGCATTAATGTGCTATCTTACTCTGCACATTCCTGCCCTCAAATTGAAGGCCTTCAATCAGCGCACACTCACATCCTGCACACTCCTGTGCTCAAATTGAAGGCATTCAATCAGCACACACTCACATCATAGTGCACATATCATGGCATAGTCTGCAGACTCTTGTGCACTGATTGAAGGCCTTCAATCAGTGCACACTCACATTCTGCACACTCCTGTGCACAAATTGAAGGCATTTAATCAGCGCACACTCACATCATGGTATAATCTCCAGACTCCTGTGCTCAAATAGAAGACCTTCAATCAATGCACATACCATGACATAATCTGCAGACTCCTGTGCACAAATTGAAGGCCTTCAATCAGTGCACACTTGCATCCTGCACATTCCTGTGCTCAAATTGAAGGCATTCAATCAGCGCACACTCACATCCTGCACATTCTTGTGCTCAAATAATTGAAGGCATTCAATCAGCACACGCTCACATCCTGCACACTCCTGTGCAATTGAAGGCATTCAATCAGCACACACTCACATCATGGTATAAGACTCCTGTGCTCAAATAGAAGACCTTCAATCAGTGCACATATCATGGCATAATCTGCAGACTCTTGTGCACAAATTGAAGGCATTCAATCAGCACACACTCACATCATGGTATAAGACTCCTGTACTCAAATAGAAGACCTTCAATCAGTGCACATATCATGGCATAGTCTGCAGACTCTTGTGCACAAATTGAAGGCCTTCAATCAGCGCACACTCACATCCTGCACACTCCTGTGCTCAAATTGAAGGCATTCAATCAGCGCACATTCTTTGTGCTCAACTCAATCAGTGCACACTCACATCCTGTACATTCTTGTGCTCAAAATGAAGGCCTTCAATCAGTGCACACTTATATAATGGTATAATCTGCTGACTCGCTGTGCTCAAATTGAAGGCCTTCAATCAGCGCACACACATATCATGGCATAATCTGCAGACTCCTGTGCACAAATTGAAAGCCTTCAATCAGCGCACACTCACATCCTGCACACTCCTGTGCTCAAATTGAAGGCATTCAATCAGCGCACACTCACATCCTGCACATTCTTGTGCTCAAATTGAAGGCCTTCAATCAGTGCACATATCATGGCATAATCTGCAGACTCCTGTGCACAAATTGAAAGCCTTCAATCAGCGCACACTCACATCCTGCACACTCCTGTGCTCAAATTGAAGGCATTCAATCAGCGCACACTCACATCCTGCACATTCTTGTGCTCAAATTGAAGGCCTTCAATCAGTGCACATATCATGGCATAATCTGCAGACTCCTGTGCACAAATTGAAAGCCTTCAATCAGCGCACACTCACATCCTGCACACTCCTGTGCTCAAATTGAAGGCATTCAATCAGCGCACACTCACATCCTGCACATTCTTGTGCTCAAATTGAAGGCCTTCAATCAGTGCACATATCATGGCATAATCTGCAGACTCCTGTGCACAAATTGAAGGCCTTCAATCAGCGCACACTCACATCAAAATATAATTGTGCTCAAATTGAAGGCCTTCAATTCGCGCACACTCAACATATCATGTCCTCATATGGCGTTCAGTATTATCCTGTGGACGTACCATCTAATATAATATATATAGTGCTATGTGCCCAAAACCTCAATAGGGATACACATGTTAAACTATCAAATTTGAGACTTGGGGGAAATTTATACTATATTTCCTTTTTTGGCAACGCCATTGCAAGGCCTAAACCCCCTACCTAGTTGTCAAGAAGGGTATAGAATTTGCAATTTCCAGCTGTTATTCGTCATCCACTATTTCTTGCACATTCCAACAGCTACCATCCGCCGCTCAGCGCAATCCAACTTGGTCGGATTCGATTTCTACTCACATTCGACGAGCTACCTTCACACTTGCATTGTCCTATTCACTATATCCCAAACTACACAATATCAAACCAATGTATACATTGTTCGGACGACAAACGACAGCCTAACGCCGCTTCCCACGCATTCCTGCCTTTTTAGTTGTGACGACCTTCGAGGCATCGACCTTGCGGAGCTTAGGATTGGCTTGATCCTGGATGTCGGACGCAGCAAGGAAGTCACCCCGGCGCTGTATTTGTTGGCGCTCAGCCTCCGAACCTGGCGACGAAGGCAGCGGTCGCTTGCTTGATGTCACAGGAGGTGGTGGAGATGCCATGCGAATATCTTCACTTGGCGACGGAGCAGTTAATGGGCTGGGAGGTGGCGGAGTCGCCGAGGGTTCATGCGATTCCGTAGCCGCTGAGGACTCCGGTTCTTCTCTCGCCCTTGAAAACTGCACATCTCCTGTCGACGGACCTGCTTGTCCCGCCGCCTGAACATCTTTTTCGCTGGCCGTCGCTGGCACAGTTTGTTGCACCTCCACGACGTCCACTGCCGCGGCGGACACACTTCCAGTCCCTTTCGCCTTCTTCGCTCGCCCCTTTCCTTTCAATTCACTGCTGCCTTGAGTCACGTTCACCTCAGCGACAGCTGTCTTCTGTGTGGCCCGCGGCGCCGCCTTCTCCTTCGCCTTCGCTTTTCCTTTTCCTTCTCCGCATCGTCATTAGTGATATCCAGATGAACGAAACTGAATCACCTTTCTTGGGTTTCTCTTCCTCTATTTCCTCCTCGTCATCCTCCTCTCGTTCCTTGTTCAAAAACTGTTTCAACACCGGGTTAATCTCATGTGTCTTCGTGAGCAAGGCCTGCAGCATCGTATTCTTCTCCCTGGCTAGCGACGTAATGATGATGTCGGTTGTCCCGACAGCCAGGAGTTGATACACGTGCACAGTTTTGGTCTGCCCAATGCGATGTGCACGCCCGATGATTTGGGCTGTCAGCTGATCGCTCCAGACAGTATCCTAAGATCTTATCTTAGTGATGTATTGAACTGCTGATAATGCTTACGTAGAGTATCACAACGTCCGCGCATGCCAGATTCAAACCTGCCGCTCCCACTTTGAGAATAACAGGACCCGCTCGTTGATGTCCTGACTGCGGATAAACGTTTGAACCAACTGGTCCCGCACCTTGACCGTCTGACGTCCATTGATTACCACAGGGCTGATTCCGTTTACTTGTAAAGCAGATTGAATTGTTGTCGTCGAAGTCGGGTACTCGTAATATACCAGGATCTTCCTAGTCTGCGAGCGAGGTTCTTGTGGCCGGCTCGGGAAAATTACCGTCTGATTCTCGACAGTCGCGTGCTCTGCGTCGTCCGCTGCAAGCAAATGTTGCAATAGGGTTATAAGCATTGCCAGCTTGCTGCCCGGCTTAGCATCCCACTCTTCCTTCGAATGGAAAGTCGGGAATGCCTTCTGCGACTCGTCGCTCGTCCCGATCGGATACACCATGTTCAACCGGTAGTATATATAGAATTTCTACAATTGATTGTTATAGTTAATATATCGCTGTTAACTGGTACTTACCTCGCTGGTGATATCACCCAACGTGCCATCACGCTTCTTAAAGATCACCTCGCCCATTGAGTTGGCGAGGACCGCAAGCTCCCAGTCCTGCAAATGCACCGGGAGCATGTGCGTTTCGTATGGAGGCAAGTTGTTAATAGGATGACCGTCAAACCGTTTCGATGTCTTGGCTCGGCGAATAATGTGGCCATCGAAGCGAGATTGGATCTCCTTCACCCAGGCGACCTTCTTGTCTTCCAATAGTTGCCGTGCAACCGGCATGGCAACCTCCCTGCCCAGCAGTTGCTCTTGCTGAACGTGGCGGATCTCAGTCAGCTCTTCGGGCGTGATGGATCTTGCGATCCGCGCAACCTCTCTCTTGGAATCTTTTTCAAACAATCGGCCTTGCTCCATTGTAAGGCGCGGTGCACCGATTATTCTCGCCAGATTGATCGTATCCTATGGAACAGATCATCAGCAGGAGCAAAGCCGCAACAACAGCAGTTAGTAGGTGTACGACTTGGTCGGATGGGTGCTTACCTAAAGCATTCGTGGGAGTGCAGGCGCAAAGACCAGTTAGTACGTGTCCGACTTGGTCGGATGGGTGCTTACCTATAAGTGTGAAAGTTGAGCCGCACCGGAGCAGTTAGTAGGTGTACGACTTGGTCGGATGGGTGCTTACCTGCAAGTGATGTTGAAGTGCAGCCGCAGACAAGCAGTTAGTACGTGTCCGACTTGGTCGGATGGGGGCTTACCTATATGTGTAATATTGAAGAGACGTGTGAAGCAAGACACAGCGCTGGTCAGTATGCGTCCGACTTGGTCGGATGTGCTCTCACCTCGGGTTTTGTGAACAGTGGTGTCGCTGTACAAACATTCATCATTTGCGTCTTATGGCGCATTTGCACAGCTCCGTTGAACAGCCTCCCCACCGTTCGGAAATCGTGAGCTTCGTCGATCCATGCCGTGCACCATTGCATCTTGAAAAACCCTGCACCTTTTGACAGCAGAGGACGCTCGTCGTCAACGCAGGCATTAATTCCGCCTTCTCTCGCCCCCATGAACGACATCCCGGTTAGCGAACCGAATACCTGTATATATCGTCTTAATCATGTTCTCCTGGACCTTTCATCAGGCTTACCGAATGCGGCACGAGTACAATCCGACGGATCATCTCGTGCTTCAATGTTGTCCAAGCACTTTCATCACCGTCTTCGAAGTACCTCGGTAACAATACTTTCCTCGAAGGCAGTGTGAAAATGTCAATGACCCCTGGTTGGAAGAAGGTCTTTAACTCTCGACGCCATTGTCCGACAAGCGAATTCGGCACAATTATGGCATGAGGTGCGTTCGGCACCCGTCCCCTCCCATAAACGATGGCTTATCCACTGCCATGATGTCAGCTGCTGTCCGATACACGAAGTGTGTGACTCACTGATAAGGCTCGGTCGCGGCTGCCCCCGCTGCTCGCTTTCGAACACCAGCTGTGTGAATGCGATCGACGCCATCACTTGTGCCGTCTTTCCAACTCCCACGTCATCCGCCAACATCATACCAAATGTCTTCTCCTCGGGCCCACCCACGCTTTACTTACCATCGCGGCTACTCCAGCCAGCTGATGCCACAGCAGCCGCACATGTTCCATTTCGCTCCCTCCTTCCTGATATGGCGCCAGGTCTGCATCGCTTTGGCACTCCCATGCGCTCCCGACGTTATCCACCCGCTTGTATCGATTCCATACTAACGGCCTTTCCTGTATCCCGATGTAATTGCTAGTATTTGATCAGATATTCAAACTCACCTCGTGGAAACCCAACATCAGCCCAAGTTCTGCCGTGCTCTTCTTGCACATTTCCTCGACTCCCATATCCCCCTCTGTTGCATTATTCCACAATGTCCCCGCACGTACATTCTCGAGCTGAAACAGAATCTCATCGGCGTGTTCGAAATATTCGCCAAATATATCTTTCGTTCGCTCAACCGCCGCTGCATCCGCAATGTCGTTCGGGTCCAATTTGACCTTCACAACTCGTGCAGTTCCTGCGATGTTCTTTCAGTATGCCTTCTCCTGTCTTCTTTTGCTCACCTTTACCCTCACACTTCATTCGACTTCGCACCTGCTCCTCATCCATCCCAAGTTGGATTAACGCTGCCGTGATGAACTCCTCTGCTTCAGCCGCCGCCTCCAACAGATTTGGTAGCAACCTCATCTTCGCCATGAACACATCAACCCTCCGCATCAAATCTTGTACGTCAACTAACTTCACAGGCTGACGCTGTGCAATCTCTATTTCATACAGTGTGTGAGTACTTCACACCTTTGCGTTCAACATACCAGTGTAAACTTGGTTTAACTCCTCCACGAGTCGCGGACCTTTCCCTTCTGCTCGCCCATGCGCCCGACGCAATTGATCGTATACCAATGCCACGTATGATTGAAAAACTGTTATTAGTGCCATTCCTGAAGGTAGCACCGTCTCATCTTCGCTCAGCAGCTCGCTCGCACAGCTTGCGGCAACCCGAGCCCCGTACACCGTCGTCCACCCCTTTTTCGATTCGTCCGACTTTGCATTTTTCATGAGTTGAATCGGGTGCACTCCGCAACTAAACAAGTTGCGCTCGACCATTGGATTCAGCTTCGCATGTACATGCGTCGAAAACTTCTTCCAGACCTTGATGCCTTCGGCCGTTCCCAGCGTTGTTGTATCCTTCAAGTCTGATGGTGATGCATTTGCTAAGGTCGAGATATACGATTGGAACGCCTCGATCTCTTTTAGGTCAAGGCAATCAGGTGGGTCATCACGGCTGCATGTTTTACCTCGCCGCGTGATACCCAACTGCTCATTGATGTGAATATTATCGTAAAAGATGGTTGTGCCGTTGTCGCTCTGCACCGGCGTAAAGAGGAGAGCCCTGAGTAGCAGCCATTTTGCAGTCGTGGGCATTTTGGGAGCAGGGACCTGCAGTGCTCAACCAGCAGTCGCCTTTATATATACGCTCACCATGTGCTGCTTTTGACTTCCCTGATGTAAACCCTGACGACGATTGAAGCAGCATTGCTTCCTTTACGTTGCACGCTCTATTGATTTCTTATCTATTAGCCTCCGGAAGTTAACAGGATAGATCATCCTTCCTTGGACTTCTGCCGCGCACGCGAATTGAATGGCATCCTTATCAGTCCACTCCCTCGTCTTCTTTTTCACCTTATTGAATTGAAAAACTATGAATTCTATTATGTGTGCACATCAACTGAGTTTAGAAAGAACTTCAACGGACTTACCAGATGGAGATAGATATGTTGGGCCAACTGTTTGGTATATTACTCCGCCGACATATTGCATTATACATGCGAAGTATTGTGTGCAAGCCATGGCAAGCTATGCATCCGACCAAGTCGTATGCGTCTCACCCGCATAATGTGGGAGCGGACAGTGTAGCAGATACAATGGCTGATGTATCCGACCAAGTCGTACGCCTTTGAGGGGCAGATTGTTGTCACGAATATCGCCGAGTGACACCATGATTGCAGATGTCACATACATGCGAAGTATTGTGTCCAAGCCATGGCAAGCTATGCATCCGACCAAGTCGTATGCGTCGCACCCGCATAATGTGGGAGCGGACAGTGTAGCAGATACAATGGCTGATGTATCCGACCAAGTCGTACGCCTTTGAGGGGCAGATTGTTGTCACGAATATCGCCGAGTGACACCATGATTGCAGATGTCACATCCGCCCACATGAAATGCCCATGAGATGTGTCTTGTCTATTTGTGACACAAGCACCAGATATTCCACATCCGACCAAGTCGTATGCCTCTCAGTGGCAACCAATGGTATACAACAGTGCCTCACCTTGTTGTCACACATGTCACACAGTAGCACCAGGACGTAGATGTCACACCCGACCTAGTCGATTGGTGTCACAGTGTTACAACCAAGTGACACAAGTATTGCAGATGTCACATCCATCCAAGTCGGATGCTGAATGTTAGTCACTCATGTGACACAACAGTTTGGCGTGTGGCTAGATATAGCATGAGTGACTAACATAATGCAGCTCCCCACCACCTGCTGTGGTGATGAATCCAGCAGTGGGTTTCTGTAGCATACGTCAACTGATGTCTTGCTTTTGCGATTGGGATTACTGCAACATCCGACTTGGTCGGATGGTTGAATGCGGCAACTTGCATGAATGCTGTAAACGACCAAGTCGTTTACAGCAAGCCTCAAGTATCAAACACAGCTGTTGACATGATTGTAGGCGGTACGTGCCTCATTCGTCAACTATGAATTCTTGCATGTCCAGATATCGATAATGTAGCATCCGACTTGGTCGGATGGTACAATACTGCAATTTGCAGGAATGATGTAACCGACAAGTCGTTTACGGCGAGCCTCAAGTATCAATAACACAGCTATTGACATGATGATAGACGGAATCGGTACGTGCCTCATTCGTCAACTGTGATTTCTTGCATGTCCAGATCTCGATAATGCAACATCCGACTTAGTCGGATGGCACAATCCTGCATTTTTAGGAATGATGTAACCGACTTGGTCGTTTTACCCTCAACCTCAACTTTCAGCTCAGCTGCATACCATTTCTGTCTCATCCAAGTTGAGGTGTAAGACCATCAGACCAAATCGGATACTCTCGACAGTACATTGGCAGCTGCGAGCGATATTCACTCAGATGATGATGGATGAAATGTTCGGTTCATGTTGCATTCCTCAATGATTGGTTGTATATCGTATATTGTATTTGCGGTAATGCAGCTTCTGACCTGGGCAGAGTGTTATGAATGTTTTCTTCGACATTCAATTAGTTGCAATGTACCATTCAACGCCCTCCGACCAAGTCGGATGTTAATCATCTTACTGCACATTCAAGCCACTTGACACACAACTGATATTCTGATACTTGATATACACCATGCTACACCTAACCATTGTTCAAAGCAACCCGACGATAGTTTAACGACGCTTGCCACGCATTCCCGCCTTTTTGGTGACGACCTTCGAAGCATCGACTTTGCGCAATTTGGGATTCGGCTGATCTTCGCCGGCCGGGGCATCGGGGAAGTCACCTCGACGCTGTACTTGGCGGCGCTCAGCCTCCGACGTTGGAGAGGTTGGGACTGGTCGCTTGCTTGTTGTTGATTGAGGCGGTGGTGACGCCATACGGATGTCGTCATTGGGCGTGAGAGGGCTGGGAGGTGGCGGAGTCGCAGAGGGCTCATGAGATGCAGTCGCTGCGGCGGACTCCTGCACATCACTCGGCCCTGGCACCGAGTCTACCTCTGGTCTCGAAGGACCTGCTTGTCCCGCCGGAGCCAAACCTGTCTCGCCTGCCGTCGTGGTAGCATCGTGTGGCATCTCGGCCGCCTCTCCTTTCTTCGCGGCTGTACCCTTGGTCCCCTTCTTACCCCGCCCCTTTCCTTTCGCACCACTGCTCCCTTGAGCCTCATTCACCTCATCAACTGTCTTTTTCTTCGCTACTCGCCCCGATGCTTTGCCCTTCCCTTTTCCTGCTCGGTTTTATCAATGTGGATATGGAGACGAATGACTCATATTCACCTTTCTTGGGCTCCTCTTCGTCCTCAAGTTCCTCCTCCTCATCGTCCTCTTCGCGTTCCTTGTTAAGGAACTGCTGCAGCACGGGATTGATCTCGTTGGTCTTCGTGAGCAATGCTTGCAACATTGCATTCTTCTCTCTTGCTAATGAAGTGATGATGATGTCGGTCGTACCGACAGCCAAGAGTTGATACACGTGGACCGTTTTCGTCTGCCCAATGCGATGAGCTCGTCCGATGATCTGCGCCGTCAACTGATCACTCCAGACGGTGTCCTTATCCAAGATGTCAACGATTGTACTCATACCGTGAACAATACTTACATAGAGAATGACAACGTCGGCACACGCGAGATTCAAACCCGCCGCACCGACTTTGGAAAACAGCAGAACTCGCTCGTTGATGTCCTTGCTGCGGATGTATTTCTGGACCAGCTGGTCCCTCACCTTGACTGTCTGACGCCCATTGATGACGATCGGGCGGATGCCGTTGACTTCGAGTGCGGATTGTATTGTTGTCGTCGACGTAGGGTACTCGTAATACACAAGGATCTTGCGTGTTTTTGCCTGAGGATGTTCTGGCAAGCTCGGGAACACTACTGTCTGATTCTCGACGGTGACGTGCTCTGCGTCATCGGCTGCAAGCAGATGTTGCAACAATGCGATGAGCATCGCAAGTTTGCTTCCCGGCTTCGCATCCCATTCCTCCTTGGACTGAAACGTCGGGAAAGTTTTCCGCGACTCATCGCTCGTTCCAATCGGATAGACCATGTTGAGCCTGTAATATATATAGAATTTCTACATTTGATTGCATTAGTTACCATCTGGCCGTAACATTTAACTCACCTCGCTTGTGATGTCACCTAAGGTGCCATCTCGCTTCTTGAACATTACCTCTCCCATTGAATTGGCAAGGACTGCGAGCTCCCAGTCCTGCAAATGCACAGGTAGCATATGCATCTCGTACGGCGCCATACTGTTGATAGGATGACCGTCGAAACGCTTCGAGGTCTTGTCACGCCGGATGATATGGCCTTCGAAGCGCGTTTGAATTTCCTTCACCCACGTAAGTTTCTTGTCCTCTAGCAATTGCCTTGCAACCGGCATTGCAACCTCACGCCCCAGAAGTTGCTCCTGCTGTGCGTGTCGTATTTCCGTCAATTGCTCCGATGTGATGGCTCTGGCGATCCGAGCAACCTCCCTCTTGGAATCCTTTTCAAACATCCGGCCTCGTTCCAACGTTAAGCGCGGGGCACCGATGATCCTCGCCAAGTTTATGGTATCCTAAGAATGATGAGCATATAAACGACTTGGTCGGATGCGCTCTCACCTGTAAATGAACACATGCGTGGCGGGTGGGGATAGGAAGATAGGTTGCAGTTAATACCTATACGACTTGGTCGGATGAGCTCTCACCTGTAAATGCACAAGTCCGCGGTGCGTGGGATAGGCGGGCAGGCTGCAATTAGTACCTATACGACTTGGTCGGATGCGCTCTCACCTGTACATGCACAAATGCCAGGTGCGTGGGAGAGGATGGCACGTTGCAGTTAGTACCTATACGACTTGGTCGGATGCGCTCTCACCTGTACATGCACAAATGCCAGGTGCGTGGGAGAGGATGGTACGTTGCAGTTAGTACGTATACGACTTGGTCGGATGCGCTCTCACCTGTACATGCACAAATGCCAGGTGCGTGGGAGAGGATGGCACGTTGCAGTTAGTACGTATACGACTTGGTCGGATGCGCTCTCACCTGTCAATGCCCATATGCGAGGTGCGTATAAGAGGAAGGCACGTTGCAGTGAGTACATATACGACTTGGTCGGATGCGCTCTCACCTGTTCATACAATTGCCGCGTTGCGTGAGACATACAACAAAACCCTAGTAAGTATGTGACCGACTAGGTCGGATGCGTTCTCACCTCAGGTTTCGTGAACAACGGTGTCGCTGTACACACATTCATCATGTGCGTTTTATGACGCATCTGCACCGCTCCATTGAAAAGCCGCCCAACGGTCCGGAACTCGTGCGCCTCATCTATCCACACCGTGCACCATCGCATTTTGAAAACCCCGCACCTTTGGACAGCATCGGTCGCTGATCGTCCACACATGCATTAACGCCTCCTTCCCTTGCCCCCATGAACGACATCCCCGTCAAAGACCCGAACACCTTGATATTTCACTCAGTAGTGTACTAATCTAGGCCTCATTGTACTTACCGAATGCGGCACGAGTACGATCCGACGGATCATCTCGTGCTTCGACTTTTGCCACGCACTCTCCTCCCCGTCCTCGAAGTACTTTGGTAATAATGCCTTTCTCGAAGGCAACGTGAAGATGTCAATTACGCCGGGTTTAAAGAAAGTCTTCAATTCCCGTCGCCATTGTCCGACCAACGAATTTGGAACGACTATTGCGTGAGGTGCATTCGGCACCATTCCCTGCCCCATAAAGGAGGGTTTCTCCTCTGAGATTATATCAGCTCATCCCGTTAATCCACAGCAGCCACTCACTAATGAGACTTGGTCGCGGCTGCTGCCGTTGCTCGCTTTCGAACACAAGTTGTGTGAACGCAATCGTCGCCATAACTTGTGCCGTCTTCCCCACTCCAACATCGTCCGCCAACATCATCCCAAACGCACTATCTTCAGGACCCACCCATCCCTTACTTACCATTGCCGCAACTCCCGCCATCTGATGCCACAACAGCCGAACCGGCTCCATCTCCGCCCCTCCTTCTTCATATGGGATCAATTCCGCCTCGCTGGTCCTCTCCCATGCGCTACCGACATTGTCGATCCGCTTATATCGATTCCATATAAATGGCCTTTGCTGTCATATTTTACCCATCTGTTAATACCAGTTTTCTGCCAGAGACTTGCACTCACCTCGTGGAATCCCAACAGCAAGCCAAGCTCCTCCGTGCTCTTGTTGCACATTTCCTCAACTCCCATATCTCCCTCCGTTGCTTCATTCCACAGCGTCCCTGCCCGCACATTCTCAAGCTCAAACGGCACTTCGTCAGCATGTTCGAAATATTCTCCGAACATATTCTTCGTGCGTTCGACCGCCGCCGCATCCGCGATGTCATTGGGGTCTATCTTCACCTTCACAACTCGTACGCTTCCTGCTTGTATGCATCAATATCATGTTTTTCAGCTTGACTTTCTCACCTTTTCCCTCACACCTCATTCGACTGCGCACCTGTTCCTCATCCATTCCCAACTCAATCAACGCCGCCACAATAAATTCTTCAGCTTCGGCAGCCGTCTCCTGCAAATTGGGCAACAACTTTGTCTCCTCTGTGAATTTTTCGACCGCCCGCATCAGATCTTCTACGTCCACTAGCTTCACCGGCTGTCGCTTCTCAACATCTACTTTGCATTAAGTGACCGTTTTAAATATAATAAGTGTACTTACCCGAGTAGACTTTCTTGAACTCCTCCGCTGCTTTGGGACCATTCGCCTCCGCTCGCGCATGTTGCCGACGTAGTTGATCATATGTCAGCGACACATAAGATTGGAAGAAAGTAATCACTGCCATCCCTGCCGGCAATACCATCTCATCTTCTGCAAGCAGCTCGCTTGCACAAGTAGCCGCGGCCCGCGCTCCGTACACACCCGTCCACCCAGTCTTAGACTCATCCACCCCAGCATTCTTCATCAATTGCGTCGGATGCACTCCGGCGTTCAACATATTCCGCTCGACCATTGATTAATCATACCCGTATGCACATGACCGGAGAACTTTTTCCAAGCCTTGATCCCTTGCGCCGTTCCAAGTGTTTTGTCGTCCTTGAGCTTCTCGGGAGACGCATTGGCGAGTACGGAAATGTAGGATTGGAAGGCCTCAACGTCTGCAGCCGCCACACAATCCGGTGTATCCTCCCGGCTGCAAGTCTTAGCGCGGCGCGTTATCCCCAACCGCTCATTGATGTTTGCATCATCGTACAGAATCACCGGTCCGTCACCACTCGGAATTGGAGAGAAAAGCAGTGCCCTGAGCAATAGCCATTTCGGAGTCGTCGGCATGTCGCACGAATGGGGGATCTGTAGAGCTCAGCATATTTGGCCTCTATATAGTGTTGCTTTTGATCTACCTGATGTCAACCCTGAGGACAATAGAAGCACATCGCTTCTTGTACCTGTCGTACTCAACCAACCACTTATCTACCAAGGTCCTAACGTAATATAGAAGCTGCTTCGCTTCTTTTACTTCAGCTGTGCAGGCCAACTGAATGTGATCTTATCGTGGTCCGTACCTTAACACGATGCTGCATTGCTTCTTGACTTCTGCCGCGTCGGCTAATTGAATGTCATCTTTATTCCGTGTCTTCTGTATGACTTTATTGATACACCGGCATCAATTCCTATGTATGCACATCAATTGAGTTTAGACAGAAGCATCAGACACCTTCCACGGACTTACCAGATGGAGTAAGATATTTTGAGCCAACACCTTCCACGGACTTACCAGATGGAGTTAGATATTTTGAGCCAACTCTCTTTTATCTCATCAAGTGTCACACTTCGCATCCGACCAAGTCGTATGCATGCGAGCAGCATATTAGTTTCATCGCACCCTCATTTATGGCCCATACGACCAAGTCGTCTGCCTCTGAGCCGTACATTTGTTACTTCTGGCACTCGTTACCCCAGTATGCCTGTGACATCTGATGCTCCTGACACCAGCAATGAATATTTCACATCCGACCAAGTCGGATGCCTCTTGAGTGGCACGTTGCCATCACCAATGTCACAATGTATGCCAGTCTGTTGTGACGGATGTCACTGTGTGACTCCACCACTTTGTATGTCACATCCGACTAAGTCGTATGCCTGTGAGGGGCACATTGTTGTCACGTATATCACAAAGTGACACCCGGACAGCAGATGTCACATCTGACCAAGTCGTATGCTGCTTTGAACGAGAGATTGGTGTCACAGTGTTACAACCAAGTGACACAAGTCGTGCCGATGTCACGTCCTACCAAGTCGGATGCCGATGAACGTCTGATGTGGGTTACTCATGTACCTTTTGACACATTGTGTCACATGAGTGGCCAACATCACACATTCTTAGGCATCCGACTTGGTAGGACGTGACATCGGTACGACTTGTGTCACTTGGTTGACAAGTTGTGTCACAGTGGCCAACATCAGACGTTCATCGGCATCCGACTTGGTAGGACGTGACATCGGCACGACTTGTGTCACTTGGTTGACAAGTTGTGTCACAGTGGCCACCATCAGACGTTCATGTTGTCACCTGTGTCACTTCGTGACACCAGCCTGGTCACTCCTGTGACTCAACATATGACTCAAGTACTATAGATGTCACATACGACCAAGTCGGATACCTCTGAGCCACACATTGTCATCACTCCTTGCCTCAACATGTGACACATGTACATGTTACATACGACTAAGTCGGATGCCTCTAAGCTGCACATTGTCATCACTCCTGTGACTCAACATGTGGCAAATGTACTGTAGATGTCACATACGACCAAGTCGGATGCCTCTGAGCTGCACATTGTCGTCACTCCTGTGACTCAACATGTGACATAAGTCCTGCAGATGTCACATACGACCAAGTCGGATGCCTCTGACCCACATTGTCGTCACTCCCGTGACTCCACGTGACATAAGTCCTGCAGATGTCACATACGACCAAGTCGGATGCCTCTGACCCACACATTTCTGTCACTCCGTGACTCCCCATGTGACACAAGTCCTGCAGATGTCACATACGACCAAGTCGGATATCACTAAACAGTACTTGGTTGTCATGCCTGTGACTCAACATGTGACTCACGTACTGCACATGTCATATCCGACTTGGTCGTATGCCATCCAAAATCTGAGATTGTCCACTAGCTACCTAAGACTTTGACTGCCATATATGGAAATCTATGGTGGTTAGGGTTCATTAGGGTTAAGCTAGGGTTAACCCTCCCATCTCATTCCACGAGTCCCTATCAACCCTAACTCCTCTTCCGAGAATTGGTAAGATGACGCGGGCGCTCTGATGGTGGGAGTGTATTCAAGTTCCCCATCAGATTCTTCTGATTCGCTCAATTCATTCCTGGTGACGGTGGAAACCTCGTTCTCATGCTCGGTGTCTGTGATAGGGTCATCGCTTTGTACGACGGCTTGTTCCGGCGCATCAGGGATAACCGGGTCATCAACGACTGCATTCAGGAAATCTAGACTGTCCATTGCATCGTTGAAGTTGGCTTGTGCATTTGGGACATGCCGATCAGCAATCCAGCGGTATATTTCGATTTCTTTGCCGGCGCGTTTTAGCTGTTGAACGAAAACATATTTTTCAGGTTCTTCTCTTCGAAGGGCCATCTCGGCGTACACCTCGTATCTGTGATTCAAAGGTATGTTGGGTGATGGAAAGTGTGACCTGGCTTCGGGATAATATGGCAATTCTTCAGGATCAAATGTAAGATCCATATATTTTGGGAGATAATGAAGGCGAGCATTAAATGGGAATTCTACATGTCCTTGTGGATGTGTTAAGTGTCCAGTAGTTAGCCTTGAGGCTCTAGGTGCAGTTTGTCGAACTGCTCGTGTTCGGATGATTTTAGAGAATCGTGGTAATCCTAACGGAGATGTTGGAGGGCGATAGATAGGAATTTTAATGATTCGTCCTCGAAATCTTTCGTAGAGTTTTGGGGAATATCGTCCTCGAGTAGAGCAGTATTTCTTCGTGTATCGGATATTTTGTTTAAGAATTCGGCGGTTATGATAGCGAGACATGGGTATTTTACAACTGTCTTCTCAGTTTATATGCTTGCAAGATATCCGCAGCATTGCCTAGATTGCGTTCTGGTTCCCAGGAATTGTCATTCGGACCATAGTTTTTCCACTTAACCAAGTACTGATATCCTGCTCCACGCTTTCGGTGTGCGAGAACCGCTTCAACTTCAAACTCCTCTTGTCCATTTACAAGGTCAGGAGGTGGGGCTGTGTAATTTGGTCCATGTGTTTCGGTCTCCTTATATGGCATAAGGAGTGATGTGTGAAAGACTGGATGAATGCGCCACTGTTTCGGAAGTTTGAGCCTATACGTTACTGGTCCTAAGACTTGCTCAATGGGAAAGGGTCCTTCTCGTTTCGGCGCTAGCTTCCTGGACTGGTATGGGATATTAAGGTTTCTGTTTTCGAGCCAAACTTTGTCTCCTATTTCGAATTTGATTGACTTGTCTCTGATTCGTCTAGCCACTATTTGTCTAGCTAATTCGTGCGCGGCGAGGGCCTCTTCCCTAGCCTTTCGTAGTAACTGTAGCCGTTCTTCTGCTGCTGGTGTCGTCATTTTCTGCGCCGCAGTGGGTAGTGCAACAGGGTTTGTTCCATACATGAGTTGGAAAGGCGATGCTTTAACTGAATCATGATGACGGTTATTATGGCAAATTCGGCGATTGGTAATAATTGTTTCCAAGTGTGCGCTTCATTTGCACAGAATGTTCGAAGATATACTTCTAATTCTTGATTAACTCGTTCCGTTTCTCCATCGTTTGCGGATGATAGGCGGTGCTCATCCTATGATCGATTCCTAATGTTTTCCTGATTTCTTGGAAGACCTTGGCTGAGAATTGCGGTCCTCGATCTGAAATAAGTACGTCTGGTAGACCAAAGCGCTTGAATATTTCGGAAATGTAGAGGTCTGCCGTTCCTAATGCGTCGATGGTTTTTTTGCAAGGAGTAAGAATCACCCCCTTCGTAAGACCATGGTCCACCGTGACCAAAATTGAGTCAAATCCGTCAGAAATGGGAAGGTCGGTAATAAAATCCAAGGTCACTTGTTGAAATGGTCGAGTTGCCTTCGATCCGATGGGTAGGAGGGCTGGGGTATTGGGGTGAGTGTTCACCTTCATTTGCTGACATGTAGCGCAACCAGTGATCCATTCCTTGACGTGTTTATACATTCCTGGCCACCAGTAATCTCGTTGTAGCAATTCCATCGTTTTCAATCGTCCGGGATGCCCGGAAGTGGGTGATTCATGGATCGTTTTGATAATACTGGTGTGGAGTGTTCCAAGATCAGGGATATATGCTCTGTCAATGTATCGAATGATGCCGTCGACAAACGCCCAATCCTGGAGTTTGGATTTAATAGGTGGAGCGCGTTGCGTTTCTATGACTTCAATGATGGTTTTTCCAAAACTGTCAAGTGATGTAGCATCTCGGATTTTCTGAGCAAGGTCTGTGGCAATAAGGCGAATGAATTGTTATTGGGTAACATGATAACATCATCCAGTATGTCATCATCCTTCATATGATCAGGACGGCGGGATAATGCATCTGCTTCGAACATTTTCGTCCCTGGTACGTGCTCTATTTTCAGGTCAAATTCCGATAGCATCATAGACCAACAAGCTTGTCGAGGTGTTAACCGTTGTGGAGTTCTATAGAACGAAAGGTTCTTGTGATCGCAATGGACTATAATTGGATGTGGAGATCCATGCAGCAAATGTCGCCATGCTTGTAATCCTTTAATAATAGCCAATAGTTCTCGGT
This sequence comes from Amanita pallidorosea, assembly GCA_023014475.1. Lineage (NCBI taxonomy): Eukaryota > Fungi > Basidiomycota > Agaricomycetes > Agaricales > Amanitaceae > Amanita > Amanita pallidorosea. The sequence goes on from JAEBUS010000007.1 coordinate 860,437, forward strand.
CATAAATTTGGTAATTCGTTCCGTCGCGGTTAAGGCGTGTGATATGAAGCCACAAGGATGAAGGGACCCGGAGGCGTCGGCTTGTTCAATACTGCTCCGGTGGCCTTATTGGAAGCGTCCGTCTGGAGGATAAAAGGCCTTGTAGGGTCTGGCATGCGTAGGACTGGCATTGACGAAAATTTTCTTTTTAATTCATCGAAAGCCATCTGACAATCAAGCGTCCAACTGAAGGTTAAGCTTTTCTTAGTTAAGTCCGTCAACGGTTTTGCTATAGCAGCGAAGTTGCCGATGAATCGTCTATAGAAATTTCCAATCCGAGGAACGATCTAACTTGTTTGACCGTTGTGGGGGTTGGCCAGTCTCTGATACCGGCGAGTTTTATAGGGTCCATTTGAATATGACCGGGCGTAATGACCATACCCAGAAATTCGACTTCTTGGACGCAAAATTTGCACTTTTCTAACTTCAAAAATAGGTCTTTCTTCTGTAAACGTTCTAAGACTCTTTCGGTCCGTTTCTGTATTTCGTCTTTTGTCTTTCCACAGATCAAAATGTCGTCCATGTAGATAATGAGCCATCCTTCGTTAATCATGTCCTGAAAGTATTCATTCATCATGGTCTGGAACGTCGAGGGCGAATTGCAAAGGCCGAAGAACATTACTGTTGGTTCATACAACCCTCGATTCGTAATGAAGGCCGCTTTCCATTCATCGCCTTCTTTAATCCGGACGTTGTATATATCCCAGCGCAAATCAAGTTTAGTAAAATAGTTTGCACCTTCTAATTTCGTCATTAGGTCTGAGACTAGGGGTAGTGGATAGGCGTTTTTTATCGTCCATCGTTAAGGTAACAATAGTCCTGGCAGGGTCTAAGGGCACCGCTTTCTTTCTTTGAAACGAAGAAAAATGGTGACGCCTGTGGCGATTTGGATGGTCAAATGTACCCTTTATCTAATTGCTCCTTAATCCATTCGTCGAGCGTTGATTGTTCTTTTAGTGATAGTGGGTAGATTTTGCTAACTTTCGTGTAAATCCGGTTTGAGTTCAATTGCATGGTCCCATGGTCGTGATGATGGGAAACGCTCCGATGCTTTTTTCTCAAAGGTAGACTGCCAGGGAAGGTACTCAAGTGGTAATACAGTCGGCGTTTCGTCGCGTTTTGCTTGGTGTTCAAACGCTTGTGACGCCGATGTTTTTACTCTTATCCAATATTCGTCTTCTCCCCATTGTTGAGTATCTAGCGCTATGCGCCAAATCGGTTTGTTATCTTTCGAATCATCGTCTATTTGGAGGGTTTTCTTTCGCCAATCAATAGTCGGATTATGTTTTTCCAGCCATGGTATTCCGAAGATGATTTCTTGATCCCTAAGTTTGTGATCCATAACCAATTATCATATGGTTTTCCATTGATAGAATAGATAAGATGAGTTCGATGCGTGATCATGCCATTTTGGTTAATAGTTCCGTCGGCGTTTTTGACTTTAATCGGTTGTTTTAGTTTTTCCTTTGGCCAATCTTTGATATGCGTTCGTCAATGAAATTTCCTTCTGCTCCACAATCAATGAGGGCGGATATTTCAGCGGGTTTATTGTTTGTTTGCACAGTAATTGAGATCCGTTTATCATTATTGGATTGTACGATTACAGAATCGAGTGCTAACTGTTCAACTTTATGGGAGGCGTCAACCACTTTCTGGCGTCTCCTTCTTAAAAACCCTCTGTTCGAGTTCTTGGAGGGTATTCTCGCGCTCCTCGTCTGGGAAGTGCTTTCAATAGTGCCCTAATGCGTTGGGCAGTTGATTCTTCTGAGGTTGTTTCCTCAATAGTCCTAATGGTGCGATTCTGCGGAGGAGGCGATTTGTTGGGCGTCGTCTGGGCGTTCCCTTTGTTTGGGCAATCCCTGGATATGTGTCCCTGAGTTCCGCATCGGAAACATTTGCCGGTTTTCCGATATTCCTCTTTTGGGAATCTGAAAGGCGTCCCGTAGTTATGGCATTGACTCCTTTTGATCCTGATGCTGAGTTCCTCGAGTTTCGGTTAAATTTGAAACGTCTCTCCGTGTTTCCTGATCCAGAAGATCGGTTCATCAGTTTCAGGGTTTCCCAAGCATTGTGTAATCGTTCCGCAGCATCATAGGCTGTTTCCATGTTAATGACTGCAGGGTTTTCGATGATTTTTGCTGCGACAGATGCTGGAGTCCTTTACAAAAATAGATTCGTTGCGCCATGAACCCTGTGATTCCGGTTGACTGAATAAGGGATCGGAACTTCTGAATATAAGTGGGGATATCAATATCTCCGCCCACTTAACTTTATCTAGATCATTCAGGGTCCTGGCTGCGGTATCTGATTCACCCCAATCGGCTAAAAATCGCTTCTTGAAACTGTTGTAGCTATCCCAGGAGAGCGTCGTTCCTTCTTCCTTTTTCTTTCCTTTGTCTGTAATCGCCTCATCAATTCCTCTCGGATATTAGATTTCCAATCATCTAATTCCTCTCCTAAATGTAGGAAAACGTATTTGATTTCTTCTTGGCAGTGGTAAATTGTTCCTCATCTAGATCGAAGGTGTCATCAAACGCATAGATGAAATGTTTCGCTTTGGATCGTTGCCTTTGAATTTCTCAATGGAGATTCCTTTATCCCTTTCAGGGATGTTTCCTTTTCGTCTGCCATATTCTTCTTTGTTTCGGTTTCAGGTTCTTGTTTCGGTTCTGTTGCTTGTTTCGAGCTTTCCCCTTGTTTTGGCTCGTTGTCAAAATCTAGATCCAGTTCGATCTGCTGTTGTTCCTTGTATTCGTTCCACTTGGCAAGAGTAGATTCCTCGAGTGCGGAGAAGACTCCGTCGGTTAGATCTCAGCGTCTCGAAATTTGTGCCACCAAGTAAGTTCTGGCTCTTTGTTTGGTGGGAAGAATAATCGGCTATCTGAATTGTTTTCTTCGTTATACCAGTTAATCCAAGTTTCTGCTGGTAATTCTTCGTCAGGGTTTCCTTCTCTATATTCTCCTTCGAAGAAACTTTCTGGGACTCGCTGGTTCTTTTTCTTGGTGGTTGAAACGTAGTACCACCCTTCGTTTGTTGTAGAAGGATAGACTTCCCTTCGTCCAAGGTAGTACTTTTTGCCTATAACGAGCGGAGTTGTTTGGCGGTCTGATCTGGGAGGTTCGGGTCTCAATGGTGTCTGGCTAGTGACGAAGCACTGAGTGGTTCCTGAGTTCCAACTTGTGTTACGGACGATGCCCTCGTCGTAGTTCGTTCTAAGTCAACAGCGACAAGCAGAGTCTCGGTCCGCTCCCAGTCACTGGACAAAGAGTCTAGACGCTAAGTCAAACAATGACAAAGGTCCTGAGAACGATGAAGAAGAAGATCGTCGAGTTCAAGCGAGGTTGAGAGCAAAACTCGTCTAAGTTGGAACTGAGGTTACTCTACAGTACATGGAGCTTATATACGTTTGGAGAACAAAGGAATCGTAAAAGGAAATAAAGCTGTAGTTATCTGAGAAAGGGAATATGAAGGTAACTACGAAAGGAGATAGCGTCCAGGCTGTACAATGCGCAGTAAAGATGGATATGAAACTGTTTGCCGAAACATGGAGACGAAACGAAAGAGAACTGTAACACTAGCCGGGTATGAAACAATGCTCCGCTATCAAGATATCCTGCAAGGCGTTCCATTTCGATGGTATACGGATCATAGGGGATTGATTCACCTTCTTAATCAACGAAATCTGTCTGGCCGACAGGCACGTTGGATGGAACGCTTGGGCGAATTTGACTTTGACGTCATTTACGTCCCGGGTACTGAAAACATATTGAGTGACTCCCTCTCTCGCCTGTACTCAAATGACTCACCAGGTACAGTAGAGCCACCAGCGAATATACGGATTTTGACGATGCCATTCCCGTTGTGGACTTGGCATCTTATTCCATTTCCTTCCCAGTACTGGTCGGCTTGGAAGCAAGGGCGGTGACACTCCGTAGCGAGGCATGGCCAAAGGCATCCATTATGATGGATGGATCTGATGTCATCATCAAGGACCACCTTGGACGGCAAATAGTTCTCCACGGTCCACGTGAGAGAACGGAGGGCGGGCTGGAGAGAGAGAGACAAAAAGAAAATCTGGAGACTCCGTCAGATCCAACACAGAAAAAATCAAAGGCAACTGACATAGAGCCAAAGACGGCCGTCTCGGAAGTATTGAAACTGATGAAAGGAATTGACTTAGCAACAGTCATCAAAGGCCGATATGAATCAGACTCACTATTTAGCAAGGTGTTGCGAGCACCAAATGAACACCGCAATTTTGAGATAGACGACGGATTGATCTTCATCAAACAAGATGAAAACTGAAGGTTGTGCATACCTGATATTGAGATTAACAAAAAACAACTCAGACAGACCATTATTGATGAGGCACACACCTTGATGGCACATTTGGGACCACGCAAAACAGCTAGTGCTGCAGAGTCCTGTCCTGTCCTGTCTTTTAGCCCTCCAGGGCAGGACTGAAGACAGGACTGAAGACTGCAAGCTCCAAAGTCCAGAGGACAGGACTGAGACTGCTGGAGGACAGGACTGCAGTCCTGTCCCAGTCTTTTTCCAGTCCTGTCCAGTCTTGGACTAAATGCAGTCCAGGACCTGTCCTGATCAGTCTTTTCCAGTCCTGATCAGTCTTTTGAACCAATTTATTATATGTACAAAATTTACTGTAAGTTTAATTATAATCCTCATAGTCCCCTGTATATAGCTCCTCCTCATCCTTGAGTATTAATGAGAAATCATCAAACCCTACTTCTACCTCTTCAATTGAATGGGAATTTTCTCGTGCCCAATCAATTATTTTACCTTTCCAGTTGAACTGTAAGCACTCGAGTGCCTCTATAAGATCAGGCTGAATTGATGACCGTCAATCAGTAGTAACCTGCTTTGCACGTGAAAATAGTCGTTCACATGAAACTGATGATCCTGGGATAGGCAAGATATTGAGTGCCATGTGGGAAAGGGTTGGATACCTTGTTGTATGCATCTACCACATTTCCTATTAGTCATGGTGTTGTTACGCTGCTCAAAGTTGATATCACACTCACTGACCACCATTTCAGTGTATCCATCTTCTTCGTCACATCACATAATGGTTCCTCAACATACCGCTTCAGCTCCCCTTCCCATCCTTGTGTTGCTGCCTTTAAACGCCCCTTATGCACCTGGTCAAAGTCATCATCATCGTCATCATCATCATCACTGCTGTCATGACCATGATGATGATGCTGGTTCATATCCCGATCAACCGTCATTTGATCCATGACACCAAAGTGCTTTGGCCAGTATTTGGCCATCTTCCGGGCATAGGATGTCAGTACAGATAGTACTGGGTGAGATTTAACTCACAGCTTCATGGACAATGGCCCATGCCTCTGCCCGCCAATCCTTTGATGCATCACGACCTCCTGGCACTTGAATCTCCTCTTCCTGCTCATTCTGTAGGCCCCATTTCGTCTCTATGTATTCCATTCGATAGTAGGGGTGTAAACTGGTTGTCGAGACTCAAGGGTCAGTTACTCATCAAACCAGGAATTAAATGAGAAAAACATACACATTGATAGAACATATGCCGGCGTATTATCGAGCTTAATGTAGTACTTATTTAGTTTAGATAATCCACTTTTGATTGCGGAGCGGAAGGCACTGAATTTGGGGTTTGCATGCTTTCGCTTCCACCGCGTCAAGAGGCCTTCAAGTGCAGGGATAACACGGTGCAGTGTGGGGAAGGCATCTGATGAAACCCTCTGCTGGTATTCATTGGCGTCCTGAAAGAGTATGTGAGCACGTGAAAGGGATATGTGGAAATTGAGATCCATACCTCTAATATTTCGGCACACCATGCCACCTGTTGCCATCGTGATTCATCTAGCAAAAATGCCATCCATGGAATCTTCTTCACTACCTTTCCATGTCTACGAATTGTTGTGATGGGGCTGAATTTCTTATCTGCGCTCAGAATAAACGAATCAATCGGCTGCAAAAATACATATAAGCCCAGAATGGTGATACCACGCCAATCCATGCACCTCGTGTAGCTTGTATGCACGTTCGCACATGGCAAACACAGTGCCCCATCGAGTATTGCCATGGAGGGGTATCTTAAGTGGTTTATCGAAACCATGATCATGTTGCTGCTTTTCAAACCACTCCTTGCGCTGACCTGAAGCTTGAATCTGAGTGGAATTGATCAGATATCAGTCAAGGGGAAGAATCCAACATACCTTTACAACCAGTGTCCGGATTGTAGCGATGACATCCAGCCCATCAATAACTAGCCAGTTTTCAGGCAAAGAGGGATCGAAGTCCCAGATTGCCTGCTTTGTCTTGACGACTGCTATCTGAGTGATCTCAGACATGAAGTCTGAGATCCCCAGCTGGATTACATGTGCGAGACATCTATACAGTAGTGAGATGTGATTCACATACAACGGAGAAGAGTAAAAACTCACCCCAGTTTACGGGATTCTGCTGACCACTCTGTAGACCCACGCCGCTGTAAAACAGACGCAACTTTCTGTACCGTGGTTGTGTTATTGCTTGCATTGTCTGCAGTGATGTAGCCGAGCTACGTTGATGAGCTGATAAGAAGGCTGTAAAAAAAAGACTTGCTAACATACCTTGTTATATGTCTTGGAAGTAACGCCAACATGATCCAACAGCTTGATAACGTACCAGCCAAGGTTGTCACCATCATGTGGACCAGAAATCTTGTGCATCGCAAGGACTTCTGAACGAAAAACCCAGCTGTCTGCCTTCACATCAATCCACTGGGCACAAAGGCCCAAAAATGTGGCGCTCGTGTGCGGCGCTGTCCAAGTATCCCAATTAACTGATGCAACACCAATGATTTGCTGGAAGGTGAGCTTCAGGTTCCTAATATAGTTGTCAAACTCGCTAATTATCTTGTTGCGAATTGCTGAGTGCCCAGGAAGATCTTTGCAAGTTGTTTTTGGACGCATCGTGACCAGGCAGTTGGTGAAGGTGAGGTCATTGCCAAGGACAATGTTAGGACTAATCCCACACACAACCACAAGCCTCAGGAGAAGAGTAGAGTTGAGACGAAACTGTATTGACACAGTAGAGTAGTATACTGGGTGAGAGTAAACTATCTAGAGTCTTAGAGACTCCTACCTACGGCGCACCACCTTATATACCCCAACCATGGTCTGTGCACAGCAGCCTCATGCCCCTTGGGCTATGCGCGCGCAGCAACAAAACCATGGCGACTATCTACACCTTCCCGCGATGCCCGTGTCCCCATCCGGTCCTTATTGTCTTCTTATCGGCACAGCCCCTGGCTGACTAACCGCTGACCTAACCGATGGGCCTTGACATAGGGGTTGGCACCTACAAGTCTTGTATACCTATGCGTCCATAGGGCCCAGGGAAAATAGATAAAAATATGAAATAATAGCGAGAAAATTGTAAAGTCGTAACATGACCCCCCCTTAAGACTTCACGTCCCGGGAAGTCAGTGCGAGGATATCGTTTTGGGAATTTTTGCAAGGTCTCTTGCAAATGCCTTGTCCGTGTCCAGTTCATCATAAATCAATTTGCGGTCGCCTTTCCACCGCTGCCAATTTCGTTGAAGTTTTTCGAGATATTCCCGCTCAATTTGCCATTCTCCCATCCAAACAGTCGTTTGGGCACATGCACCTGAGTGTGGTTTCGCCATCGCCGGTAGTCCAAATCGCGTACGTTGACAAGCCGACGTGGGGCGCTAGGATTTGCCTTGTGGAACTTCTGAACCTCCTTTTTAGCGTTATCAAGATTTTCAGCTGGTTCCCAAGTGGATTCCTCTACAGGATAATTTTTCCACTTGACGAGATATTCCAAGCGCCCACCGCCACGTCCACTGACTCGACTGTCCATGACTTCCTCAACCTCGTATTCATCATCCTGAGATTCCTCAACCATTTGTAACTCCTTTCGCTGAGCTATTTTGTCTTTTTGAGTAGGAAACACAGGTTCCTTGTATGGTTTGAGATGGATCTCATTGAACACGTTGTAGACTTTCCAGGAGGCGGGGATTTTTAACTGGTATGCCGACGCGCCAACCTTTTTGACAATCTCCAGGGGACCAACAAATTTGCCATCAAGCTTCTTAGTGGCGCGAATAGTAGGCAAGTTTTCCATGCTGAGATAAACCTTATCGCCAGGTTTGTATTCTCGTGCTGGTGCCTTATTTTCATCATACCGCCTTTTCATAGTTTCAGCGGTTTTATTCAGCGCTTTGGTTGCCTTGGTATGTACGTCTTCAACCTGTTTGGCAAGTTCCTCAACTGCTACGACCGTAGGTGTGTGAAGTGGATTTAAGCCCTTATTGGGATGGCGTCCATTATTCATGAAGAACGGTGAATATCCCATTGATGCATGGACTCGATCATTATGGCAGAACTGTGCCACCGCTAACCAATCACTCCAGTTGTCTTGACGGTGATTACAAACATGGTCAGGAACTCCTTGACTTCCTGATTGACTCTTTCCGTTTGTCCATCTGTCTGTGGGTGATACGCAGTAGAACGGTTCGCCTTGATGCCCAACATTCCATATAAGTCGTCCATGAACTTTGAAACGAATTGAGGTCCTCGATCACTGATGACTTTTTGAGGAATTCCATGCTCTCGGAATACATTATCTCGGAACAAGACTGCCACGCCTTGTGATGTGATGGTTGACGTTGTCGGGAGGAAATAGGCCTTTTTAGTGAATCGGTCCACTACCACCATGACCATGTCGTTGCCCTTTGATTCCGGTAAGGGTCCAATTAAGTCGACGGACACGATTTCCCATGGCTCTGAAGGAATCTCATTCGGGTGAAGTGGCGCCGCCCTAGCCTGCCGATCTGGTTTGGCACGTTGACAAGTTTCACATCCAGGGATGTATTTTTCAATGTCTTTTCGCATGTTTGGCCACCAGTAGTCTCGCGTTATTAATTCCAATGTCTTGACAACCCCAGAATGTCCCCAGGAATGAATCAGTCCAATCAACTCTGTTACGGACGATGCCCTCGTCGTAGTTCGTTCTAAGTCAACAGCAACAAGCAGAGTCTCGGTCCGCTCCCAGTCACTGGACAAAGAGTCTAGACGCTAAGTCAAACGATGACAAAGGTCTTGAGAACAATGAAGAAGAAGAGCGTTGAGTTCAAGCGAGGTTGAGAGCAAAACTCGTCTAAGTTGGAACTGAGGTTTACTCTAGGATACATGGGGTTTATATATAGTTAGAGAACAAAGGAAACCGTAAAGGAATAAGCTGTAGCTACTCGAGAAAGGAAATATGAAAGTAGTTACGAAAGGAGATAGCGTCCATGCAGTACACTGCGCAGTAATGATGATGATGAAACGGTTCACTGAGACACGAAGACGAAACGAAAAGAGAATTGTAACATTACCCCCTTCGTATGCGAGAAGTCGCCGATGTTACGGACGATGCCCTCGTCGTAGTTCGTTCTAAGTCAACAGCGACAAGCAGAGTCTCGGTCCGCTCCCAGCCACTGGACAAAGAGTTTAGACACTAAGTCAAACGATGACAAAGGTCTTGAGAGCGATGAAGAAGAAGAGCGTGAGTTCAAGCGAGGTTGAGAGCAAAACTCGTCTAAGTTGGAACTGAGGTTACTCTACAGTACATGGAGTTTATATACGTTTGGAGAACAAAGGAATCGTAAAAGGAATAAAGCTGTAGCTACTCGAGAAAGGAAATATGAAAGTAGTTATGAAAGGAGATGGCGTCCATGCTATACATTGCGCAGTAATGATGATGATGAAACGGTTCACTGAGACACGGAGACGAAACGAAAAGAACTGTAACATTACCCCTTCGTATGCGAGAAGTCGCCGACTTCTACCATGAATTCGTCCAGCCGTGGTCCTGCCGAGATTCCAGCCAACTGATAATATTACCGACGTCCTTGTCGGCAGTCTCCACTCGCCACTGTAAGCTTTGAATTGCTCGCTGTAATTGTTTTGCTTGAGCGAGCATCGCGTCCCGTTCTTCATAAGTAAGAGTGTGGGGTCGGTATGAGGGTGAGGGGCGGTGATAAAATCAAGGGGTTCGGAAAACAAGTTGAAGTAGGTGACCAAGGTGGCGAGGTTGTCGCTGACGTTGTCAAGCATGGCGTTGCGGGGGCGAGTGACGACGGGCGGAACGGGTATAATGGGGACAGTTACGGTGTCAGCGAGTTCTGCCAGGTGTTCGTGAAGTTCGGGGAGATCAGCAAATTCGAAGTCGTCAGTGGTGATGGTGGTGTTGACAAAGACCTCAAGTGGGAGGTCGTGAGCGGCGGCAAGGAAGGGTGATAGGACGGCGGCGGGTTCAACCGTAACAGTGGCCACATGCGTGACCAGGAGGGCAAAGGCGAAGGCAATGAGGTAGGCGACGGTGGTTGAAGAGAAAGCGGGCATGGTTATGACAGATAGGTTGGGGAATCCGATGCACGCTGAAGCGTCCTTTTATGTTCAATTGAACACTTCGTCATCATAATTGACAGTCAGGAGTTCCTCTTCCGAGAATTGGTAAGATGACGCGGGCGCTCTGATGGTGGGAGTGTATTCAAGTTCCCCATCAGATTCTTCTGATTCGCTCAATTCATTCCTGGTGACGGTGGAAACCTCGTTCTCATGCTCGGTGTCTGTGATAGGGTCATCGCCTTGTATGACGGCTTGTTCCGGCGCATCAGGGATAACCGGGTTATCAACGCTGCATTCAGGAAATCCAGACTGTCCATTGCATCGTTGAAATTGGCTTGTGCATTTGGGACATGCCGATCAGCAACCCAGCGGTATATTTCGATTTCTTTGCCGGCGCGTTTTAGCTCCTGAACGAAAACATATTTTTCAGGTTCTTCTCTTCGAAGGGCCATCTCGGCGTACACCTCGTATCTGTGATTCAAAGGTATGTTGGGTGATGGAAAGTGTGACCTGGCTTCGGGGTAATATGGTAATTCTTCAGGATCAAATGTAAGATCCATATATTTTGGGAGATAATGAAGGCGAGCATTAAATGGGAATTCTACGTGTCCTTGTGGATGTGTTAAGTGTCCGGTAGTTAGCCTTGAGGCTCTAGGTGCAGTTTGTCGAACTGCTCGTGTTCGGATGATTTTAGAGAATCGTGGTAATCCTAACGGAGATGTTGGAGGGCGATAGATAGGAATTTTAATGATTCTTCCTCGAAATCTTTCATAGAGTTTTGGGGAATATCGTCCTCGAGTAGAGCAGTATTTCTTCGTATATCGGATATTTTGTTTAAGAATTCGGCGGTTATGATAGCGAGACATGGGTATTTTACAACTGTCTTCTCAGTTTATATGCTTGCAAGATATCCGCAGCATTGCCTAGATTGCGTTCTGGTTCCCAGGAATTGTCATTCGGACCGTAGTTTTTCCATTTAACCAAATACTGATATCCTGCTCCACGCTTTCGGTGTGCGAGAATCGCTTCAACTTCAAACTCCTCTTGTCCATTTACAAGGTCAGGAGGTGGGGCTGTGTAATTTGGTCCATGTGTTTCGGTCTCCTTATATGGCATAAGGAGTGATGTGTGAAAGACTGGATGAATGCGCCATTGTTTCGGAAGTTTGAGCCTATACGTTACTGGTCCTAAGACTTGCTCAATGGGAAAGGGTCCTTCTCGTTTCGGCGCTAGCTTCCTGGACTGGTATGGGATATTAAGGTTTCTGTTTTCGAGCCAAACTTTGTCTCCTATTTCGAATTTGATTGACTTGTCTCTGATTCGTCTAGCCACCATTTGTCTAGCTAATTCGTGCGCGGCAAGGGCCTCTTCCCTAGCCTTTCGTAGTAACTGTAGCCGTTCTTCTGCTGCTGGTGTCGTCATTTTCTGCGCCGCAGTGGGTAGTGCAACAGGGTTCGTTCCATACATAAGTTGGAAAGGCGATGCTTTAACTGAATCATGATGGCGGTTATTATGGGCAAATTCGGCGATCGGTAATAGTTGTTTCCAAGTGTGCGCTTCATTTGCACAGAATATTCGAAGATATACTTCTAATTCTTGATTAACTCGTTCCGTTTCTCCATCGGTTTGCGGATGATAGGCGGTGCTCATCCTATGATCGATTCCTAATGTTTTCCTGATTTCTTGGAAGACCTTGGCTGAGAATTGCGGTCCTCGATCTGAAATAAGTACGTCTGGTAGACCAAAGCACTTGAATATTTCGGAAACATAGAGATTTGCCGTTCCTAGTGCGTCGATGGTTTTTTTGCAAGGAGTAAGAATTACCCCTTCGTAAGACCATGGTCCACCGTGACCAAAATTGAGTCAAATCCGTCAGAAATGGGAAGGTCGGTAATAAAATCCAAGGTCACTTGTTGAAATGGTCGAGTCGCCTTCGATCCGATGGGTAGGAGGGCTGGGGTATTGGGGTGAGTGTTCACCTTCATTTGCTGACATGTAGCGCAACCAGTGATCCATTCCTTGACGTGTTTATACATTCCTGGCCACCAGTAATCTCTTTGTAGCAATTCCAGCGTTTTCAATCGTCCGGATGTCCGGAAGTGGGTGATTCATGGACCGCTTTGATAATACTGGTGCGGAGTGTTCCAAGATCAGGGATATATGCTCTGTCAATGTATCGAATGATGCCGTCAACAAACGCCCAATCCTGGAGTTTGGATTTAATAGGTGGAGCGCGTTGCGTTTCTATGACTTCAATGATGGTTTTTCCAAAACTGTCGAGTGATGTAGCATCTCGAATTTTCTGAGCAAGGTCTGTGGCAATAAGGCGAATGAACTTGTTATTGGGTAACATGATAACATCGTCCAGTATGTCATCATCTTTCATATGATCAGGACGGCGGGATAATGCATCTGCTTCAAACATTTTCGTCCCTGGTACGTGCTCTATTTTCAGGTCAAATTCCGATAGCATCATAGACCAACGAGCTTGTCGAGGTGTTAACCGTTGCGGAGTTCTATAGAATGAAAGGTTCTTGTGATCGCAATGGACTATAATTGGATGCGGAGATCCATGCAGCAAATGTCGCCATGCTTGTAATCCTTTAATAATAGCCAGTAGTTCTCGGTCATAAATTTGGTAATTCTGTTCCGTCGTGGTTAAGGCGTGTGATATGAAGCCACAAGGATGAAGGGATCCGGAGGCGTCGGCTTGTTTCAATACTGCTCCAGTGGCTTTATTGGAAGCGTCTGTCTGGAGGATAAAAGGCCTTGTGGGGTCTGGCATGCGTAGGACTGGCATTGACGAAAATTTTCTTTTTAATTCATCGAAAGCCGTCTGACAATCAAGCATCCAACTGAAGGTTAAGCTTTTCTTAGTTAAGTCTGTCAACGGTTTTGCTATAGCAGCAAAGTTGCTGATGAATTGTCTATAGAAATTTCCGAATCCGAGGAACGATCTAAAGTGTTTGACCGTTGTGGGGGTTGGCCAGTCTCTGATACCGGCGAGTTTTACAGGGTCCATTTGAATATGACCGGGCGTAATGACCATACCTAGAAATTCGACTTCTTGGACGCAAAACTTGCACTTTTCTAACTTCAAAAATAGGTCTTTCTTCTGTAAATGTTCTAAGACTCTTTCGGTCCGTTTCTGTATTTCGTCTTTTGTCTTTCCACAGATCAAAATGTCATCCATGTAGATAATGAGCCATCCTTCGTTAATCATGTCCTGAAAGTATTCATTCATCATGGTCTGGAACGTCGAGGGTGAATTGCAAAGGCCGAAGAACATTACTGTTGGTTCATACAACCCTCGGTTTGTAATGAAGGCCGCTTTCCATTCATCGCCTTCTTTAATTCGGACGTTGTTATATCCCCAACGCAAATCAAGTTTAGTGAAATAGTTTGCGCCTTCTAATTTCGTCATTAGGTCTGAGACTAGGGGTAATGGATAGGCGTTTTTTATCGTCCATTCGTTAAGGTAACGATAGTCCTGACAGGGTCTAAGGGCGCCGCTTTCTTTCTTTGAAACGAAGAAAAATGGTGATGCCTGTGGCGATTTGGATGGTCGAATGTACCCTTTATCTAATTGCTCTTTAATCCATTCGTCGAGCGTTGATTGTTCTTTTAGTGATAGTGGGTAGATTTTGCTAACTTTCGGCGTAAATCCGGTTTTGAGTTCAATTGCATGGTCCCATGGTCGTGATGATGGGAAACGCTCCGATGCTTTTTTCTCAAAGATAGATTGCCAGGGAAGGTATTCAAGTGGTAAGACAGTCGGCGTTTCGTCGCGTTTTGCTTGGTGTTCAAATGCTTGTGATGCCGATGTTTTTACTCTTATCCAATATTCGTCTTCTCCCCACTGTTGAGTATCTAGCGCTATGCGCCAAATAGGTTTGTCATCTTTTGAATCGTCATCTATTTGGAGGGTTTTCTTTCGCCAATCAATAGTCGGGTTATGTTTTTCCAGCCATGGTATTCCAAAGATGATTTCTTGATCCCCTAAGTTTGTGATCCATAACCAATTATCATATGGTTTTCCATTGATAGAATAGGTAAGATGAGTTCGATGCGTGATCATGCCATTTAGGTTAATAGTTCCATCGGCGTTTTTGACTTTAATTGGTTGTTTTAGTTTTTCCTTTGGCCAATCTTTTGATATTCGTTCGTCAATGAAGTTTCCTTCTGCTCCACAATCAATGAGGGCGGATATTTCAGCGGGTTTATCATTCGTTTGCACAGTAATTGAGATCCGTTTATCATTATTGGATTGTACGATTACAGAATCGAGTGCTAACTGTTCAACTTTATGGGAGGCGTCAACCGCTTTCTGGCGTCTCCTTCTTAAAAACCCTCTGTTTCTAGTTCTTGGAGGGTATTCTCGCGCTCCTCGTCTGGGAGTGCTTTCAATAGTGCCCTAATGCGTTGGGCAGTTGATTCTTCTGAGGTCGTTTCCTCAATGGTCCTAATGGTGCGATTCTGCGGGGAGGCGATTTGTTGGGCGTCGTCTGGGCGTTCCCTTTGTTTGGGCAATCCCTGGATATATGTCCCTGAGTTCCACATCGGAAACACTTGCCGGTTTTCCGATATTCCTCCTTTTGGGCATCTGAAAGGTGTCCAGTAGTTATGGCATTGACCCCTTTTGATCCTGTCGTTGAGTTCCTCGAGTTTCGGTTAAATTTGAAACGTCTCTCCGTGTTTCCTGATCCAGAGGATCGGTTCATCAGTTTCAGGGTTTCCCAAGCATTGTGTAATCGTTCCGCAGCGTCATAGGCTGTTTCCATATTGATAACTGCGGGGTTTTCAATGATTTTTGCTGCGACTGATGCTGGGAGTCCTTTACAAAAATAGATCCGCTGCGCCATGAACCCTGTGATTCCAGTTGACTGAATAAGGGATCGGAACTTCTGAATATAAGTGGGGATATCAATATCTCCGCCCACTTTCACTTTATCTAGATCATTCAGGGTCCTGGCTGCGGTGTCCGATTCGCCCCAATCGGCTAAAAATCGTTTTTTGAAACTGCTGTAGCTATCCCAAGAGAGCGTCGTTCCTTCTTCCTTTTTCTTTCCTTTATCTGTAGTTGTTTCATCTAATTCTTCTCGGATATTGGATTTCCAATCGTCTAATTCCTCTCCTAAGTGTAGGAAAACGTATTTGATTTTCTTCTTGGCAGTGGTAAATCGTTCCTCATCTAGATCGAATGTGTCATCAAACGCATAGATGAAATGTTTCGCTTTGGATCGTTGTCCTTTGAATTTCTCAATGGAGATTCCCTTTATCCCTTTCGGGGATGTTTCTTTTCATCTGCCATATTCTTCTTTGTTTCGGTTTCAGGTTCCTGTTTCGGTTCTGTTGCTTGTTTCGAGCTTTCCCCTTGTTTCGGCTCGTTGTCAAAATCTAGATCTAGTTCGATCTGTTGTTGTTCCTTGTATTCGTTCCACTTGGCAAGAGTAGATTCCTCGAGTGCGGAGAAGACTCCGTCGGTTAAATCCTCAGCGTCTCGAAATTCGTGCCACCAAGTAAGTTCTGGCTCTTTGTTTGGTGGGAAGAATAATCGGCTATCTGAATTGTTTTCTTCGTTATACCAATTAATCCAGATCTCTGCTGGTAATTCTTTGTCAGGGTTTCCTTCTCTATATTCTCCTTCGAAGAAACTTTCTGGGACTCGCTGGTTCTTTCTCTTGGTGGTTGAAACGTAGTACCACCCTTCGTTTGTTGTAGAAGGATAGACTTCCCTTCGTCCAAGGTAGTACTTTTGCCTATAACGAGCGGAGTCATTTGGCGGTCTGATCTGGGAGGTTCGGGTCTCAATGGTGTCTGGCTAGTGATGAAGCACTGAGCGGTTCCTGAGTTCCAACTTGTGTTACGGACGATGCCCTCGTCGTAGTTCGTTCTAAGTCAACAGCGACAAGCAGAGTCTCGGTCCGCTCCCAGCCACTGGACAAAGAGTTTAGACACTAAGTCAAACGATGACAAAGGTCTTGAGAGCGATGAAGAAGAAGAGCGTTGAGTTCAAGCGAGGTTGAGAGCAAAACTCGTCTAAGTTGGAACTGAGGTTACTCTACAGTACATGGAGTTTATATACGTTTGGAGAACAAAGGAATCGTAAAAGGAATAAAGCTGTAGCTACTCGAGAAAGGAAATATGAAAGTAGTTTGAAAGGAGATGGCGTCCATGCTATACATTGCGCAGTAATGATGATGATGAAACGGTTCACTGAGACACGGAGACGAAACGAAAAGAGAACTGTAACATTACCCCCTTCGTATGCGAGAAGTCGCCGACTTCTACCATGAATTCGTCCAGCCGTGGTCCTGCCGAGATTCCAGCCAACTGATAATATTACCGACGTCCTTGTCGGCAGTCTCCACTCGCCACTGTAAGCTTTGAATTGCTCGCTGTAATTGTTTTGCTTGAGCGAGCATCGCGTCCCGTTCTTCATAAGTGAGGGTGTGCGGGTCGGTAGTGAGGGTGAGGGCGGTGATAAAATCAAGAGGTTCGGAAAACAAGTTGAAGTAGGTGACCAAGGTGGCGAGGTTGTCACTGACGTTGTCAAGCATGGCGTTGCGGGGGCGAGTGACGACAGGCGGAACGGGTATAGTGGGGACAGTTACGGTGTCAGTGAGTTCTACCGGATGTTCGTGGAGCTCGGGGAGATCAGCAAATTCGAAGTCGTCGATGGTGATGGTGGTGTTGACAAAGACCTCGAGGGGGAGGTCGTGGGCGGCGGCAAGGAAGGGCGAGAGGACGGCGGCGGGTTCGACGTAACAATGGCCACATGCTGTGACCAGGAGGGCAAAGGCGAAGGCGATGAGGTAGGCGATGGTGATGAAGAAAGCGGGCATGATTGTGACGAATAATCTGGGAAATCCGGTGCACTTTGAAGCGTCCTTTTATGTTCAATTGAACACCTCGTCATCATAATTGACAGTCAGGAGTTCTTCTTCCGAGAACTGATAAGAGGACATGGGCGCTCTGATGGTGGGAACGTATTCAAGTTCTCCATCAGATTCTTCTGATTCGCTTAATTCATTCCTGGTAGTGGTGGAAACCTCGTTCTCATGCTTGGTGTCAGTGATAGGGTCATTGCCTTGTGTGACAGCTTGTTCCGGTGCATCGGGGATGACCGGGTCGTCAACAAATGTATTCAGGAAGTCCAGGCTGTCCATTGCGTCGTCAAAATTGGCTTGTGCATTTGGGACGTGCCGATCAGCAACCCAGCGGTATATTTTGATTTCTTTGCCGGCACGTTTTAGCTGTTGAACGAAGACATACTTTTCCGGTTCTTCCCTTTGAAGGGCCATCTCAGCGTACACCTCATATCTGTGATTCAAAGGTATGTTGGGTGATGGAAGGTATGATCTGGCTTCGGGGTAATATGGCAATTCTTCAGGATCGAACGTAAGATCCATGTATTTTGGGAGATAATGAAGGTGGGCATTAAATGGGAATTCTACATGTCCTTGTGGATGTTTTAAGTGTCCGTTGGTTAGTCTTGAGGCTCTAGGCGCAGTTTGTCGGACTGCTCGTGTCCGGATGATTTTAGAGAATCGTGGTAATCCTAACAGAGATGTTGGAAGACGATAAATGGGAATTTTAATGATCCGTCCTCGAAATCTTTCGTAGAGTTTTGGAGAATATCGTCCTCGAGTAGAACAGTATTTCTTCGTGTATCGGATATTTTGTTTAAGGATTCGACGGTTATGATAGCGAGACATAATTGTTTCACAGCTGTCTTCTCTGTTTATATGCTTGCAGGATATCCGCAGCGTTGCCTAAATTGCGTTCAGGTTCCCAGGAATTGTCATTCGGACCGTAATTTTTCCATTTAACCAAATACTGATATCCTGCCCCACGCTTTCGGTGTGCAAGAACCGCTTCAACTTCAAACTCTTCTTGTCCATTTACGAGATCAGGAGGCGGGGCCGTGTAATTTGGTCCATGTGTTTCAGTCTCCCTATATGGCATAAGGAGTGACGTGTGAAAGACTGGATGAATGCGCCATTGTTTTGGGAGTTTGAGTTTATACGTTACTGGTCCTAACACTTGCTCAATGGGGAAGGGTCCTTCTCGTTTTGGCACTAGCTTTCTGGACTGGTATGGAATGTTAAGGTTTCTGTTTTCGAGCCAAACTTTATCTCCTATTTTGAATTTGATTGACTTGTCTCTGATTCGTCTAGCCACCATTTGTCTAGCTAATTCATGCGCAGCAAGCGCCTCTTCCCTAGCCTTTCGTAGTAATTGTAGTCGTTCTTCTGCTGCTGGTGTCGTCATTTTCTGCGCCGCAGTAGGTAGTGCAACAGGGTTTGTTCCATACATAAGTTGGAAAGGCGACGCTTTAACTGAGTCATGGTGGCAGTTATTATGGGCAAATTCGGCGATTGGTAATAGTTGTTTCCAAGTGTGCGCTTCATTTGCACAGAATATTCGAAGATATACTTCTAGTTCTTGATTAACTCGTTCCGTCTCTCCATCGGTTTGCGGATGATAGGCGGTACTCATTCTATGATCGATTCCTAGTGTTTTCCTGATTTCTTGGAAGACCTTGGCTGAGAATTGCGGTCCTCAATCAGAAATAAGTACGTCTGGTAAACCAAAGCGCTTGAATATTTCGGAAATGTAGAGGTCTGCCGTCCCTAGTGCGTTGATGGTTTTCTTGCAAGGAGTAAGAATTACCCCCTTCGTAAGACCATGGTCCACCGTGACCAAAATTGAGTCAAATCCGTCGGAAATGGGAAGATCGGTAATAAAATCCAGAGTCACTTGTTGAAATGGTCGAGTCACCTTTGACCCGATTGGTAGAGGGCTGGGGTATTGGGGTGAGTGTTCACCTTCATTTGCTGACAGGTGGCGCATCCAGTGATCCATTCCTTGACGTGTTTATACATTCCTGGCCACCAGTAATCTCATTGTAGCAATTCTAACGTTTTCAAGCGTCCAGGATGCCCGGAAGTGGGCGATTTATGGACCATTTCGATAATGCTGGTGCGGAGTGTTCCAAGATCAGGGATATATGCTCTGTCGATGTATCGAATGATTCCGTCAACTAATGCCCAATCTTGCAATTTGGATTTAATAGGCGGAGCGCGTTGCGTTTCTATGACTTCGATGATGGTTTTTCCAAAGCTGTCAAGTGACGTAGCATCTTGGATTTTCTGAGCAAGGTCTGTAGCGATAAGGCGAATAAACTTGTTATTAGGTAACATGATAACATCGTCCGGTATATCGTCATCCTTCATATGATCGGGACGGCGGGATAATGCATCTGCTTCAAACATTTTCGTCCCTGGTACGTGCTCTATCTTCAGGTCAAATTCTGATAGCATCATAGACCAACGAGCTTGTCGAGGAGTTAACCGTTGTGGGGTTCTATAGAATGACAGGTTTTTGTGATCGCAATGGACTATAATTGGATGCGGAGATCCATGCAGTAAATGTCGCCATGCTTGTAATCCTTTAATAATGGCTAGTAGTTCTCGGTCATAGATTTGGTAATTCTGTTCCGTCACGGTTAAGGCGTGTGATATAAAGCCACAAGGATGGAGGGATCCGGATGTGTCGGCTTGTTTTAATACTGCCCCAGTGGCTTTATTGGAGGCATCCGTTTGTAGGATAAATGGCCTTGTGGGTTCTGGCATACGTAGGACTGGCATTGACGAAAATTTTCGTTTTAATTCATTGAAAGCCGTCTGACAATCAAGCGTCCAATTGAAGGTTAAACCTTTCTTAGTTAAGTCCGTCAACGGTTTTGCTATAGCAGCAAAGTTGCCGATGAATCGTCGATAGAAATTTCCGAATCCGAGGAAAGATCTGACTTGTTTGACCGTTGTGGGGATTGGCCAATCTCTAATTCCAGCGAGTTTCACTGGGTCCATTTGAATATGACCAGGCGTAATGACCATACCCAGGAATTCGACTTCTTGAACGCAAAATTTGCATTTTTCTAATTTCAAGAATAAGTCCTTTTCCTGTAAGCGTTCTAAGACTCTTTGGTTCGTTTCTGTATCTCGATCTTCGTTTTCCCACAGATCAGAATGTCGTCCATATAGATAATGAGCCATCCTTCATTAATCATGTCCTGGAAGTATTCGTTCATCATGGTCTGGAACGTCGAGGGCGAATTGCAAAGGCCGAAGAACATAACTGTTGGTTCATACAATCCTCGGTTTGTGATGAAGGCTGCTTTCCATTTGTCGCCTTTTTTAATTCGGACGTTGTTATACCCCCAGTGCAAATTGAGTTTAGTAAAATAGTTTGCGCCTTCCAATTTTGTCATTAGGTCTGAGACTAAGGGTAACGGATAGGCGTTTTTGATTGTCCATTCGTTGAGGTATCGATAGTCTTGACAGGGTCTGAGGGCGCCGCTTTCTTTCTTTGAAACAAAGAAAAATGGTGATGCCTGTGGCGATTTGGATGGTCGAATATATCCTTTATCTAGTTGCTCCTTAATCCATTCGTCGAGCGTGGACTGTTCTTTTAGCGATAGTGGGTAGATTTTGCTAACTTTCGGCGTAAATCCGGTTTTGAGTTCGATTGCGTGGTCCCATGGACGTGATGATGGGAAACGCTCCGATGCTTTTTTCTCAAAGGTGGACTGCCAGGGAATGTACTCAGATGGTAAGACAGTTGGCGTTTCGTCGCGTTTGGCTTGGTGTTCAAACGCTTGTGACGCCGATGTTTTTACTCTTATCCAATATTCGTCTTCTCCCCATTGTTGAGTATCTAGCGCTATGCGCCAAATAGGTTTGTTGTTTTTTAAATCATCGTCTATTTGGAGGGTTTTCTTTCGCCAATCAATAGTCGGGTTATGTTTTTCCAGCCATGGTATTCCGAAGATGATTTCTTGATCTCCTAAGTTCGTGATCCATAACCAAGTATCATATGGTTTTCCATTGATAGAATAAATAAGATGAGTTCGATGCGTGATCATGCCATGTTGGTTAATAGTTCCGTCAGCGTTCTTGACTTTAATTGGTTGTTTTAGTTTTTCCTTCGGCCAAACTTTTGATATGCGTTCGTCAATGAAGTTTCCTTCTGCTCCACAGTCAATAAGGGTGGATATTTCAGCGGGTTTATCGTTCGTTTGCACAGTGATTGAAATCCGTTTATCATTATTGGATTGTACGATTACAGAATCGAGTGCTAACTGTTCAACTTTATGGGAGGCGTCAACCGCTTTCTGGCGTCTCCTTCTTAAAACCCTCTGTTTCTAATTCTTGGAGGGTATTCTCGCGTTCCTCGTCTGGGAGTGCTTTCAATAGTGCCCTAATGCGTTGGGCAGTTGATTCTTCTGAGGTCGTTTCCTCAATAGCCCTAATGGTGCGATTCTGCGGAGGAGGCGATTTGTTGAGCGTCGTCTGGGCGTTCCCTTTGTTTGGGCAATCCCTGGATATGTGTCCCTGAGTTCCGCATCGGAAACACTTGCCAGTTTTCCGATATTCTTCCTTTTGGGCATCTGAAAGGCGTCCAGTAGTTATGGCATTGACTCCTTTTGATCCTGATGCTGAGTTCCTCGAGTTTCGGTTAAATTTGAAACGTCTCTCCGTGTTTCCTGATCCAGAGGATCGGTTCATCAGTTTCAGAGTTTCCCAAGCATTGTGTAATCGCTCCGCAGCATCATAGGCTGTTTCCATGTTGATAACTGCAGGGTTTTCGATGATTTTTGCTGCGACTGATGCTGGGAGTCCTTTACAAAAATAGATCCGCTGCGCCATGAACCCTGTGATTCCGGTTGACTGAATAAGCGATCGGAATTTTTGAATATAAGTGGGGATATCAATGTCTCCGCCCACTTTGACTTTATCTAGATCATTCAGGGTCCTGGCTGCGGTGTCTGATTCGCCCCAGTCGGCTAAGAATCGCTTTTTGAAACTGCTGTAGTTATCCAAGAGAGCGTCGTTCCTTCTTCCTTTTTCTTTCCTTTATCTGTAGTTGTCTCATCCAATTCTTCTCGGATATTGGATTTCCAATCGTCTAATTCCTCTCCTAAGTGTAGGAAAACGTATTTGATTTTCTTTTTGGCAGTGGTAAATCGTTCCTCATCTAGATCGAAGGTGTCATCAAACGCGTAGATGAAATGTTTCGCTTTGGATCGTTGTCCCTTGAATTTCTCAATGGAGATTCCCTTTATCCCTTTCGGGGACGTTTCCTTTTCGTCTGCCATATTCTTCTTTGTTTCGGTTTCAGGTTCCTGTTTCGGTTCTGTTGCTTGTTTCGAGCTTCCCCTTGTTTCGGTTCGTTGTCAAAATCTAGATCCAGTTCGATCTGCTGTTGTTCCTTGTATTCGTTCCACTTGGCAAGAGTAGTTTCCTCGAGTGCGGAGAAGACTCCGTCAGTTAGATCCTCAGCGTCTCGAAATTTGTGCCACCAAGTAAGTTCTGGCTCTTTGTTTGGTGGGAAGAATAATCGGCTATCTGAATTATTTTCTTCGTTATACCAATTAATCCAAGTTTCTGCTGGTAATTCTTCGTCAGGGTTTCCTTCTCTATATTCTCCTTCGAAGAAACTTTCTGGGATTCGCTGGTTCTTTTTCTTGGTGGTTGAAACGTAGTACCACCCTTCGTTTGTTGTAGAAGGATAGACTTCCCTTCGTCCAAGGTAGTACTTTTGCCTATAACGAACGGAGTCGTTTGGCGGTCTGATCTGGGAGGTTCGGGTCTCAATGTTGTCTGGCTAGTGACAAAGCACTGAGCGGTTCCTCAGTTCCAACTTGTGTTACGGACGATGCCCTCGTCGTAGTTCGTTCTAAGTCAACAGCGACAAGCAGAGTCTCGGTCCGCTCCCAGTCACTGGACAAAGAGTTTGGACGCTACGTCAGACGATGACAAAGGTCTTGAGAACAATGAAGAAGAAGAGCGTTGAGTTCAAGCGAGGTTGAGAGCAAAACTCGTCTAAGTTGGAACTGAGGTTTACTCTAGGATACATGGGGTTTATATATAGTTAGAGAACAAAGGAAACCGTAAAAAGGAATAAAGCTGTAGCTACTCGAGAAAGGAAATATGAAAGTAGTTACGAAAGGAGATGGCGTCCATGCGGTACACT
The DNA here is from genome assembly GCA_023014475.1 of Amanita pallidorosea. NCBI lineage: Eukaryota > Fungi > Basidiomycota > Agaricomycetes > Agaricales > Amanitaceae > Amanita > Amanita pallidorosea. The sequence continues at coordinate 883,921 of JAEBUS010000007.1, forward strand.
GCGCAGTAATGATGATGATGAAACGGTTCACTGAGACACGAAGACGAAACGAAAAGAGAACTGTAACACGAAGGGGTAATGTTACAGTTCTCTTTTCGTTTCGTCTTCGTATCTCAGTGAACCGTTTCATCATCATCATTACTGCGCAGTGTACCGCATGGACGCTATCTCCTTTCATAACTACTTTCATATTTCCTTTCTCGAGTAGCTACAGCTTTATTCCTTTTTCGGTTTCCTTTTTCTCTAACTATATATAAACCCCATGTATCCTAGAGTAAACCTCAGTTCCAACTTAGACGAGTTTTGCTCTCAACCTCGCTTAAACTCAACGCTCTTCTTCTTCATCGTTCTCAAGACCTTTGTCATCGTTTGACTTAGCGTCTAGACTCTTTGTCCAGTGACTGGGAGCAGACCGAGACTCTGCTTGTTGCTGTTGACTTAGAACGAACTACGACGAGGGCATCGTCCGTAACAGTTATCCACTTGACTCGGATTGCCTTCAAAATGATCTGGCATCTCCGCTTTTGTTAATGGTGCCGGCGATGGGCGAGGGTGTGTGCGCTGCCACTCTTCGAGCACATTAGTGAGAAGTTGTCCAAGCCGTTGACGGTTGCCATCCTGGATTCCTCGATGTCGTCGATCTCCTGTTGCCTTTGTGCTACAGTATCCTGGTTTGTTCCAGTTAAAGGAATCTGTGGCGGTAAAGGATGTGGCATGACTTGTGTATATCCGATTAGGAAATCCCTTAGTCCCATAGCCATATGAACCGTCCATTGAAGGCGCCAATGTGGTAGCGACCATACCCTTTGAGGATCCAGTCCTCCATCTGAGTCCATGCATTGAGTCCCTGAGACACGCGCTCCACATGGATACATCCTTCGCGTCCATAAGTTTTTCTGGCTCTCACGTTTGCCTGCAAGTCCCTCATACGACTGTCGAACTGATAGATCTCCTGGATCTGCAGGTATGCCGGCCACTCAAACTTATTCCAGTGTTGTTTCTTAAACATGACCAAATAGCAGAATCCCGGGATGTCCGGGTGTAAAATTTCACTACTATATCGAGCCACCGGGTATGGATACGCGTGTTCTACTTCATTGGCTACTGTCCGACGCCAATGGTCTATTTCTTGCCGCTTCTGGGCCTGGTCCAGATTACTCGGTCCCGCTTCTATCATCCAGTCCTCTGCTGTTGTAACCGGTCCATCATGCCAATTCCAATCGCCGCCGCGGGTTCGCATGATTGCATTGAACTCCGCCTTCTTGGCTTTGATGGCCTTGGCATATGTGGGAACCTTCAGTGGGACCGGAGGTGGCGTGGACTGTTTCGACGTCCTGGGTGGAGTAGATCCCGTAATGAGATACAAAACCGGGTTTGGCTTGCTCGTGTGAACAGGGATGCTGGAAAGTTCCGCATCTCCTCCTTCACATTTGATGGATAGGGTTGAACCCGTGTATGATCGGGCCTTCTTCTTTTTCTTATTACGGCAAAAGAAGCCCTTACCACCCCAACGAGCTCGCTTGTTGTAGGTGCCCCTTGCGATCATCTCATCAATGCTGCCCCAGTCCCAAATGTCGTCGCCGTCCTCTATCCGAATCATGAACTCTTCGAGTACATGAAATCGGTCCCGTTGGCAGTTGTCCTGGAGACTGAATCGTGCAAACGGGTTGCGGAGTTCGGTGTTCCATGACGCGATTTCGGTGACAGTGGGCCAGGCGGGCCAGTGATACAGATCGTAGTACTCCGGCTTGAACAGATACATGTAACAATACCCGGGTTTGCGCCAATGATAATTTGGGCAATCCTCATTCGTTGGGACACCAGGCAACACGACCTGTTCCTGGTTTTCCACCCAGTGCTCCGTGTACTCTTTTTTGGTCTGGATTCCCCAATCGGCCAAGTGCAAGTCCATGAAGTCATCCCATTCCGGGAGCATGACTCCATCGTTGTCAGGGCCCGTGTGACCTTCCAAAGAATTAGGTTCTGTAGCCAGACATGAGCTTGATGGGCCTTTCCTCCATTCGTACATATACGGGGCATACCGCGTCATGCGGCCCGAGTGCTTGACCTTGATGTTGCCATTCGAGGCATGCATCAATTTGTTCTGCTCTTTGGCCGTCAGGACCAAACCATCGTGTTTCAGGGTAAACACGTTGAACCCCTGGAGTAATAATAGCACATTTGTCGGCGAGTCGAACACGGCCTCCCGAACGTCCGGCTGATCTTCGAGCTGCTCAAGCACCTGCTCAAGCACTCGGCGATCGGCTTCTAATTCCTGTTCCATCTGTTGGAACTTCTTTTCCTTTCTAAGCGCCTCGCGCTTTTCCTGCATGAGGATCTCCCATGCTTCCTCTTGCTCACGGAATGCCGCTTCCTCGAGCATCTGTCTTTCGTATGCTGCTCTGCGCAGCCTGAGTTTCTCAACCGGCGTTGCTCTTTTCGCCAGAAGTACCATGCGCGGACATGCGCATCGTTTTGTCGATAGTCGACCGGCTTGGTCGACTCGGTTCGTTGTTGGGCAACGGGCACCCGCCGCCCATTCTAGATCGAAAACGTGTCCGATCTCCATCAAGGACATAGCCGCCCTTGGCAAAACATAGTTGAAGCTCATATCCATAGCTTCGGATCCCAGATCCAGATTGTTCCAAAAACGATAATAACGTCCCAAGTAGGGAGATGTCGCCTGTTCTTCCGTAACTGTACTTCCTAATACAGCCACTGTCCGATGCGGTCAATAACGCACCCACACTCAAATGTTCGATTTAATTCCACAATAGACCAAAGCAGTGCTGCCGGCGCTTCACTCTGATGTCCTCGTGCTCAGATCAATAGATCCGATACGTGATTGGTATTCAGAGACTGTATGCCTTGATACAGGTCACCACAGTTGATTGTCTTCGCCGGTTCCAACGGCTTTTCCGCAGTCCTAGTGTAGTTACCGGGGCGACCCTGCCTGGTCCACAACCCAGCGATGCGACTACTCTCGTCTAGAACTGTTTTGTAGACAGTATGGTCGCAGTCAGTCGTGACCATGTTGTTGACTTGTGTCGAATCGAGGCTGAGGACGGTCTCGTGGTGCAACGAGTGCCCTGTCAGACGAATAAGATTTTGGTGGAACGCTTCGACGCTGTGAGCGACAACGAGCAAGGCGTGCTCGGCGCTGTGTCAAACGACGAAGGGTGTGGTTGAAGACTCTAGATTATGTTAGGACTAATCCCACACACAACCACAAGCCTCAGGAGAAGAGTAGAGTTGAGACGAAACTGTATTGACACAGTAGAGTAGTATACTGGGTGAGAGTAAACTATCTAGAGTCTTAGAGACTCCTACCTATGGCGCACCACCTTATATACCCCAACCATGGTCTGTGCGCAGCAGCCTCATGCCCCTTGGGCTATGCGCGCGCAGCAACGAAACCATGGCGACTATCTACACCTTCCCGCGATGCCCGTGTCCCCATCCGGTCCTTATTGTCTTCTTATCGGCACAGCCCCTGGCTGACTAACCGCTGACCTAACCAATGGGCGCCTTGACATAGGGGTTGGCGCCTACAAGTCTTGTATACCTATGTGTCCATAGGGCCCCAGGGAAAATAGATAAAAATATGAAATAATAGCGAGAAAATCGTAAAGTCGTAACAGACAAGGGCCTAAGGGACCAGGATAAGGGGCAATATCGATTGATTACTGGAACGTACCTCATCACTGCAGACAACGTGCTTGACAATAGCATCGAGGATGGAGCTCAGGCAAATGCAGTCGGACCCTCAACCTTCTGCATGACACCGTCAAGTGTCGCTTGCGTGCGATATTTCCTTCCCTCCACATTTTTACGATCTCGCTCAACCAAGACACTCTTTGATACTGCAGCCACCTTTTCAGCATACCCCTGGTCTTTGCACCGCTTGGCATACTTCTGATAATGGAAGGCAGCAATGTGGCAGCGGCAGGTTGTGTTGCTGCCACTAAACCAACCTGCCATTCCTCCACGTTTCTTTTTGGCTATGACATCTTCCCTGCAAAAAATACACTAGGTGCGTATCTAAACCACTTTGCAGATCCACATGACTGACATACCTGCAGATTTCGCACCACCATCCCTTCTTCATTTGAGAGGTCCCATCACGACGGTTAAACTTGACATTTACGGAGGTGGAGAAGATTGTCTCCATGTCTCGCGTTTTTTCGACCTTCACCTCATGATGGCCGCATTCATCCTCCGTCTGTAAATGCTTATTAGTTTTGAAATGCTAACTATTAATGTAGAAGACTTGCCGTTGATACGCCTGGAACGTGTCAGTACCTGCGCTAGCCCTATTCAGCTCCTGAGGAAGCCATTCGAGCCGAGTCAAAGCATCCTGTTCACAAATCGAAGTCCGTAGTGCCAGCAGTGCCCCGCCGAACAAAGGTCGAAGCTCGAGATCAGACAAAGTCTTCGATCCGGCCTCCTCGGTCTTAGCGGATATCCGAAACATCTCTCAGTCTCTAGACAGTCCCCGTCCCGCGCTACCCGGCCACATTGCGACGACCTCAGTTCAGTCACCAGGGCCCCACCACATTGCAAATTCAGCAAAATGGGTGCCTGGTGCCTCGCCGACATAAGGACAGAATGATCACCACCCCCTCCATAGCCCAGACTCGTGCACGTCAAACCAGCCGAAGCTTCTATGACTCGACCGATGCAGAGTGGAACGCCCTCGACCATACAGTCACTGACCCTACTCGAACGACTCGCGGCGCCAGCCCGTTCGTCGCTTGCGTCAAGGATATCCGATCGCGCCGAACCTCCGACAATAGATCCGGACTCTTCCATGATAGACGTACCTCCCAGCCCAGTCGAATCGCCAACGCACAACAACTTCGTTTCGTTCACCCCAGGGGCACCCTTCTTGCGGCTACCAGTATCCGAGCGAGCCAGTATATCCATCTCGGACTCGATAGGAATACAATTCGGAGACTCGAGGACGGTGATGGAGGAGAGACAAACCATGTTGACGTGTCAGATCAGTGCTCGAGGAGGCTTAGAGCCGATGTTCCATGACCCGGACGAGGCATCTGCCTTGCGTACACCCAGGGATCCATACAGTCGAAGTCGGTTCCACCTCGAACTAATCAACAGCTCGGTTCGATTAGAAGAGCTCGCCTCCGCAGGAAGCGCCACATTTGTCGTCGGTCAAGTCGTATGGAGGATCATCACAGTCACAGTGCAGGAGGGCTACCGAAGGGAGATAGCATCCGGAGGACCACTAATCATTGTCGGACGAACCCTCAGACAATATGCGGTCATCAATCGAGAAGGCGTGCTGCATTCGAGGCTCGTTCCAGCGCACCAGCTGATGCCATATTATTCAACCTGGCACATAGCGCGACTTCCAGCGGAATTGACACACCATCCCAGCTCGAGGACCTACTCTGTCACGAATACGAAGCTAGAAACCACGAAGGCATTGCAACGTAGGCTGTGCGTCGCTATCCAGTTACAGGCAGCTTCGACCGAGGTACCCGAGGATCTGTGGAGTGCCTGTTGGGTGTTGTGAACGTCGGCGATGTCGGCGGAGAAGTATTCCCAGTTTGTGCCTGGTGCACATGCTCTTTCTGTTGTCATGGACCTATTCCCATCGTCGTGCTTCGATTGGACTTCGAGAAAATGGTAGCAAGTGGACTTTTTACTATATTGCTGATGCTGGACACTGTTCCGAATTACCCCTTTTTGATACTTTGTTTTATATATATATATGTACCTGTCTTAGATGAATGACAGAGAAGTCCTGACCTTTCTTCCCTCCCCTCCGAGTTCACGGTTCAAACTTGGGCCGTCTCCGAGTCTTGCCAAGGTCCCCAGCGTTGTCTCGTCTCAGTCTGTGCTTGCCTTGTCTCGACATTTGCCCCAGTATCTTGCGTAGCCTTCGACGCGATTCCTCACCAGCCACACTCGTCCTCATTGCCTCACCCGTCAAGATTCGATCAGTCTTCGATCCTTGTTGCCCCCTTCGAAGTAACTCAGTACCACTTGCACTTCATTTATCACATAACCAGGTGCCCGCGTGCCTTGTACCTTCAGCCAAGTCTGAGAACCTCCTAGGACTCGCCCCCCTGTCGTACGTGTTGCGCGCCAATCCCCCCCTTCGTTACCCCCTATTCGTTTCGAACGCCGCCTCAGTCGATCACTGAAGGTGTGCTCGAGCACCGAGAAATTGGGTTTCTTTTGGGTTTGCCCGCCGCACAGCGCATCACCGTGCTCTGAACAATGACAGGATCTGTGCCACCTTCCTCAACCACCTCTTCAACTAGGCTACGGCTGCTACTCCTACTCACAACCTCCATTACTTCATCTTCATCACCATTGTCTGAGTCAGGTGTCTGAGTGCAGCGGCGTTTTGATGTGAGTTGTAAGTCATCAACTCCAACTTCAACTGTTCGTTTTTTATTGGATCTTGATGACGCAGACGCAGAAAACTGTGCCTCAAGGAGTCTCTGAGAGGGAATAGGCTTGCGCAACGATTTGCATGGCATGGCTGACATGTCTAGTGAAGGAATGAACCTAGAAGTGAGTCGTTGTTTTTATTCTGAAAATAGTGATTAATTACCAACCACTACTAGTACACCTGTCGGAGTTAGGCGTGCTAGCATCCTGCTTAATGTTTTGAGCCTTTGCTATCTTAAATTAGTACCACATCAGAGATGGCTGTCACTCATGATGTGCTGGAGGCTATGTATACTGTTCTCTTTTCTACTAAACATTCCTTTCCTAGCGCATGTGTCCATGACCGGTCTTGGGTGGTCCTCTGTTTTTTCAAAATTATCAGGACCGAGACTGGACCAAAGACAGGACCGCAAAAGACTGTTTTGTGGTCCTGTCTCCGACCAGTCCTACTCCGGTCTTTGACTGGTCCCGGACCAGTCCAGGACAGGACTCTGCACCACTAAAAACAGCCGATTATCTCCACGAACACGTGTGGTGGAAGAACCTTGCTGATGATACTAAAACTTTTTGCTATGCGTGCAAAACCTGTAAAAGAAGTAAACCCTCTAATCAGAAACCATACGGGCTGCTCCACTCACCGGATCTACCACGTCACCCTTGGGAATCAATTGGAATTGATTTTGTAGGTCCATTGCCTGAATCAGAAAACGAGACTCTTCATTTGACTCGATTACCATGATAATCGACCTGCTAACATTGTTAGTCCATTTGGTACCAAGCCACACAAATTATACCACAAAGCAAGTTGCGGAATTAGTATTTGCAGAAGTATACAAGCACCATGGATTACCGAGACAAATAGTAAGCAATCGGGACAAATACTTCACGAGTATTTTCTGGGAAAAGCTTCATGAGCTTATCGGGACTAAACTATCATTGTCCAGTGCTTACCATCCCCAATCAGACAGTTCTACTGAGCGTGCCATCAGAACCGTCGAACAGATGTTATGTCAATGCATCAACCCAGATCAGCAAGACTGGGTACAACGGCTGCCTGCAATTGAATTTGCCATCAATAGTGCACGGTCCGAGGCAATGGGATACTCACCATTCTTCCTGAATACAGGACGGCTGCCTTGTGCCATGAAATGGAATAACAGTGCTGAATATGCCAGCGTGCGAGTATTTGCACAAAGAGTCAAGATGGCACTGATGCAAGCCCATGATTCCCTAATTGCTGCACGAGTAAAGAGTACCTTCAACACAAACCAGCGACGACAAGAAGTCCCATTTAAAGCTGGGACTATGTGTATATATCTACTCAAAACATCAGTATACCAAAAGGACTGGCACGGAAATTGGCACCTAAATATATCGGCCCTTATCGTATACTCAGGGACTTCAAGAATGGATCCTTTCAGGTTGCGCTACCCACCGACTTGAAACAACACGGAATTCACAATGTATTTCATGCAGCGCTTTTGCAGATCCATCATGCAAGTGAAGACCTGCTGTTTCCTGCTCGCTCCGATGCTGTATATTCGGCACCTCTGGAAACCAAGAATGGATGGTTGACTGGATTATATCTCATGCAGGAACCAGACAGGATGCCGTGTTTTAAAATTCTGGGAACCAACAGCAGCATAGCTTGGCTCCCCTACCATCAGATATCACACATTAGTGCCTTGACCGAGTACCTGGAGGCACTAGGGTTGTCAAACGTTAGTGCCCTCCCCGAAGGACCAGGGAACCCACCTGACGACGCTCAAATCTTTTCCGGTGTTATATCCGTCTCCTTATATAACGCCAGCATCACAAGGACCCCCAACTAACGACAAGTATCATTGCACCACCCCTACCGAACTCTTTCTTGCCACCTGTGATTTAATGGATGACATGGTGGACTACGGCGATGGAGACATCACTGTCGAAGACGATTCAGTTATACCAGACGAAGGGAATGAAGGTCCCGCACCTTTTCACGATGGATCTGTAGGCGATCTCTCTGAGCTCACCCACCTTTCCCTATCTTCCCGAATTTCGACCCCCATTTCCACAGCAACGGGAATTGGTTCCACCACCGCCATAAACCCAGCCACATTGGCTTTGCATCAGGTCCCCGTGTCGTTGCCCAATGGTGCTGTACAATTCGGTCGGTTCCATATATCCCTACCTCAACCTTGTCCCAAAATTCCCTTGTTTCTTACGCAAGCCCTTCAACTACGAGATCTGCGATCGAACCACAGGACGACTGTGGAGCTTCTCCGCCGCACAACTCAAGCATTTCTTCACTTTCGACGACGACTGCCGTCGCGATCCGTCTCGATCTGGGTCTGTCCAGGAGGGTTCGAACAGTGGGCCGCTGCTTTCAATGCCTTCGACCTGGAATGGAAGTTTAGCGTGCAGGACTCGAGCGGCAAATGGATCGCCGTCGGACCTAAAATCCCGAAGCACATCTGGAACGTGGAATATCCCACTCCTGACGAAATCACTTATCTCCCTCGACTCCGTGACTTATTCGGAAAGACCCGAAAAGGAGAATTGGATATGGACAACGTAGAAGTGTCCCAGAGGGCTGTCTTTCGAGCAGCTAGCGATAGAATGCAGACAAATCACAACTCACCCTATCCTTCGTCCCGATTCGACCGGTCCAGGGCGCGAAATGGGCGCCGAGGAAGCGAACGCGCGCGAGGACGCAGCCATCATGCTGGGGACATTTTGATCGAGTGAGCGACTCATGTGAGTGCGCTGGAGGGCGGGTGTGACGGATGCTGGAACGTCTTGCCACTTTAGGACCGGACACGGGAATGTCCGGCTGATGTAAGCCCCTACTATATAATATGTAGATAGCTGGATGAGGAAGCGACAGTTTTTATTCCGGTGATACCACATACGAGTGAACGTTTCGTGTAGCGCGACTGCTAGACGAGCCTCGCGTTACAAATTACCGAACATGGAATTCGTACTGTCAAAGCATCATTCGGCCGCAAAGCGACATGCCACATCTCTATCCTAATATAAGTAGTACAATTTTCGTTACCGAGTCAACAAAAATCCAAAAATATTTGCAGACCCTTGGCGACACCAGGCGGAAACTTGAACGCCGTCAACTTATCCCCAAACGTGCGCACGATCATCCCTATACACTCTTTCAACCCGTCGCTCATCTCAGACAAGATCGCATTTGCCCGTGCGCGTTCTGCCTCCACCGCTTGCTCGCGCTTGGTCCGCAGCTCCAGTTTTGGGGGAAGACTGAGAGACGGACGAGCGGGAGGTGCTGAAATCTCACCCCGCCACTGGTCCACTTCCCCAAGAAACCGGACCATGGCCTCGAGGATCTTGGGTATATCCCTCTGCACGACCCCGTATTGGTCTTCGGCCAACGAAGCACACACATAGTGTCCTAGCACTACCACGCACGCGTCAATGACACTACCCCCAAACGACACCGGACGAACGCCGCATCAAATATAAACACATACTTTGGAAAACGACCAAATCCAACTCCCAATTCGGCAACCCGTTCTCGACCGCCTTGTGTACCCTCTCGCGGGTCCACCAATCGTCAAACGTCTTCGCGCCCAGTTTCAACCACCCCGGACATCCCTCCTGCTTTACCCACGTCATCGAGCGGACCACGATCATTCTCTTCTTTGCTTCAACCCAACCAGCCAGAACGGAAGGAGTCCACCCGCCAGCAGCAGCCACCACACCAGGAGGCGCCCCTCATCCGTTTCTACCCGTTGTCGCACACCCAATGAAGAATCTCCGAACCCGGTCTGCACCGTCCCGCGCTCCCTCAAAAGCTCCTAAACAGCTCAGGCACTTTGGAAACGGCATCGCCCACCTCCCCTGCGCCCTCTTCGACCGCCTGCGCCAGCGTCCCGCCCGAGGCGAGATAGTCGGCAGCAGTTTGAACAGAACGGGTCGTCGTTGGCGTTGTCGTCATCCTTGCCGTCCCTGTCCCTGCCTGAGCTTTGTTTCGGGTCTGGCTTTGACTTTGACTTTGACTTTGAACACCGGCCAGGGGCGACCTGAACGCGGAAGAAGAGGTTTGGAGCTCGGATGGAGGAGGGTGGCCGCGGTGTGAGAGCATCTGGAAATCGCGTCTCAGGAGGAGGAGGAGCAGATGGGAGGGTGGAATGTCGCATAATTCCAGATAGGCAAAGTCACAGTGGAAGGGGCCCGGGAATGGTGAAGGGGAGGCGGTGGGACCCGATACGAGCGCAACGTTAGGATCAGCTGTTAGGGCGGCCTATTCTTCGCGAATGGGTCCTCGAACGCAAAGTTCCGCCGGGTGCTGGAGCTGCACAACCGGAGCCAGTCGACGTCAGCGCATAAGTTAATCACAAAAACACATCACAAGCATATGATTCGAAGCACAAAGTACACGGTATGCAAAGGTAAAGGCAATTCAAACTAGATTTTCGAGGTTTTCTAATCAACATTTCCCTAACACGCTATTCGCAGTTTCCATATCTCCTAACTATTTAAGAGACGTTATATTGGACAGCCACCAAGGGAACAGGTCCACCACCGGGGGGGAGATCGAATGGGGCGACTCCCTTACCCGCGAAGGTAAAGGGCACTAGCCCAACATTGGCGATAAGGATCGGCCCCTGGGGGGTATCGGGGAGAGGAGGTATCGGTGCATTCGAAATGTGGTGAGTGCCAAGCCCCAGAGGGATCACAGAACCGGTAGCAATCGGGACTACGGCCCCACCATGCCCGGGCATTTTCAGCCATAACGGTTTGCCGGTATTATTTTGTATCCTAACGAACAGATGTGCATTGAATACATGTATACAGGACAGTTCGGTTACTGGTATACTTACGATGCCATTGTTGGTAGATTTGTTATGAGGTTGCTTTGAAGACGATGATGAGTTGGGTTGGCATTTCACTCTCCCTTGTCGCGCTGCTTAAGTAGACTTCTATGGTTTGACATTATTTGTTTGCATCTCAGACCTTTGACCGATGGAAGGCCGAAAGGGCCGCTATAACAGCCAAGTCATGGGCATGAACGGTGTCACGTTCTTGCATTCTTCACGGTAGAACTTGGCGATGAATGAAGTAACAATTTTTACCACATCAAGGACCCCTGAGTCTGAGAGCCAAATTCAAGGATCGAACACCTTGATTAAGTAACGTAATTCTTGATCACCGTTCGCGCATCGCTTTCTATATCTATATTTATATAAGTCAGGCGAGTGCTTTAAAACCGTCTCAAAATTAATTTCACCAATTATTTGTACCCAAGAGGGTTGTATCGCACCTGGAATCCACTACAGCGGTGGTTTGGTGAGTGGCTCAAGTATGTGCTTTGGGAGGCGACTCCTTCGAAACCTTCTCATGTCAGGAAGCTTACTATTTGTGGCGACTTGACAGCATGAATGGACTTGAATGGAATGTTGTCACTGACGGACTTCAATACAAAGGACAGGGTCAGTTCATTCTTAATCAGGACGACTGAAGGACCGGGAGTGGAACATGAGGTTGGAATCTCACCAGATGAAAAATAACGATATGGACTAGCTCGAGCAGTTCGATTGTCAGGAAGCTTACTTGACAGCATGGATGAACTTGAATGAAATGCTGTCACTCACGGACTACAAAGGACAGGGTCAGTTCATTCTTAATCAGGGAGACTGAAGGACCGGGAACATGACGGTGGAATCTCACCATAACGATATGGATAACTTAAAATGGTGTCTTGGCAGGATGAAGTTTCGATTCCTTCTGCGAGATCCGAAAATAAGAATTTGTCACCCAGGGGCAGGATACCGTCATGGCAGTCCGAGGTTTCTGAACACGGGACTCAGTGACAGTTCAATACCAGAAACTGCGAATCCAATAAACGTGCACTTGCGTCATTACAATCGTATATCACGAAAGCTGGGTACACATTTGTGGGGGGGAAACGGCGATACCCGTAGATAAAGATTAACATATTCATCTGGCTAGTGGCTCTCAAGATCTCCTCTATTGCAGACGTGTACAACGGACAGAAAATGATAGTTGGTGCACGGTGACATATAAGGTTCAATTATTAGCTGGTGACGTGAGCCTTGTGAATGGAGTATTATTGATTTTGGACCTTCCGCGTTGACGTTGAGCGCAAGTCCAGTGTGGAAATAATGTGGGTTCTTTCCAGCTTTTTTAATTTCGGCTCTCATCCCGTTGACATTCATCGAATTCAATAGCACAGCTTCCTACCCTAGAATCGAGTGCACGGATGCACCATGCCGCATCCAGAACTTGCGACTCTCATCGATGGCAAAACCGTGGGTAACTAAATGGCGATTGAACCCCCGTTATGTTATTCCAGAAACTGGTGTCCTTTTCTTGTTCTTGAATAGGCAGATCATATTCGAACACCGCCGGTCTCCGCGGTTAGTTCATGGAAGTCTTCAATGCCGGTATCCACCAACGGGCAATGGCGCAGACTTGCCAATACCAGCGGGACCTGAAAGCCAAGGAATGCGCATAGCAGTTGCGTCGCAGTTGGTAATACGTCCTTTGATTTCGTGGAGGATCTCAGCAGCTCACTCGTCATCAGGAGGCGGAGGAAGCTCAATCGTTCACCAGGCTCCCGGTACAAATTATGATCTCGCCCGAGTTCAGCAGCGCTCCTCCTCCGTGAAAGGTCCTTTTAGTAATTCCTTCGAAGTGTTGAGATTATTATCGTCCAGGGATCAGTGCCATTGTTAATCAATCCGAGACGAGGACATAAGACCGCAACCAGATATTCCTCTTCGGCGAGGCTTCCGCTGCGTATCCGACTGCTTTCGCCAGCCGTTTGATGATGACTGAATCAAGGTTGATGAGCTTCAAGATATCAACAATGGGTTGCAGCCAATTCGGCCCTCGCCATGTCGTTTGACCTCATTATCTAGGATAACAGATACGTCGACCTGAGGCTGAGGTAGTTGAGCTGCGTGCACCAGACGAGGGAACCGATGATGATGAATATGGCCTGTGAGGGTAAGAATTGTACTCAGTGAATGGCGTGTCCTATTTACACACCAGTTATTGTATAGTAGTTGTGGACATGGTTGGGTGATTGCCACCGACGTTGTTCCTGTATGAGGCTGGTGAAGTATCGACAATGATTAATCTTTTCATGGCAGAACCAAGGGGTAGAGGCGAAACGACATTAAATACAGCATTGATATGGCATCTTGGGACATCCAAAAAACACCCATTCTACACTCGAGTGGTAAGTTGTTCGCTGGCTCTTGAGACGGGGGTTACTGACTTGACATACTTTCCAGAATTGATAGATATGTCCGGCGACAAAACGAGAACCGCCTCTTCATCACGCTTCAATACCGCTTGGAGCGGCCTGATTTTCACTGGAGTCTTCTCTTGTCGCCCAAGTCGGAGAGCGATGACAAGGACTCACACCTCTTGCACGTCACCAATAGCATTTCTCCAGGCGTGCAGGTCCAAGGAGAAGCCTGCTAACGTGTTGAGGAGCCATACCATCACGGCACGAGCCCTTGTGGCCAAGCTGTCCGGGACAGAGTCTATCCATCACGTTCTGCGTGATATTCTGCTTCGGCAGAATGACGAGAGATGGATGTGCAGGGTGCGGGTTGAGCAGGCACTGAGGGCACTGAGGGCTCTAGGCGGCGAGTTGGATCTATTCCAGACATCATTGCCGGAGAGAGATGCGAAGAAGAGATCGAGGATTTTGCAGGTAAAGCCAAGGCGGGTATTTGAAGGGAAAGATGGTCGTCCGCCCGAGGGACTTGACTGAGCTCGATTTGAGGGGCTCTTAAAAGAATACTAGATGTGATTAATACGCTATCCGGTCAGACATACGATTATAACCATGTATGATTCAATGTAAATCTTAATCATCAACAAAGTCGGGGGAGATGGGAAAAGTCGGCATGAAAGATCTCCTAAATTTTGTAGATGGAAGCCTGATGCGCTGCTGAGCCTAGCCATTAGAGACGTTGAATCTCTGAAGTGCCGATCACAGGTTGAGACCGTCGTCCGTGAGACGTGTCATACCTCGACGTGCCCTTCTTCCTACGCGCTCCAAAGCGTCCTGCTTCAAGTCTGTAGTCCGGCTAACAGACCGTAGGTCATCGGTTTATGAAATAAAATATCCTGCTGTCAAATTATGGAAATGGCGTAGCCCTCTTCTAGTCGCTGTTCGAGGACAATTGCCCGTCTATGTGACCTAGTATGATCTATCCTAAATGTCCATCAGACCATGGACCACCCACTCGAATACACCTAAGAACATGTATGTGGATGTTTGCATGTGTGTTTTGATGATGTCGGTTGGGACTTGAATTAAGCAGGCGGCCTAGTTGCAAGGGCAGGCCTGAGGTGGAGAGCAGGGAGGAACGTGCCCACGACTTTGCCGATGGAAGCTGATGCCATGTGTGTTATGGGCGCGTACTCGGGTAAAAGAGGAGAATGGTTTTGATACGGTTGAGGATGTTGAACACGGTCTGATAACGAGCCGGGAACAGGGACAGAATTTTGGTCCGGAAGTGAACCAGCCATAGAAATGGGGCTGGAAATGAGTGCGAGTATTTCAGCATCTGCAGGAGATGAGGGAGCAGAAAGGCAAGCGATAAGCGAGGATAAAGCAGAGCCCAGAATCGGTGAAGCTGGGAACTGGTCGAGTCATTGAAATGTACTGGGACCCGAAGACGGCGGTGGCGACGTCGGCAATGTTTCTGGTGCTAAAAGGCTGAAAACTTAGTGCTGGGTTGTTGCCGGAGCACCCGAACCCGACCCTGACCCGGACCCGGACTGCACTCCCCTGCGCCCGCCCGTGCCAGCGGCCCGCCCGAGGCGAGATAGTCGGCAGCTGTTTGAACAGGATTTGTCGTCGTCATCCTTGTCGTCCCTGTCCCTGCCTGCGCTTCCTTTTGGGTCAGGATTTGAATTTGACTTTGACTTTGAACACCGGCCAGGGGCAACCTGAACGCGGAAGAAGAGGTTTGGAAGTACTTGACGGGTGAGCTTGGGAACGGCCGCGGTCTGAGAGCATCTGGAAATCGCGTCTCAGGAGGAGGAGCAGGTGGGAGGATGGAATGTCGCGTAATTCCAGATAGGCAAAGTCACAGTGGAAGGGGCCCGGGAATGGTGAAGGGGAGGCGGTGGAATTCAATCAGATACGAGCGCAACGTTAGGGTCGGGTGCCTAAGCTGATACGCAGTTCTGGGTGCTTTCGAGAAAGCGGCTATAGCTGGCAGTCGAGCGCATAAGTTACTAATCACAAAGACACATCACAAGCATATGATTCAAAGCACAAAGTACACGGTACGCAAAGGTAAAGGCAGTTCAAACTAGATTTTCGGAATATAAATCGACGTTATATTGGACAGCCACCAAGGGAACAGGTCCACCACCGGGGGGAGAACGAATGGGGCGACTCCCTCACCCGCGAAGGTAAAGGGCACTAGCCCAACATTGGCGATAAGGACCGGCCCCAGGGGGGTATCGGGGAGAGGAGGTATCACTGCATTCGAAATGTGGTGAGTGCCAACCGCTAGAGGGAACACAACACCGGCAGCAATCGGTACTACGGCCCCACCAAGCCCAGGCATTTTCAGCCATAAAGGAGCGCCGGTATTATTTTTTATCCTAACGAACAGATGTGCATTGAATACATGTAAGGACAGTTCGGTTACTGGTATACTTACACTGCCATTGTTGATCGATTTGATATGAGTTGGGTTGGCATTTTACTCTCCCTTGTCGCGCTGCTTAAGTAGACTTCTATGGTTTGTTTGCATCTCAGACCTTCGACCGATGGAAGGCCGAAATGGCCAAGTCATGGGCATGAACGCTGTCATCTTCGTTGCATTCTTCACGATGGACCTGAGCACAGATTTTAATCGGAACTTGGCAATATGGGCGGAATTAATTAACGATCTTTACCACATCAATCACTTCTGGCAATAGTAACAGGTAACATGAATAACCCAGGAGCACCAACGACGCGCACAAGAAGGGGAAATTATGGACCCCTGAGTCTGAGAGCCAAACGGACCTGCATTGGTGTGAATTGAACACCTTTATTGATCACCTTTATTAAGGTAATCTTTAATCACCGTTCGCACATCGCTTAGTTCTATATTTATATGCGTCCAAGATGTCGTCAGGCGAGTGCTTTCAAACCGTCTCAAAATTAATTTCACCAATTATTTGTACCTTGTATCGCACCTGGAGTCCACTACAGAGGTGGTTTGGTGAGTGGCTCGAGTATGTGCTTTTGGGGGCGACTTCTATGAAGCCTTCTCATCTTAGGAAGCTTACTATTTGTGGCGACTTGACAGCATGAATGGACTTGAATGGAACATTGTCGCTTACAGACTTCAACTTATACAAAGGACAGGGTCAGTTCATTCTTAATCAGGACGACTGAAAAACCGGGACATGTGGAACATGAGGTTGGAATCTCACCAGATGAAAAATAACGATATGGACTGGCTCGAGCAGTTCGATTGTCAGGAAGCTTACTTGACAGCATGGATGACTTGAATGAAATGCTGTCACTCACGGACTTCCAATACAAAGGACAGGGTCAGTTCATTCTTAATCAGGGAGACTGAAGGATCGGGAACATGACGTTGGAATCTCACTATTATGGAAACGAAAGCTGGACAGGTCACTTTTTGTGACATTAAGCGATTGTTTGGCCACGACCCTGCCTGAGACCCTGAGACCCCGGAACCCACTGAGCATGATGACGCAATCAGCCTGCGCAGCGCTGACTGTGCCCAGATATCTCGACTTCGCCCATCGACGAATGCAATTACGATGCGTGACAGCCTCCCATGATCCCCAGGTTCATGGATTAGTGGTGCAAGACCTCCACAAAACCATGTATGTCCTAACAGATGATCATCGGATTCCATTGTCAATGTTCAAAATAGATTGATCATGTGGACCGGGCGAAGAAAGTTGAGCAATAGTGAGATTTTCATGTTTTGAACGAGCGGTCAAGAAGGACTTTTCACGGCAACCTTTATCATCAAGCTAACCTTTATCATCAAGCTTATAGTTATTGGTAGTTTGGACAAAGCCATACGTCGTCAATACATTAGAAATTCCTATCGTGTCGCATTTATGAACAAGCGGCCAAGAGGGAATGTCCACAGGCAGCACTTGTCTCGGGTACCAGTTTTCGCAATGATCTTTTCATCATCATTAATCATATTTATCAGCAATTTGAACATGCCCGGGCCGTGTACAATGTACATACCAGGCAAAACATGACGTGTGAAGTTCCGACTTGATGTTCGTTTGTCACGATATTGACCACATCAAGTCATGGCGCATCCAAATCAACATCCACCTCTACGTGAGTTGGTTTTGTCGGTACACTCAATGTATACCTGAATGGAGTTCCTAGCCAACGAGGAAGCCCTTTTGGGGAAGATTGAAGAATACTTTTTAATGGGGGTGTCGGATACTAAAATGACAAAACTACTACGCGACGATTTTGGGCGGTCGGAAGGAATAAGGTATGGTGAACTATGCACGGCCACCAGATATCCACGGACCACTTATATCTTTGTTCAGTACAAAATCAATTCAGCGCAGGCGAAAAAAGCTCGGGCTGAAAAATTCGGTGCAATTGAAAGCAACATTTGAGATGCTTGAGCCGTACATTTCGGAAATAAGAGAACGTTTTCCAGGCATGGGAAAGCGGGCTATGCGTATGACGCTGCTACATGACTATCACCTGAAAGTCAGCGAGTGAGTCCAACGACATTTCTGTGTATTATTGTTCCTATGCTTGTCAGGGAAACAATAGGAAAGTTTCTCAAAATTGCAGAACCTGAGTTAGTTCAAATTCGGAGGAGGCGAAAGTTCCAGCGAAAGCAATTTTGGTCTGCAGGCGTAATGGACGTAGTCACTTTTGATCAACATGACAAGTGGAGGCGCTTTGGTTTGTTCTTACATGTTGGCTTGGACCCATTTCCTGGCCGTATCCACTGGTGCAAGATCTGGTGGACAAACCGTGATCCACGCCTGGTCTGTAGTTATTATATTGAGTCTTGTCGCAAGGAACGCGGTACATGATTTTACTAGTCTTTTTTATCGTATCGGATGCTCACAAATTAGTTTAGGTGTTCCTTTAATCACTCAAAGTGATCCGGGAACAGAAAACAATGGAATAGCGAATTGTCATACTGTAATCCGCCATCGGCTTGACCCGTCTCTTGAAGGAACAATCCAGCATCAATGGAAGTTCGACAAAATGAATGTTAAGCCGGAAATATGGTGGTCTGTTCTGCGAAACAACTTCTCGCCTGGCTTCGAGGATATCCTAGAACGTGGGATTACTTATGGGCTGTATGACCCAAATGATCCTTTGGAAAGGTAATATCTTTGTTTTTTTAATGTGTCTCGCGTTGGGTGACTGTATTTATGTTAGTTTAATTTTTCGATTCCTGGCCATCCCTTGGCTCCAAGCAGAGCTCGATGCTTTTGTTTCTCGCTTAAATAACAGTCCGCGCCGTTCCAATCCACGCAAACTGTTACCGCATGGAATTCCCAATCTTATAAGCTCTAAGCCCCATATGTTTGGCGCAACAGACTTCCGAGTATGTTCTTCTGGACTGGACTCGTGTATCCGAAACTAAAATCTCATGTTAGATCATGGTCTCTGATGCTCTCTTTGACGAAATGGAGCAACAGTGGTGTCCTCCTGACCTCGAGGTCTTTAAGTTAGTCCCAGACCATTTTCAGATTCATGTCACACGGCTTTATGAAGCAATTGGCCGTCCAGCTGTATCGTCAAATAATTTCTGGACAGTTTATGCATCCATTTCCCAAGCATTCAAGGACGACAACTGTATTGAAGCCCCGGAAATGCAGGATGTCTTAAGTACTCAGCGCAATTTCGATCCGCTTCAGAGTCCTGTTGATATGCCAATCCCTCTGGAATGGGCTGCATTGCGGAATGATCGCTACTTCCTTGGGGAAGATGGAGATCAATACATTGGCGGAGCTCCTCATGAAATGGGATTCACTGATAGAGCCAAAGTTCGTTTGTTTGCTGTGTTTAGTGACGAAGATTAATACCCTGTCTGTCACGTGGTTCAAAGAAATTTTTCGCCTTCCACTTCCACTAGTTTACTGCGTCCTTCTCTTATGATACTTTTTTTAGATGCTTCCTGAGCTCAATTCACGCTCCTTTTCTAATACGCATGTTGCTGCAGTCCTTACAACAAACCAGCCGGAGTCCCATGGTCTGAAGATGTGTGGTCGTGGTCAGCGTTGTCGAACAAAGTTGTTTCCTGTGGCTGAGAAATTCTACCTCATTGAGGATAAGAATGAGGAAGCCCCATCTGTGTGGGTATGCTTTGATTGCCACCAGTACTATGCATCGAAGGCAGAATCAGTTTTCATCCGTGAGTGCTTTTTTTTGCGAAGAATTGTCAGCTATCTGACCATTATTACAGGAGACAAACGTTTTCAAGAGGCGGATCATATGTTTCAGCCAATGTTGCCAACTGACAAAAGTGTAGCTGGCGCGTCTGATAGACAACGGTACATTCATCATGATGTCAGCACAGCACAGCGCCGAGGTGATATATCAATTAATTCATGCGTAAATTCACTCATAGGATCATAGCGAATGTATCTGTGTCTCGTGTCAGCTCTCGGGCCCTCCAAAGGCCTCCTAGTAGTGTAGTGAAACATGAACCAACCTCACAATCATGTGCGTTTTCAGAACTTTGTGTCTATGCTATTCTAAAACTATACTATCATCAGTCTTCAAACATCCAGATGTTCAGATGCCGGGGTTTCGTCCTTCTGCTGCAAGAGCACATGGCGCAGCCCAACATGGCAATGGACCATCGTCGTCTGAAGGTTACCAGCACAGCCACAAGAAACTTACGCAGGAATATTTCCGTCAAGCAGCGCTCGCAAAGGCAAAGTCAAGTGGGGAATATGTACATGTTGAAGCTGTTCTTGCATATTTTCCAGATAGGGCTAGGAAGCCAGCGATGATCAAGGTGCTTTTTCTCTTGCGTTTATGCCCATGTTGAATAATATTATGACCGGCAGAATGTCTGGAAAATGGTACATCCGGTTTTTGTCCATATTGGTGTGGAAGAGCTGCACTGTCTACTTTGGCAAAACTTGGAGGAAAAATGGCACGAGCAATCTGACGGCTTTGTCCTAGATCCAAGCAAGCTGGAGTTATACAACAAATTCAACGTTCTCATTAAGCCTCCTCCATATCCTGAACTTGATAACCGTGCAATTTCTTCCTTTTTCTTCTCGAGTCGAAATGGCAGCAAGGAGAAGAAATTTAAAGCCGGAACAACAACAGTGTACCTCTGCCTTCCTCGGGAAACTTACGATAAATGGCAGGAACATTGTGATCAATTAGAATCTGTTTTAAGTGAGGTATGTTGAGACATTGATAAAACGGCACGATTCTTGACTGATATCTTAATTGCAGCCACGAAACAATGGTCAATCATCGACAACTAAACCTGCATCAAATAAACTAAAGGACAGAAAAGCTCATCGTCACAAATATCGTGCGGTATGAATTTCTTTTGCTGTATTTACTTTATCCGTCTTGATACACATTATCTAAGTCATCCATTGCCACCAGACGGTCTAACTCTAAACTGGCAAAAAGGAAGAGGGAAGAACTTTTGTCTTCTGATTCAGTACCCTTTGATTTATTACCATACGCAACTTTCAATACTGATTGACTTTCAGGACGATCTACAAGTCATCCCTTACGCTATTGAGAATGATGGTGAAGTTGCGCAGTCAAATGCGCACTCAAATGCATGCTCAAGTCCAGGCAGCACTGCATTCTCCAAACCCCATCCCCAGCACGACAATCTCTCGCGCTGACATCGCCATCTAAGGCCAGTCTCCAAAGTGTACTTGAGCGACAAACACCTTCACGATCACATGAAATCCGGCACATTTGTGAGTGATTCGAATTAGACTCTTGCAATAATTCTAGTTTGCAGTAAGTCGTGAAGTGATTACTGTCCTGGTTAACGTCACATCCCAACTTTCGTTACAGGATTTGTTGGATGACGAAGCATCTGACAAGTGGTTAAGTGACGCACCCAAGATGCACCACCTCTGTATCAACCGCGACCTGGAAAAGCAGAAGCGTGGTGGTTTCAAGGTTGCTTATCCTGCATATGTGGAGGCTGGTTCACTTTTCGGAACAACACTCCCAGATGGTGCTCGACATGAGCTGCTTTTTGCCAAACAGGTGTTCTACCACTCAAATACACGTTCAATATCATCAACGGTTATACCTTATCTTGGTCCAGGAGCTATTTCCCGTGTCGGAATGGAGTTAAAATGCATTGTTTGGGCTGAAGCTCTGCTTCGACTCGCTTATGATTATATTGACATATTCGATGACAATTATGGGCCCCCTCCACTTTCTCTTATAAACAGGCCTATGTTTCGTTTTGTTCGAGCCGCCCTTGCCATTGAACAGGGCAAGCCAAGCCGAGATGCACGTGCATTTTTGTTGGAAGAGGCCATTGATGAACAGAAAGAAGGACAATTTCGTAAATACTTCAATAACACGTCACCCGTTCCATGTTGCTTTAACAATAATGACATTGAGAACAAGCAACGTGTAGAGTTTCTCGCATTTACACAGCATCTCCAGTACTGGAAGACCAGGAAGTTGGTGTTCGTTGCTGATTATCAAGGTATGCAATTGATCTTTTGTTCATGACCATTCTATGACATTCACGTCATGTTTAGGTGGTGATACGTTGCTTACAGACCCTCAGATTATCACCCATCCAAGGTATACCATATGTTCTAAGTTTTTGCTCTAACTTATCCTTCGGTTCAGTATTAGTGGCGTTTTTGCGAGTGGGAACCTATCGAAAAATTGGGAAGCTTTTCCGACACATCACCAGTGCAACATCTGGTGTGAGCATTATCAACTTCCCTGCGATTACATGGAATGGGACTGTGACGAAGATGAGAATGCTGCCTTACGATCGAAGTTGCACAATCTCAAAGCTGAGCCCGGAACTGAAGACCATGACGAAGGTCATTCAAACCTGGAACCACTGCCGAAGAAGCGTCGAAAGGCAATGTCCATTCAGTCCATGATAAACCCTTGTTAATATCTATCTCGACACAACTTGAAGTATGGTGCACATAGTACCTTCCCTTAAATCCAGTCACCTTCAGACATTTTAATGTATGACGGAATTGGTGGCTTAATCAGTTTGTAGTAAATACACATGATTATAAAGTGCATGAAAGTGTTATCGACATTGAGTTCCCAATCGAGGTAAGAGCACATTTCATGCTCCATCTGATATACCCTCTCAACGTAAATATTTCCTGGAATGGAACAGCTGTCCAGACTGTCCTTCTCGGTTTCCGTAGCATATTCATGTTAGCGATGGACATGAATGTCGGTGACGTGGCAGTGCAATGTGTTCCGGGGTCTCAGGGTCTCAGGCAGGGTTGTGGCCAAACAATTACTTAATGTCACAAAAGTGACCTGTCCAGCTTTCGTTTCCATACACTATAATGATATGGATAACTTAAAATGGTGTCTTGGCAGGATGAAGTTTCGATTCCTTCTGCGAGATCCGAAACTAAGAATTTGTCACCCAGGGGCAAGATATCGTCATGGCAGTCCGAGGTTTCTGAACACGGGACTCAGTTGTGACGCAAGGCGGTTAGCTGTCGCGGCACATGGTGTTGTTTCTCGCAAGATGGTGTCACCGGTCTAAAAACGCTGCTCTCTTCTCGCTCGACTACGATATATTTATATACTACTGGCGCGCTCACGAGAAGCGCTCATAACCACACGAGTTCCCATCCTTCGTCTTGACCCGCGATTGTAATCTCCCCGTCTTGTTGATGGCGGTGCTGTGACTGACTAGGTCCAGACAGATGGCGCCGATCAGCCGTTTGGTCCAGGAAGTCAAACAATGTGTATTGGGAGACTTGAACATGACGCATGTTCAGGATTCCTTCGTCGGTAGTACCAAATTGGGCACGTAACTTCGGGATGAGGCTGACTTCTTCGGGTTTAGGGTAGTGTTGGGGATGACGGATCTACGGACAATAGTGCATGAGCGCGCGCCGACGATGAGACAGGTTACGAGAGTTGATGGGACGAGGGAGAAAGCACCCGACTGATGTAGGAAGGAGGAATTGGAAAGATGGATGATGAATCATATTCAATGCAAGAGCACCTGACATCAA
The DNA here is from genome assembly GCA_023014475.1 of Amanita pallidorosea. Classification (NCBI taxonomy): domain Eukaryota; kingdom Fungi; phylum Basidiomycota; class Agaricomycetes; order Agaricales; family Amanitaceae; genus Amanita; species Amanita pallidorosea. The sequence continues at coordinate 907,570 of JAEBUS010000007.1, forward strand.
TACGAGGTACCGTCAATTGCACGGCCTCGTCAATTTCATATTTTATTTTGTATTTATACTACCTATGTACTCGCTAATGGACGCTAATTACTCGCAATCGCTTTCGCGCCCACGTCCAACTCAGACAGGTTATGGGCCCCGCGCTCCTGTAACCATATCAAGAAGACCTTTACATTTCACATTAATCCTATTAATTGATCTACGTTATGTCAGGCGAAGAGGCAACGCCGACCAGTGACAAGTCCGGCACTGTCACGTTAGGGTCAGGCAGTTACCGTATCGAGCCGCTTAATAATCAGAACTGGTTGGCCTGGAAAAGGAAGATCACGGCGATATTACGAGATCTTGATCTTGAAGAAATGCTTACCTCAGATGCCCCGACACGAGATTAGCAAATCTCCCAACCAATGTGGAAACGAAGGCACTCGAGGACTGGAAATGAAAGGACGCTAGGGCGCGAACAAGAATAGAGTTAGCGGTAGGGGACACTGAAATGATCCACTTACTCGGCGCCACGACGACCAAGGCTATGTGGGAACAACTCAAAATTGTCAAAGAAAAGAGAGGACGGCTCGGCATTCTTGCAGCACGGCGCGCATTATTCCGGGCATCGGCATCTGACGATTTTGATATGAGCGATCATATTACCAAATTACTGTGTGTTTCACATCACGTGACCAATCGCGAATTTCGTTGTAGAAAAAACTGGAAAAAAGAAAAAAGAAAAGCTCGCCGAATTAGCAGTGAAATCTCATGAAAACCCTCGCGTCTGACTCTTGAGATGAAGTAGTTTATCTACATAATGGACCGAGCTTGAAAAGATGACTTTTCGGGAACGACTTTGTTTGGGCGGCCGAGCATCGTCCAGCGACAGACTTCCTGCCCCTCGTCATCAATGCCCAGAGGTAAGGAGATACCTCCTGAGATACAGGAGATTGTTGTGCGGCTGTCCGCATTTCTATCAAAGCAAGAGATTGCTTTCTACACCAGCATATCGCATAGATCTGTTGCACGGATATTGCAGTATTTTGCTCAAACTGGAACGGTCCAAGATTGGAAGGACCTGCGCACGACAGCTCGGCCTCAACGTCTCAATAGTGCAGATGAAGAGGTAAGCAAATATCAGGACCCTACCAAACATGATGCTGACAACGGTCGGTAGTTTTTGCTCGGAAAGATCAAGGAGTTACCTGATGCATACCTCGATGAACTGCAGGAAATGCTTATGGTATCATGTGGAATACATGTCTCAAGGGCAACGGTTTGGCGCACGCTGAGGAAGAAGGGTTATACAATGAAAAAGGTACAAGTTGTCTTCCAAGCCCTCAAATCTTGGGAGCTGATTTATGCTTGGCAGCTTACACGGGTTGCGCAAGAACGTTCAGCTGAAAAACGGTTGGAGTACCATGCTAGAATCGGCCAATATGACGCACAACAACTTGTCTTTGTAGATGAAAGTTCAGTTGATCGTAGAACAACATATCGTGGGCAAGCATGGTCAATCTGTGGTACCAAGGCACAACGAAAAGCCTTCTTTGTAAGGGGGCGCCGGTAAGTGGTAGCTACCTGTCTGATCTGTCTTGTGATGCTCAATACATTATTAAGCTTTTCTGTACTTCCAGCTATCTCCATGAATGATGGCATACTCCATTGTGATATTATAGAGGGCTCCTTTTGCACGGAGACATTTAAACAGTTCGTTAATGGCCTCCTTGATAAAATGAAGCCATACCCTCAGCCAAACTCCGTTATCGTCATGGACAATTGCCGCATTCACAAACATGTTGATATCCTCGAACTGATTGAATCAAGGTATGTGACGAGATTATAGAGAATTCTAGTGACATTCATTTGGCTTAGGGGTATGCGTTGCGAGTTTCTCCCCCATATTCACCCGATTTCAACCCCATTGAACTGGCGTTTTCAGCCATGAAGTATCACCTGCGTAGGAATGGAGATTATGTGAGGATGGCAATGACAGAGTTAAGTGACATTGAAATCCATGTAGCTTTACTCCAGGCTCTCTATACTAGCACGGTTGAGGACTGCCAAGGTTGGTACAGGCACTGCAATTATTTCTAGGCATATGACGGTTTTTTCTTTCATGTTGTATACTACTACCGGAGTTGTTTTCTTTGCTATATTTATGTAGCTTCTGCAACATGGAACATAGCATGTAATGGCCACATGCGCGCACTTTCTGTTGTCAAGTTTTTTGATGTTTGTATGTAAATATATTGGTGCATGACGCAATTTTCAAGTCGTTCATCACTAGATGCCACCACAGCGAGGGAAGCGTAAGAAGACCAACACTATCAACTCAACTGCGCAGCTGCCTGAGATTAGTCAAGGTGTGAACTAGGAACAACTCTTGCATGTGGAATTCTGACACGGGAATTATAGCCACTACCCAAGCTCTTAAGCGGCCGTCATGTTCGCATTGTAGGGTTCGCAAGGTCAAGTGCACTTGGGCTAGCAACTCGACTATTTGCCAAGGCTGTACAAAAAGGGGTGAAACATGTACACAGGTGCAGCCTAGAGGTCGAACCAAGACACGGGGAGCAAGCCTTCCACCTGATAGCACTTTTGCTGTCTCCGAGTCTGAATCACCTGTCACCATCAGTGTACCCAGAAAGTGCAGCTATATAGAATCCGACAACCCAATTGTACCTGGCCAGGCCTTACGACCGTCAAAGAGAAGCTTTGATACTGCTTCATTGCAAACTTCAAGCAATACAATGTCATCATTTACGACAGGCAGCTCAGGACCACTCAAATCTATTGTTGAACTGGATGAAGACGAAGACGAAGACATGGGCTCTGACTCGCAATTGAATGACCCAGATGAGAGTATCCTGAACGCATTCATTGATGATGACTGTGATGGCATAGATGACAACGAGTCTCACAATAGTGATTTGCTCCAGACCAATGTCAAAAGGCCATCGCAAAGGACTCGGGGAAGGCCACGACGGTCAATATCAGAGCAGCCAGTTAGACGGAAGCCCATAAGCAGTGGAGTTAAAGCTACCCATGGACTCAGAGTTGAAGAAAGCGATGACTCATCAGATGAGCCTTACGATCCTAAGACATGCAGTAAGTACTTTTCAAATATATGCTCTACTTGCATTAATTCTTACCACTCAGTCTTTGAGATTCCTTCAACCGCCATGAAGCCTGGTAGCAAGATTCCATTCATGATCAAATCTGATATCGGATTTGATGATCTTTTATACATGGTTGGAGAGAAGTTGAAACGTTCCCAGGGTCTGTAAAGCTATGCTACAAGCTTGAGAGCGACAAAGTAAAAGGCGCAGCCACAACTATTGCATCAGACGATGAGCTACAGATATTCAAGAATAGAATGCGCCAGCTTATTGTACCCCAACGCTTAGCAAATGGCAGGATCTCTGGCCGTCCACTCAAGCCAGTCACAGTCGTCTTTGAAGATGCAGCCAATGATGACAGCGAGAAAAGTGATGCGACGAGCAGCAAGGGAAAGAAGAAGGTGATATAAATCTCTTCTATCATGTTATGCCATAGCGGCTGAGACTCTCCGCCAGGTGTCATCCACTGTGGCAACCACCAATCCAGCCCCTTCCAATGACGTATCACGCTGCCTGCAGGAGCTCACTGCTGAACTGCAACAGCGATGGCGCTGTGAATTCCACTCAAAGGAGGGTAATGATGTGTATTGTTATACCGTCACATTGGAGGGTCAATCAAAAGGCGAAGTTTGTTATGCTTTATCTAATAGTCATATTGGGTTTTGGGCCTCGGAGATTGTAAGCTGATTTCATTACAAGTGATCCCAGCATATCCACTCATCCTTTGCTAGGCCGTGAGCCGAACGAGCATTGAAGACAAGCCAGTCAGATTACTTCTCAAAGCAACAAGGCCCCGCAGTCGCACTCTGGGAATGGTATCAGAGCTCAACCCTTCCGAGGCAGGAGGGCACATGGCATATCATGAGGCATCAAACAGGCCGCCACTGCCAGGAGCATCATATCCACATATATCTTTCGTCCTACCTCAGTCTTGGGGGTATCAACCCCAGCCGGCTACTGGTCTTCACTCTGAAGCTCATCCTACTGGTGTGCCGTTTATACCTGGGCCAAACTCCTACGTCAATCCCCCAAGTCAGCCAGGCCTTCTCAGTCAAGGTTTGGTGAACGGTTCTCAACAGCAAGCAGGTGGGAAAATGCCCAACATTCTTGAGTGGTTCAAATCTTTGGATAACAACGAAGCGCGCCAGGTAGATTCTATTGAGTATGCCAAATTCGGTCCAATGCTCTGGGAGCAGGGATTTCGGCGAATAATTCAGATTTCGCCATCATATATTACTTTAGAGCACTTGCAGCAGTGGCTCGGTGTAAACCCAGGTACTGCGACATTTATATTTCATTATGCGAAGGAGGATGTTGCAATGTTCAGAGCGCAGGGCTTACAGGAATAGGATGAGCAGCATTGGGTGCCCGGCTCGGGGATTGACATTACTGAAACAACTTATTTTCAATTTCGCTTCATTACAGATTTTGACCGACTAATTTTATGATTCAAACGCGATGGTTTTTATCCCATTTCATAATGTTTTCAGGGAGCTATGATATTTTGTTTTCTGACGCGTTTTTCTTGCGAAATTTTATGAACTGGTCACGTGATGTGAAACACACAGTAAGACGGATGCAGGAAGAACTTCACCTAATGGGGAGTATCGTACCTGACGATGACTTTGCCATGATACTGCTTACATCATTACCAGAGACGTGGGACCCGTATACGTCAGCATATCTAGGTGCACAGAGCAACGCTCCCACGGTCTCATCATCCGATCTGATTGCCGTTTTACTTGACGAATTCCGAAGAAGGAAAGATCGGTCGAGCGATCACGGCAATGGCACCACGCTCCAAATTAAAGAAACGCGTGACTGTCACAACTGTAAGAAGAAAGGTCACTTGGCGAGAGATTGCTGGGCAAAAGGAGGCGGGAAAGAGGGACAGGGGCCGAAAAAGAAGCAGAAGAGCAGCAGAAGAGATCGGGCCAATCAGGCGCAAGAAGACGACGCTTCTGGATCCGGTCTAGCTGATTTCGCTTATATGGCAAACCCCGGAGAGTTCTCGAAATCCGATTGGATCCTCGACTGCGCATCATCAGCCCACGTGTGTACCTCACACGAATTTTTCCTAGACTACACCCCTCTAGAGAAAACTACCATAAAGGGAATAGGTCCGGAACCAGTTCCCGTTTTAGGACGAGGAACCGTCTTACTCAAGTTCCGCGTCAGCGACAAATACTACATGCACAAACTTAGTCACGTGTCACATGTGCCGATCGCGCCGAACTGCCTCATGTCACTCGGACGTTTTGATAAAAGCGGAGGGCACGTGGAGATGAGGGGTGGGAAATGCTATTTGCAGAACAAAGATTGGACTACTGTGGGTGAAGGACACATGGTCAATCATTTATACCTGCTCCATGTGAGGGCAGAGTCACACGCAAAAGACAAAGCCTTCGTTGCCGGAGTGCAGGGGCACTCCTGGGACGAATGGCATAGACGGTATGGTCATTTATCCATTTCGGGACTCCAGCACGCTGTGCGGGAAAATTTGGTCACAGGGATAAAAATAGACGAAACATCGATCCCATCAAATTCTTGCCAAGACTGCCTAGAAGGAAAGATGTCATGGCGACCGTATCCATCCGAGGCAATGCACCGCACGGAGATTCCCGGGGAACGCACGATGACCGATGTATGGGGGCCGGCACCAGTACTGTCTATTAATAAACACAGGTACTTCATTGCGTTCACGGATGACGCAACAAGGATGTCACATGTCCTATTTATGAAAACGAAAGACGAGGCATTCGATCGCATCACGACATATTTCAATTATATTGAGACTCAGCATGGGAGACTGCCGAAGAAGCTCCGGCTTGACAACGGCAAAGAGCTTGTGAACGAGAAGTTACGGAAGTGGGCAAATGGGAAGGGTATGGTTCTAGAACCTTCTGCCCCTTACTCACCTTCCCAAAACGGAGTTGCCAAACGTTTTAATCGCACGGTCGTGGAAATGGCAAGAAGCATGATGTGGGCTAAGAATATCCCTACCCATTTATGGGAGCAAGCCATTTCCCACGCATCTTACCTTCGCAACCGCTCTCCCACGCAAGCCTTGCACAACAGAACACCGTATGAAGCTTGGACGGGCACCAAGCCAGATGTCTCCCACTTGCAAAAATTCGGATGCGACGTATGGGTACTCAACGAGAGGCGGGGGAATAAGCTAGACGCTAAGGCGGCCAAAGGGAAGTTTTTAGGTTTTGTTGACGGTTCGAAATCCGTGCGCTATTACGATTCTAGCAGCCGGACGGTGAAGACCTCTAGAAACTTTGCCTTCATCGAACGCGACACACCTACGGCTTCTACGGCCACGGCGACCATACCGGGATTGCGCGCCGAGGGGGAGATAGGAATGGCTTCATCAGTTTCGGCGCACGACGATACGCACGACGGCACTTCAGTTTCCGCTCTGTCCCCGCACGACGCTCCAACGCACGACGGTCAAAGCGCTCCGGGGCCCGGTGAACAGAACGCTCCGGTGCATGAATCACCACCGCCCGACAAACCCGCCAAACCACTGACCATCAGACTTCCGGCAAGATTGCCACAAGCCGACGCCCATAACGACGATCGCCCACGACGATCAACAAAGATTCTTGACTACAAGAAGATCCATAACCCGGCCGCACGGAAACCGGCGGATCGCTTTACTGACCAAGCTCATTTCGTTATCAACTATGACGACTATCCCGATTCCGACAATGAATACGAAGAGGCCGTTTATGCCGATGAATTGTGGGATATCGTTTTCATGGCAAATTCAGCGAAACTACCGAAAACCGTCGAAGAAGCACTTGATAGTGAGGATAGGGATGAATGGATCAAGGCGATGGACGAGGAATTAGGAATGATGGAAAAGATGGGGACATGGGATTGGAAGGCGATCCGAGGGGGAGTGTTGGGGATGACGGATCTACGGACAATAGCGCGTGAGCGCGCGCCGACGATGAGACAGGTTACGAGAGTTGATGGGACGAGGGAGAAAGCACCCGACTGATGTAGGAAGGAGGAATTGGAAAGATGGATGATGAATCGTATTCAATGCGAGAGCGCCTGACATCAATATGAGGTACCATCAATTGCACGGCCTCGTCAATTTCATATTTTATTTTGTATTTATACTACCTATGTACTCGCTAATGGACGCTAATTACTCGCAATTGCTTTCGCGCCCACGTCCAACTCAGACAGGTAGTCAATATCCCAGACTCGTTTTGGGATTTTAGGCCCGTCCACTGTCCATCGGCCATCGCGGAATTCACTAAATTTCCATTCCACGCCCAAGTCATTGAAGGATGCCGCCCACTCTTTGTATCCACCCGGTATCGGTCCCATCGTTTTAGGGTATCGTCGTGTTTTGCTGTCGAAGTGAAGGAACTCTTTAATTTGTGCGATATAGAATCCCCACAAATTCCCAAAGGTGCGGTCGCAAATTAGAAGATTATAGGTATCTTCCTGAAAAAGATACGGGATTCCTGGGACCACTTGAGGATGTTTGATCTTGAATTCGCCGAAACGGGTAGTGCCGTCCGGCATAAAACGAGGCACGGGGTATAAGGTGAGCGCCTGCGGGTTTATAGTGTTTGGAATGATTGTATTCGACACTGGACTGTTGCAGTCAATCCTTGACAAGAGGGGGGCAGGCGCCCAGTCGCCATTGTACCCTGGATTCTCATTGCTGTCGATTGGTGGGGAGAACATGTCCTGATCCTCCACTCATTCTCCCTCCGCATCATCGTCTTCCTTATCGCCGAAGTCAATGACTTCCTCCATTGTATCCATGGGCTGTGTTGGGATTATGCGAGCATCGGATATGTACGAGCCACAGCGCATATCGGAACCGCTTCCGCATATCAGATGCAGAGCGCTAGTTGGAACGTCCGTGCATCAGATATGATGCAGCAGAAGTGCACATGAGTATGGAAGTATATACTGTATATAAGTAAAATAGGGCACAAATAAAAAGAGCCTGCTGCCCGCACATATGCTCACACAATATTCAGTTCACACGCTCAACTACCGCTGTCTCATGCTTTGCATCCGCTTACCAGTGCACCAGATCTTGCACATTACTCATGCATCACGCTCATGGACATAGCTGCACTCAAACTATCCCCATTTTAAGAGGTTATGGGCCCACATCAGCAAACTTGGGGTTTCCCCACAGTGCCCACAGTGTTGCAGGACTGGCAGACAAGTCACAGACTTCAAGTAGAATGTTTGCAGAAACCTGCAGTGCCCACAGTGCCCACAGTGAATCTGCAGTGATTTTGTAGTAACCTGGCAGTGAATTGGCAGAGCAGACAGCTGCAGTGCCCACAGTGCCACAGTACTGACAGTGCTGACAGTGAATCCACAGTGAATCTGCAGTGAATCCACAGTGAATCTGCAAAGACCTGCAGAGACCTGCAGTGAATCCACAGTGGTCTGCAGTAATTCTGCAGTAATTCTGCAGAGACCTGCAGAGACCTGCAGTGAATCCACAGTGATCTGCAGTAATTCTGCAGCAATTCTGCAGTGACCTGCAGTGACCTGCAGTGAATCCACATTGATCTGCAGTGATTCTGCAGTGACCTGCAGTGGCCTGCAGTAATTCTGCAGAGACCTGCAGTGAATCTACAGTGATCTGCAGTGAATCCACAGTGATCTGCAGTAATTCTGCAGTAACCTGCAGTAACCTGCAGTGGCCTGCAGTAATTTTGCAGTGACCTGCAGTGACCTGTAGTGGCCTGAAGTAATTCTGCAGAGACCTGCAGTTAATCCACAGCAATCTGCAGTGACCTGCAGTGGCATGCAGTAATTCTACAGTAGCCTGCAGTGGCCTGCAGTAATTCTGTAGAGACCTGCAATGACCTGTAGTGGGCTGCAGTGAATCCACAGTGATCTGCAGTAATTCTGCAGAGACCTGCAGTGAATCAACAGTGATCTGCAGTAATTCTGCAGTGACCTGCAGTGGCCTGCAGTAATTCTGCAGAGACCTGCAGAGACCTGCAATGACCTGCAGTAATTCTACAGTGACCTGCAGTAATTCTGCAGAGACCTGCAGTGAATCCACAGTGACCTGCAGTGGCCTGCAGTAATTCTGCAGAGACCTGCAGTGAATCCACAGTGATCTGCAGTAATTCTGCAGTGACCTGCAGTGGCCTGCAGTAATTCTGCAGAGACCTGCAGTGTATCCACAGTGGCCTGCAGTGGCCTGCAGTGACCTGCAGTAATTCTGCAGAGACCTGCAGTGAATCCACAGTGATCTGCAGTGGCCTGCAGTAATTCTGCGGTGACCTGCAGTGATTCCAGACTCTGTGGGACTCTGTGGGACTCTGTATCAGCACTGCAGCTGTCTGCAATGACTTGTCAATTGGCTAAACATGAATAACTTATGAACCACTGGTTGGAATCGTTTCTGCCAGCAACAAAGGTTGTGCGCCTTCTTCCATACTACAACTCTTGTCACACACTCAAGCCTGGATTTGTAGATCTTGACTCAGAAAATAGGATTTAGTTGAGTGAGAGCAGTGGCAAGACCAAGTCCACTGGATAGGATGTAGGATATATGTCTTTTTGAGACCAACATAACAATGCAGTTTGGTGTAATGGTTTGTATCGCTTCAGCTGTGCTCTAAGGTTGTGAGTTCAATCCTGGTCATTGGCAAGTTATTTATGTTCATATATTACTTTAATTGACCAGAGTCCCACAGCATCCTGCAGAGTCCCACAGAGTCCCACAGAGTCTTGCAGAGTCTTGCAGAGTCCCACAGAGTCCCACAGAGCCTGGAGAAAAGGTATATGTTCTGTGCAGCACCGTGCATGTTAGGACAAGCCTACACACAACCACAAGCCTTGCAGAGGAGAGTAAGAGAATAGATTCAACACAATAGACTAGTGACCTGGTGTAGAGGAAACTATCTAGAGTCTTAGGGACTCCTACCTACAACACTACTACTTATATACCCCTACCATGGTCTGTGCGCAGCAGCCTCATGCCCCAAGGGCTATGCATGCGCAGCAATGAAACCATAGTGACTATCTACACCCTCCCATGATGCCCGTGTCCCCATCCAGTCCTTATTGTCTTCTTATCAGCACAGCCCCTGGCTGACTAATCACTGACCTAACTGATGAGTGCCTCAACATAGGGGTTGGCACCTATAAGTCTTGTATACCTATATGTTCATAGGGCCCCAGAGAAAATAGATTAAAATGTAGAAAAATTGTAAGAACATTGTGTAGTCGTAACATGACCCCCCCTTAAGACCTCACGTCCTGGGAAGTCAATGTTGTGATGTCGCCTTAGGAATCTTGTAAGATCCCTTGAGAAGGCCTGGTCCTTGTCTGGTTCATTGTATATTAATTTTCCATTGCCTTTCCACTGCTGCCAGTTCTGTTTGAGTTTTCGAGGTAATCACACTTGAATCTGCCATCTTCCCATCCAAACAACCATTTGGGCACATGCACCTGTGTATGATTTTGCCATCTCCAATAGTCCATGTTGCGTATGTTTACCAGCCGATGTGGAGCACTGGGGTTTGTTTTGTGGAATTTCTGAACCTCTTTTTCTGCATTGTCAAGGTTCTCTGCCGGTTCCCAGGTGGATTCTTCCACCAGGTAATTTTTCCATTTAACAAGGTATTCCAGGCGTCCACTGCCATGTCCACTGACTTGGCTGTCCATTACCTCCACTCATCATCCTGAGATTCTTCAACCATTTGTAACTCCTTGTGCTGAGCTACCTTGTCTTTCTGGGTTGGAAATACAGGCTCCTTGTAAGGTTTGAGATGAATCTCATTGAATATGTTATAGACTTTCCAGGACGCAGGAATTTTTAACTGATATGCTGAGGCTCTGACTTTCTTGACAACCTCCAATGGACCAACAAACTTGCCATCGAGTTTCTTAGTAGCACGGATGGTAGGCAGATTTTCCGTGCTGAGGTAAACCTTGTCACCAGGTTTGTATTCTCATGCTGGTACCTTATTTTCATCATACCGCTTTTTCATGATGTCAGCAGTTTTGTTTAGCGCCTCCGTTGCCTTGGCATGTACATCCTCGAGTTGTTTGGCCAGCTCCTCAACCACAACCACTGTGGGTGTATGAAGTGGGTTCACCCCCTTGTTGGGATGACGTCCATTGTTCATGAAAAATGGTGAGTATCCGGTTGAAGCATGCACTTGATTGTTGTGGCAAAATTGTGCTACTGCCAACCAATCACTCCAGTTGTCCTGTCAATGATTCACAAACATGGTGAGGAATTCCTTGACTTCCTGATTGAGATGCTCCGTTTGTCCATCAGTTTGCGGATGATAAGCCGTTGATTGGTTTGCCTTGATTCCTAACATCCCATATAGATCACCATGAACTTTGATACAAACTGTGGTCCTTGGTCACTGATGACTTTCCTGGGAATTCCATGTTCTCTGAATACATTGTCTTGGAATAAAACAGCCACTCCTTGTGATGTGATATTGGACGTTGTAGGTAAGAAATATGCCTTTTTGGTGAATCAGTCCACTACCACCATGACCATGTCATTGCCTTTTGAATCCAGTAGTGGTCCAATCAAATCAACAGATACAATCTCCCATGGTTTGGAAGGAACCTCATTTGGGTGAAGAGGAGCTGCCCTGGCTTGCCAGTCAGGTTTTGCACGTTGACAGGTTTCACATCCTGGAATGTATTTTTCAATGTCCCTGCGCATATTTGGCCACCAATAGTCTCTTGTTACTAATTCCAATGTTTTGACCACTCCCAAGTGTCCCCATGAATGAATCAGCCCAATCAATTCCCCTGAGTCAATTTTTGGCAGGCACATAAACTCGTCCTTTCCATTGTACTATTCCTTTGTCAACACTGTATTCTGAATCTCCTTTTTCCAGTCCCTCTCGCACTTGTGACTCCCACTGTTGTTTAGGGATTTTTGCCACATCTCATAGTAATTCATCCATTGCCTGGTTGTTACAGTTCTCTTTTCGTTTCGTCTTCATGTTTTGGTGAACTGTTTCATATTCATCTCTACTGCTGTTATGGACGATGCCCTCGTCGTAGTTTGTTCTAAGTCAACAGCAACAAGCAGAGTCTCGGTCCGCTCCCAGTCACTGGACAAAGAGTCTAGACACTAAGTCAAGCGATGATGAAGGTCTTGAGAACAATGAAGAAGAAGAGCGTCGAGTTCAAGCGAGGTTGAGAGCAAAACTCGTCTAAGTTGGAACTGAGGTTACTCTAGGATACATGGGGTTTATATATGGTTGGAGAACAAAGGAAACCGTAAAAGGAATAAGGCTGTAGCTACTCGAGAAAGGAAATGTGAAAGTAGTTACGAAAGGAGATAGCGTCCAGGCTGTACACTGCGCAGTAACGATGGATATGAAATGGTAAAATGAAACAAAAAGAGGATTGTAACAACTGCGCAGTGTACAGCCTGGACGCTATCTCCTTTTGTAGTTACCTTCACATTTCCTTTCTCAGATAACTACAGCTTTATTCCCTTTTACAATTCCCTTGTTCTCCAAATGTATATAAGCTCCATGTATTGTAGAGTAACCTCAGTTCCAACTTAGACGAGTTTTGCTCTCAACCTCGCTTGACCTTGATGCTCTTCTTTCTCATCATTCTCAAGACCTTCGTCATTGTTTGACTTAGTGTCTAGACTCTTTGTCCAGTGACTGGGAGCGGACCGAGACTCTGCTTGTCGCTGTTGACTTAGAACGAACCACGACGAGGGCATCATCCGTAACACAAGTTGGAACTCAGGAACTGCTCAGTGCTTCGTCACTAGCCAGTCACCATTGAGACCTGAACCTCCCAGATCAGACTGCCGAACGAATCTGTTTGTTACAAACAGAGGTATTACCTCAACCAAAGGGAAGTCTATCCTTCTACAACCAACGAAGGGTGGTACTACATTTCAGCTACTAAAAAAAAAACCAACGAGTCCCAGACAGCTTCTTCGAAGGAGTATATAAAGAAGGAGACCCCAATGAGGAACTACCAGCAGAAACTTGGATTGTTTGGCATAACAAAGAAAACGACTCAAACAAACATTTGTTCTTCCCATCAAACGCAGAACCAGAACTCACTTGGTGGCACAAATTTTGTGACACAGAAGAGTTAGGAGACTTTGCTTTCCTAGCACTCAAAGCACCCACTCTTGCCAAGTGGAGTGAATACAAGGAACAACAGCAGATTGAATTAGATCTAGCCTTTGACGACGAACTGAAACAAGGAGAAAGCTTGAAACAAGCAACAGAACCAAAACAGGAACCTGAAACTGAAACGAAAAAGAATATGGCAAACAAAAAGGAAACATCTCCAAAAGGAATAAAGGGAATCTCCATTGAGAAATTCAAAGGGCAACAGTCCAAAGCGAAACATTTCATCTATGCATTTGATGACACCTTTGATCTAGATGAGGAACAATTTACCACTGCCAAGAAAAAGATCAAATATGTCTTCCTACACTTAGGAGAGGAGTTAGACGATTGGAAATCCAATATCCGAGAGGAATTGGACGAAGCAACAGCAGACAAAGGAAAGAAAAAGGAAGAAGGAACAATGCTCTCTTGGGACAGTTACAGCGGTTTCAAAAGGCAATTCTTAGCTGATTGGGGCGAGTCAGACACCGCAGCTAGGACCATGAATGATCTAGATAAAGTCAAAGTGGGTGGAGATATTGATATCCCCACTTACATTCAGAAATTCCGATTGCTTATTCAGTCAACCGGAATCACAGGGTTCATGGCGCAGCAAATTTATTTATGTAAAGGACTCCCAGCATCAGTCGCAGCAAAAATCATCGAAAACCCTGCGGTCATCAACATGGAAACAGCTTATGATGCTGCAGAGCGATTACACAATGCTTGGGAAACCCTGAAACTGATGAACTGGTCTTCTGGGTCAGGAAACACGGAGAGGCATTTCAAATTTAACCGAAACTAAAGGAACTCTGCATCAGGATCAAAAGGGATCAACGCCATAACTACTGGACACCTTTCAGATGCCCAAAAGGAGGAATATCGGAAAACCAGCAAGTGTTTCCGATGTGGAGCTCAGGGACACATATCCAGGGATTGCCCAAACAAAGGGAACGCCCAGACAATGCCCAACAAACCGCCTCCTCCTCAGAATTGCACTATTAGAACTATAGAGGAAACAACCTCAGAAGAATCAACTGCCCAACGCATTAGGGCACTATTAAAAGCACTCCCAGACAAGGAGCATGAGAATACCCTCCAAGAACTTGAAACAGAGGGTTTTTAAGAAGGAGACGCCAGAAAGCAGTTGACACCTCCCATAAAGTTGAACAGTTAGCACTCGATTCTGTAATCATACAATCCAATAATGATAAATGGATTTCAATCACTGTGCAAACGAATGATAAACCCGCTGAAATATCTGCCCTCATTGATTGTGGAGCAGAAGGAAACTTTATTGATGAACGCATATCAAAAGATTGGCCCAAAAGAAGAATTAAAACAACCAATTAACACTACAGGCAGGGACCTATTTCAGGCTGACTGGAAGAGCACTGAAATATTGTCAGAATAAACTATTTAATATAATATTAGAAATGGATGGAATTAATTAGAATTGTTGCATTTCAGTCACATTTGTAACACATTTCAGCAACATTTGTAACACATTTCAGCAAGATTTTGGACACATTTCATTCATGTTTTTGACTTGATGCAGCAGCAGGAAAATTCTTCTGAATGACAGTTGAAATGTCTTTCTACAGTTGCCTTTCATCATGTTCTGCAATGTTATTAAATTTATTTATTTTTGTCCTTTATCAGACATTCTAAAACTTATTCAAAAACCCTTATTTATAATGGGTTGATATGCAACTGAATGGCCATGGAATTTTGCATTTTTTTAACCATTGCCTCACCCCCTGAAAGAAGATATTTCTTTAC
Organism: Amanita pallidorosea; assembly: GCA_023014475.1. NCBI lineage: Eukaryota > Fungi > Basidiomycota > Agaricomycetes > Agaricales > Amanitaceae > Amanita > Amanita pallidorosea. The sequence goes on from JAEBUS010000007.1 coordinate 922,598, forward strand.
ATCAGCAAACTTGGGGGCTCTCTGCAGAGGCCTCTGCAGCACTGTGGAGGTACCACAGAGCCCACAGGACCTGGAGATAAGGTATATGTTCTGTGCAGTACTGCCACAGTCTGCTGGCAGTCTGTGGCAGTCTGTGGGAATCTGCTGGCAGTCTGTGGCAGTCCAAGTAAATAACTGTTCCAACAAGCCACAGAGCCCCACAGAGCCCCACAGAGCCCCACAGAACCCACAGAGTCCCACAGAGCCTAGAGAAAAGGTATATGTTCTGTGCAGTACTGCACAGTCTGCAGGCAGTCTGTGGCAGTCTGTGGCAGTCTGCAGGCAGTTGCAGAATTACTGCAGGCCACTACAGGTCACTGCAGGTCTCTGCAGAATTACTGCAGGCCACTGCAGGTCACTGCAGATCACTATGGATTCACTGCAGGCCACTACAGGTCACTGCAAGTCACTGCAAGTCTCTGCAGGTCTCTGCAGAATTACTGCAGGCCACTACAGGTCACTGCAAGTCTCTGCAAGTCTCTGCAGGTCTCTGCAGAATTACTGCAGGCCACTACAGGTCACTGCAGGTCACTGTAGAATTACTGCAGGTCACTGCAGGTCTCTGCAGAATTACTGCAGGCCACTGCAGGTCACTGCAGATCACTGTGGATTCACTGCAGGTCTCTGCAGGTCTCTGCAGAATTACTGCAGGCCACTGCAGATCACTGCAGATCACTGTGGATTCACTGCATGTCTCTGCAGAATTACTGCAGATCACTGTGGATTCACTGCAGCCCACTACAGGTCACTGCAGGTCTCTACAGAATTACTGCAGGCCACTGCAGGCCACTGCAGAATTACTGCAGATCACTGTGGATTCACTGCAGATTGCTGTGGATTAACTGCAGGTCTCTGCAGGTCACTGCAAAATTACTGCAGGCCACTGCAGGTTACTGCAGAATTACTGCAGATCACTGTGGATTCACTGCAGGTCACTGCAGGTCACTGCAGAATTGCTGCAGAATTACTGCAGATCACTGTGGATTCACTGCAGGTCACTGCAGGTCTCTGCAGAATTACTGCAGATCACTGTGGATTCACTGCAGGTCACTGTGGATTCACTGCAGGTCACTGCAGCTCTCTGCAGAATTACTGCAGATCACTGTGGATTCACTGCAGGTCTCTGCAGGTCTCTGCAGAATTACTGCAGATCACTGTGGATTCACTGCAGGTCTCTGCAGGTCTCTGCAGAATTGCTGCAGAATTACTGCAGATCACTGTGGATTCACTGCAGGTCTCTGCAGGTCTCTGCAGGCTTGCTGCAGAATCACTGCAGGTTCACTGCAGGTCACTGTGGATTCACTGTCAGCACTGTCAGTACTGTGGCACTGTGGGCACTGCAGCTGTCTGCAAACATTCTGCCAATTCACTGCCAGGTTACTACAAAATCACTGCAGATTCACTGTGGGCACTGTGGCACTGCAGGTTTCTGCAAACATTCTACTTGAAGTCTGTGACTTGTCTGCCAGTCCTGCAACACTGTGGGCACTGTGGGGAAACCCCAAGTTTGCTGATGTATGCTATCAGTGTGCTTTCATTTTCCCCGAAATCTTATTCCATATTGGAAATAGCTCCGGCAACTCCTACCGCTGAAGCGATCCGGCAACTCCCAGCTACCAGCACAACATTTGTCACACATGTCACACGCTGCGACAATCGCGAGAAATCACCCCCTAATCACTGCCCTTACCCAACACAACATACTCGCAACATCAATACATTTGATTACGATCTTGTAAAAAGACTAAAGGCAATTTCTTGGCTTGTGACAGGCTTGCAGGGCAGGAACCTGAAATCGGCTCGAATCATGGAGAATAAAGCTGGCTTACCAATCACGCCCACTGGTCAAAAGTCCACATCAAGAACGGACTCATGCATAGTCTGCACAATCATCATCCTGGTTTCACCTGTCCATCTGGACAGCAGTCTATCAAAGAACCAGAGTCCAACTAGACAGCCCGCCATCTGATGATACTATTTTGACGAAGTTTTGGTGTGGTCATGCGAGCGAGTTTGAATAGGATCAACTGGTACCTTCAACCATCTTCTCGTGCATCATCTGCTGCGCTCTCATTTAACCAAGCCCTCAACCATCTTCCTGTGCCCTCAACCGTCCTCCCGCACCCTCGACAGTCTTCTTGCACCCTCAACCGTCAATGGTCAACCATCTTCCTGTGCCCTTGACAGTCTTCCTCATTTCCGTTTCGTTAACCTCAACAGTTAATAATCCCTCGACCCTCAACCGTTCTTCCTCAACCATTTTCCCTTACCATCAACTGTTACGCAGGTGAGTACACAACTGCTTCGTTAATCGCACCCTCAACTGTTTCCCGCCCTTCTTCCACGCCCTCGACACCGTTTACCTCAACCGTTCCCTCAATCATCAACTGTCTTCCCGCACCATCGACTATTTCCCTCAACTGTCAACAGTTCCCCGTTTCCCTCGACCTTCAACCGTTCTATCGATCAATTCCCTCAACCGTTACCGAGGTGAGTATTCAATTCCGTTCATTAATTGTGCCCTCAACCATTCCTATGCCCTCTGCCGTTTTCTTTCAACCCTCAACATCAACCGTTCCTGCGCCCTCGAGCATTTCCCTCGACCGTCGACCGTCCTCCCTGCCCTCAACCATTTACCTCGATTGTCAACTGTTCCCCTACCATTTTCCCTCAACTGTCTTCCCTCGTCCTTGACCATTTCCCTCGACTGTCAACCGTTCCTGCACCCTCGACCTTCTTCCCTCAAAACTCAACCGTTCCTTCAACCGTTCCCTCAAACTTTCCTTCAACTGTTCTTCAACCGTTAACCATTCCTGCGCCCTCGACCATCTTCCTTCAAAACTCAACCTGCGCTCTCGACCATCTTATATGGCGAGGGGTAAAAAACACCTACCTTGAATAACCGCGTCTTAACATAAGAGTTTACGATGAACTTGACGCGCTCAACCTCAGTTTGACGAGCATTATCCTTAGGTGCTCTTCCTCTGAGGTCGAAGGATCTCCTCGTAACAGCTGGACCACGCCTGACTACTGATGGCGTTTCACATTACTGTCCAAGGAGTAATGTTCCAGGCTGCACTAGTAACATTCAGTGTAAGTAATACATCTTGCATAAATTTTGATGCTTACATGACCTTGCATCAAGGAAACCCACCATTAATGATTTACCAGAATTGATGAAATGAACACTTTTTGCTAAAGCTGGCATCCGTAAGTTACCCATTTGCAATTCGGGATCCATAACAACTAGTTTGAAGGGTTCTGGCAAAATCCATAGGTCAAACATTAATACCTCACAAAGTCCACTCACCTAGTGATTTTGGTGTAATTTCAAGAAGGGCAATTCTCCCACTTCCAACACCGCTAAACTGTTTCTGATGGACATCCATATCCTCCACTTGCCCATCAAATAGCTGGAAACACTTGATAAGTGAAAGGGGACCCTCCTATCAAAGTATCAGAATGTAAGTGTCTACTGAAGTGGTGTCTCACTCACAGGGCCTTGGCCCTTTCCCATAATTTCAGTGTTCCATCCCCTCCTGCGGAAATAAGGTAGGGCTTGTCTAGCTCAATGGGATTCTTAATCCACTTCATTGCCATAACTGGTCCTTGTCCAGCATCTATTCGACAAGCTAGCTGCCGCCTGGCCAACCACAAATGCATATATCCCCCTCGTCACCTGCAAGATGGGATCTGCCTGCTGTCATGTATCCAAAAGATGGACTCACTTCCGGGTAGCAACCAGGCTACAGTCTGGTGCAAAGTTGATACAGTTAATGGGCCACAATCGATCTTAAATACAAGACAAAGCGGGTTGTCACTGATACAAGCCATTAGAAAATATGTATTACTAATCACCAGTTGCGCGGCCATCTAAGTTTGCAGGCGACAGGTGCGCGCACACTCTCTTATTTCTCTCATTTCGAGCAATAGCCTTAGAGTCTAGCATAGCATGGTCAATGCTTGGCGGGCATCCAGGCTATCGCAGTATAATCACGATGGAACGCAGGCAACAAGTAGGAGGGATTGCAGGCGACAGGTGCGCGCACACTCTCTTGTTTCTCTCATTTTCGAGCTAATAGCCTTTGAGTCTAGCATAGCATGGTCAATGCTTGGCAGGCATCCAGGCTATCGCAGTGGAATCACCATGGAATGCAGGCGACAAGTGTTACGGACGATGCCCTCGTCATAGTTCATCCTAAGTCACAGTGACAAGCAGAGTCTCGGTCCGCTCCCAGTCACTGGACAAAGAGTCTAGACGCTAAGTCAAATGATGACAAAGGTCTTGAGAACGATGAAGAAGAAGAGCGTCGAGTTCAAGCAAGGTTGAGAGCAAAACTCGTCTAAGTTGGAACTGAGTTACTCTACAGTACATGGAGTTTATATACGTTTGGAGAACAAAGGAATCGTAAAAGGAAGTAAAGCTGTAGTTACCTGAGAAAGGGAATATGAAGGTAACTACGAAAGGAGATAGCGTCCAGGCTGTACAATGCGCAGTAAAGATGATATGAAACTGTTCGCCGAAACATGGAGACGAAACGAAAAGAGAACTGTAACATTACCCCCTTCGTATGCGAGAATCACGACTTCTACCAAGAGTTCGTCCAACCGTGATCCTGCCTTGACTCCAACCAGCTGATAATATTGCCGACTGTTACGGACGATGCCCTCGTCGTAGTTCGTTCTAAGTCAACAGCGACAAGCAGAGTCTCGGTCCGCTCCCAGCCACTGGACAAAGAGTTTAGACGCTAAGTCAAACGATGACAAAGGTCTTGAGAACGATGAAGAAGAAGAGCGTCGAGTTCAAGCGAGGTTGAGAGCAAAACTCGTCTAAGTTGGAACTGAGGTTACTCTACAGTACATGGAGTTTATATACGTTTGGAGAAACAAAGGAATCGTAAAAGGAATAAAGCTGTAGCTACTCGAGAAAGGAAATATGAAAGTAGTTACGAAAGGAGATGGCGTCCATGCTGTACATTGCGCAGTAATGATGATGAAACGGTTCACTGAGACACGGAGATGAAACGAAAGAGAACTGTAACACCGACGTCTTTGTCAGCAGTTTCCACTCGCCACTGTAAACTTTGAATTGCTCGCTGCAGTTGTTTTGCCTGAGCAAGCATTGCGTCACGCTCTTCATTAAGTGAGGGTGGGGTCGGTAGTGAGAGTCAGTGCCGTGACAAAGTCGAGTGGTTCGGAGAACAGGTTAAAGTATGTGACGAGGGTGGCGAGATTGTCGCTAACGTTGTCCAACATAGCATTGCGAGGACGAGTGACGGTGGGTGGAACGGGTATAATGGGGACAGTTACGGTGTCAGCGAGTTCGGCCGGGTGTTCGTGAAGCTCCGGGAGGTCAGCAAAATCGAAGTCGTCGATGGTGATGGTGGTGTTGACGAAGACCTCGAGGGGGAGGTCGTGGGCGGCAGCGAGGAAGGGTGATAAGACGGCGGCGGGTTCGACATAAACAGTGGCCACATGCTGTGACCAGGAGGGCAAAGGCGAAGGCAATAAGATAGGCGACGGTGGTGAAGAAAGCGGGCATGGTTATGACAGATAGGTTGGGGAATCCGATGCACGTTGAAGCGTCCTTTTATGTTCAATTGAACACCTCGTCATCATAATTGACAGTCAGGAGTTCCTCTTCCGAAAATTGGTAAGATGACGCGGGCGCTCTGATGGTGGGAATGTATTCAAGTTCTCCATCAGATTCTTCTGATTCGCTCAATTCATTCCTGGTGACGGTGGAAACCTCGTTCTCATGCTCGGTGTTTGTGATAGGGTCACCGCCTTGTATGACAGCTTGTTCCGGCGCATCAGGGACAACCGGGTTATCAACAAATGCATTCAGGAAATCCAGACTGTCCATCGCATCGTTGAAATTGGCTTGTGCATTTGGGACATGCCGATCAGCTACCCAGCGGTATATTTCGATTTCTTTGCCAGCACGTTTTAGCTCCTGAACGAAAACATATTTTTTCAGGTTCTTCTCTTCGAAGGGCCATCTCTGCATACACCTCGTATCTGTGATTCAGAGGTATATTGGGTGATGGAAGGTATGACCTGGCTTCGGGATATATATGGTAATTCCTCAGGATTGAATGTAAGATCCATGTATTTTGGGAGATAGTGAAGGCGAGCATTAAATGGGAATTCTACATGTCCTTGTGGATGTTTTAAGTGTCCGGTGGTTAGTCTGGAGGCTCTAGGTGCAGTTTGTCGGACTGCTCATGTCCGGATGATTTTAGAGAATCGTGGTAATCCTAACGGAGATGTTGGAGGGCGATAGATAGGAATTTTAATGATCCGTCCTCGAAATCTTTCGTAGAGTTTTGGAGAATATCGTCCTCAAGTAGAACAATATTTTCTTCGTGTATCGGATGTTTTGTTTAAGGATTTGGCGGTTATGATAGCGAGACATGGGTATTTTACAGCTGTCTTCTCAGTTTATATGCTTGCAAGATATCCGCAGCATTGCCTAGATTGCGTTCTGGTTCCCAGGAATTGTCATTCGGACCGTAGTTTTTCCATTTAACCAAATACTGATATCCTGCCCCACGCTTTCGGTGTGCAAGAACCGCTTCAACTTCAAACTCTTCTTGTCCATTTACGAGATCAGGAGGTGGGGCCGTGTAGTTTGGTCCATGTGTTTCAGTCTCCCTATATGGCATAAGGAGTGACGTGTGAAAGACTGGATGAATGCGCCATTTTTTGGGAGTTTGAGTTTATACGTTACTGGTCCTAAAACTTGCTCAATGGGGAAGGGTCCCTCTCGTTTTGGCGCTAGCTTTCTGGACTGGTATGGAATGTTAAGGTTTCTGTTTTCAAGCCAAACTTTGTCTCCTATTTTGAATTTGATTGACTTGTCTCTGATTCGTCTAGCCACCATTTGTCTAGCTAATTCATGCGCAGCAAGCGCCTCTTCTCTAGCCTTTCGTAGTAACTGTAGTCGTTCTTCTGCTGCGGGTGTCGTCATTTTCTGCGCCGCAGTAGGTAGTGCAACAGGGTTTGTTCCATACATAAGTTGGAAGGGCGATGCTTTAACTGAATCATGATGGCGGTTATTATGGGCAAATTTGGCGATTGGTAATAGTTGTTTCCAAGTGTGCGCTTCGTTTGCACAGAATATTCGAAGATATACTTCTAGTTCTTGATTAACTCGTTCCGTTTCTCCATCGGTTTGCGGATGATAAGCGGTACTCATTCTATGATCGATTCCTAGTGTTTTCCTGATTTCTTGGAAGAAGACTTGGCTGAGAATTGCGGTCCTCGATCTGAAATAAGTACGTCTGGTAGACCAAAGCGCTTGAATATTTCGGAAACGTAGAGGTCTGCCGTTCCTAGTGCGTCGATGGTTTTTTTGCAAGGAGTAAGAATTACCCCCTTCGTAAGACCATGGTCCACCGTGACCAAAATCGAGTCAAATCCGTCAGAAATGGGAAGATCAGTAATAAAATCCAAGGTCACTTGCTGAAATGGTCGAGTTGCCTTCGATCCAATTGGTAGGAGGGCTGGGGTGTTGGGGTGAGTGTTCACCTTCATTTGCTGACATGTGGCGCATCCAGTGATCCATTCCTTGACGTGTTTATACATTCCTGGCCACCAATAATCTCGTTGTAGCAATTCCAGCGTTTTTAATCGTCCGGGATGCCCGAAGTGGGTGATTCATGGACCGCTTTGATAATACTGGTGCGGAGTGTTCCAAGATCAGGGATATATGCTTGTCAATGTATCGAATGATGCCGTCGACAAACGCCCAATCCTGGAGTTTGGATTTAATAGGTGAGCGCGTTGCATTTCTATGACTTCAATATGGTTCTTCCAAAACTGTCAAGTGATGTAGCATCTCGGATTTTCTGAGCAAGGTCTGTGGCAATAAGGCGAATGAACTTGTTATTGGGTAACATGATAACATCGTCCAGTATGTCATCATCTTTCATATGATCAGGGCGGCGAGATAATGCATCTGCTTCAAACATTTTCGTCCCTGGTACGTGCTCTATTTTCAGGTCAAATTCCGATAGCATCATAGACCAACGAGCTTGTCGAGGTGTTAACGTTGTGGAGTTCTATAAAATGAAAGGTTTTTGTGATCGCAATGGACTATAATTGGATGCGGAGATCCATGCAGCAAATGTCGCCATGCTTGTAATCCTTTAATAATAGCCAGTAGTTCTCGGTCATAAATTTGGTAATTCTTTCCGTCGCGGTTAAGGTGTGTGATATGAAGCCACAAGGATGAAGAGATCCGGAGCATCGGCTTGTTTTAATACTGCTCCAGTGGCCTTATTGGAAGCGTCCGTCTGGAGGATAAAAGGCCTTGTGGGGTCTGGCATGCGTAGGACTGGCATTGACGAAAATTTTCTTTTTAATTCATCGAAAGCCGTCTGACAATCAAGCGTTCCAACTGAAGGTTAAGCTTTTCTTAGTTAAGTCCGTCAACGGTTTTGCTATAGCAGCAAAGTTGCTGATGAATCGTCTATAGAAATTTCCGAATCCGAGGAATGATCTAACTTGTTTGACCGTTGTGGGGTTTTGGCCAGTCTTGATACCGGCGAGTTTTACAGGTCCATTTGAATATGACCGGGCTCGTAATGACCATACCCAGAAATTCGACTTCTTGAACGCAAAATTTGCATTTTTCTAACTTCAAAAATAGGTCTTTCTTCTGTAAACGTTCTAAGACTCTTTCAGTCCGTTCCTGTATTTCGTCTTTTGTCTTCCCACAGATCAAAATGTCGTCCATGTAGATAATGAGCCATCCTTCGTTAATCATGTCCTGAAAGTATTCATTCATCATGGTCTGGAACGTCGAGGCGAATTGCAAAGGCCGAAGAACATTACTGTTGGTTCATACAACCCTCGGTTCGTAATGAAGGCCGCTTTCCATTCATCGCCTTCTTTAATTCGGACGTTGTTGTATCCCCAGCGCAAATCAAGTTTAGTGAAATAGTTTGCACCTTCTAATTTGTCATTAGGTCTGAGACTAGGGGTAATGGATAGGCATTTTTTATCGTCCATTCATTAGGTAACGATAGTCCTGGCAGGGTCTAAGGCGCCGCTCTCTTTCTTTGAAACGAAGGAAAATGGTGTGTGATGCCTGTGGCGATTTGGATGGTCGAATGTACCTTTATCTAATTGCTCTTTAATCCATTCGTCAAGCGTTGATTGTTCTTTTAGTGATAGTGGTAGATTTTGCTAACTTTCGGCGTAAATCCAGTTTTGAGTTCAATTGCATGGTCCCATGGTCGTGATGATGGGAAATGCTCCGATGCTTTTTTCTCAAAGGTAGACTGCCAGGGAAGGTACTCAAGTGGTAAGACAGTCGCTGCTTTTCGTCGCGTTTTGCTGGTGGTGTTTCAAACGCTTGTGACGCCGATGTTTTTACTCTTATCCAATATTCGTCTTCTCCCCATTGTTGAGTATCTAGCGCTATGCGCCAAATAGGTTTGTCATCTTTTGAATCGTCGTCTATTTGGAGGGTTTTCTTTCGCCAATCAATAGTCGGGTTATGTTTTTCCAGCCATGGTATTCGAAGATGATTTTCTTGATCCCCTAAGTTTGTGATCCATAACCAATTATCATATGTTTTTCCTTTGATAGAATAGATAAGATGAGTTTGATGCGTGATCATGCCATTTTGGTTAATAGTTCCGTCGGCGTTTCTGACTTTAATTGGTTGTTTTAGTTTTTCCTTTGGCCAATCTTTTGATATGCGTTTGTCAATGAAGTTTCCTTCTGCTCCACAATCAATGAGGGCGGATATTTCAGCGGGTTTATCATTTGTTTGCACAGTAATTGAGATCCGTTTATCATTATTGGATTGTACGATTACAGAATCGAGTGCTAACTGTTCAACTTTATGGGAGGCGTCAACCGCTTTCTGGCGTCTCCTTCTTAAAAACCCTCTGTTTCGAGTTCTTGGAGGGTATTCTTGCGTTCCTCATCTGGGAGTGCTTTCAATAGTGCCCTAATGCGTTGGGCAGTTGATTCTTCTGAGGTCGTTTCCTCAATAGTCCTAATGGTGCGATTCTGCGGAGGAGGCGATTTGTTGGGTGTCGTCTGGGCGTTCCCTTTGTTTGGGCAATCCCTGGATATGTGTCCCTGAGTTCCACATCGGAAACATTTGCCGGTTTTCCAATATTCCTCCTTTTGGGAATCTGAAAGGCGTCCCGTAGTTATGGCATTGACTCCTTTTGATCCTGATGCCGAGTTCCTCGGGTTTCGGTTAAATTTGAAATGTCTCTCCGTGTTTCCTGATCCAGAAGACCGGTTCATCAGTTTCAGGGTTTCCCAAGCATTGTGTAATCGTTCCGCAGCATCATAAGCTGTTTCCATATTAATGACTGCAGGGTTTTCGATGATTTTTGCTGCGACTGATGCTGGGAGTCCTTTACAAAAATAGATTCGCTGCGCCATGAACCCTGTGATTCCGGTTGACTGAATAAGGGATCGGAACTTCTGAATATAAGTGGGGATATCAATATCTCCGCCCACTTTTACTTTATCTAGATCATTTAGGGTCCTGGCTGCGGTGTCTGATTTGCCCCAATCGGCTAAGAATCGTTTTTTGAAACTGCTGTAGCTATCCCAAGAGAGCGTCGTTCCTTCTTCCCTTTTCTTTCCTTTATCAGTAGTCGTTTCATCCAATTCCTCTCGGATATTGGATTTCCAATCGTCTAATTCCTCTCCTAAGTGTAGGAAAACGTATTTGATTTTCTTCTTGGCAGTGGTAAATCGTTCCTCATCTAGATCGAAGGTGTCATCAAACGCATAGATGAAATGTTTCGCTTTGGATCGTTGCCCTTTGAATTTCTCAATGGAGATTCCTTTTATCCCTTTCGGGGATGTTTCCTTTTCGTCTGCCATATTCTTCTTTGTTTCGGTTTCAGGTTCCTGTTTCGGTTCTGTTGCTTGTTTCGAACTTTCCCCTTGTTTCGGTTCATTGTCAAAATCTAGATCTAGTTCGATCTGCTGTTGTTCCTTGTATTCGTTCCACTTGGCAAGAGTAGATTCCTCGAGTGCGGAGAAGACTCCGTCGGTTAGATCCTCAGCGTCTCGAAATTTGTGCCACCAAGTAAGTTCTGGCTCTTTGTTTGGTGGGAAGAATAATCAGCTATCTGAATTGTTTTCTTCGTTATACCAATTAATCCAAGTTTCTGCTGGTAACTCTTCGTCAGGGTTTCCTTCTCTATATTCTCCTTCGAAGAAACTTTCTGGGACTCGCTGGTTCTTTTTCTTGGTGGTTGAAACGTAGTACCACCCTTCGTTTGTTGTAGAAGGATAGACTTCCCTTCGTCCAAGGTAGTACTTTTGCCTATAACGAGCGGAGTCGTTTGGCGGTCTGATCTGGGAGGTTCGGGTCTCAATGGTGTCTGGCTAGTGACGAAGCACTGAGCGGTTCCTGAGTTCCAACTTGTGTTACGGACGATGCCCTCGTCGTAGTTCGTCCTAAGTCAACAGTGACAAGCAGAGTCTCGGTCCGCTCCCAGTCACTGGACAAAGAGTCTAGACGCTAAGTCAAATGATGACAAAGGTCTTGAGAACGATGAAGAAGAAGAGCGTCGAGTTCAAGCGAGGTTGAGAGCAAAACTCGTCTAAGTTGGAACTGAGGTTACTCTACAGTACATGGAGTTTATATACGTTTGGAGAACAAAGGAATCGTAAAAGGAAGTAAAGCTGTAGTTACCTGAGAAAGGGAATATGAAGGTAACTACGAAAGGAGATAGCGTCCAGGCTGTACAATGCGCAGTAAAGATGGATATGAAACTGTTCGCCGAAACATGGAGACGAAACGAAAAGAGAACTGTAACAACAAGTAGGAACGGGATCGCAGGCGACAGGTGCGCGCACACTCTCTTGAATCACGACGGAACGCAGGCGACAAGTAGGAACGGGGATAACTTGACGTGCTCAACCTCAGTTTGGACGAGCATTATCCTTAGGTGCTCTTCCTCTGAGGTCGAAGGATCTCCTCGTAACAGCTGGACCACGCCTGACTACTGATGGTGTGTTAGGACTGCAAGCATAGACGTTGATGGACCAGACACGTACCTGCCGCCTCAAGTGGTCCAATAGATGGTTCAGGAGAAATTCCTGAGCAGGGAGAATATCAGGCGCATTTCGCTCGTTCATCCAATGGCTCGAGGGGCGTTTCATCAGAGTCCATGCAAAAGGGATGCTACCAAATATGTACAATCGATCTCGGTTGCATTAACAAGGGCGGTCGCGAGTCGATTGGGCATGGGACCATTTGACGAGTCATCACATTAACTAGACAACAAGAATGACATGATACATATGTGTAGATGATGCTTCGAACACGGATCACCAATTTTTATGCCATGACGCTTGTGAGAAGAGCCATACGAATCTACACTCAAGTCAGTTCGTGGTCAGTGATGGTGATGGATCTCACATACAAAGAGGCCATAACGCACCTGCCGGAAGTGCACAGCACGGCGAGAGTCGAAATCGACTTCCGGGTCGATTTCTGTAGTTGGGACGGAGATTAAAGATCTATCATGGACGGAGATTAAAGATCTATCATGGGCGTACGAACCGAGTACATACCATTAACTCTAGGCAGGGGATGCATCACGATCATATCTTCCTTTGCCCTCGAGAGAACAGCATGGTCAACGCGGTAGGCATCTTTAACTTGTTGCCATTCCTGATCGCTGGTAAACCTCTCCTTTTGGATGCGAGGTCACGTAAAGGACATCAGTGTCTGCCAGGACTTCGTCGAGGGACTCGCAGATGGTGACAAGTATTCCACTCTTTCGAGCTGCAGAGATTACAGTATTTGGCATGGCAAGCGATGGAGGTGAGACGAAGTTGAGGCGGACCGAATACAGGGAAAGAAGAGTCACAAGACTATGGACGGTTCTACCGTTCTTGAGATCTCCAAGTATGGTTACAATGCGACCGTTGACAGTTTCCAGCTCGCTACGGATGGTGTAGACGTCCAGGAGAGCCTTGAATAATTTTGTTAATACAAAGGATGGAGCAACTTTTCAAGTATACGAACCTGAGTTGGGTGTTCGCCGATGCCATCGCCTGCGTTGAATATTGGCACGGGCGAGAACTTTGCTGCTAGCTGTGCACTGCCGACATCCGGATGCCGAAGTACAATGGCGTCTGCGTAACAAGCAAGGGTGCGAACAGTATCAGGAAGAGTCTCTCCTTTGAGCACCGATGATGCATCAGCGCTAATCTGGATGACTTCGCCTCCTAAGCGCTTCATAGCGGCATCAAATGATGCACTTGTACGAGTAGATGGCTCGTAGAAGAGCGTGGCAAGCACTTTGCCCTTCAGGATATTCAATATACCATCACGTTCCACTTGCACTTGCAGCTCGTGCGCGAGTGCAAACAAGTCATACATATCTCTGTGAGTTACTTGTTTCACAGAGAGGATATGACGACGGTGGAAGGAAGAGAGAGGAGTAAATGGCGTTAATTTAGGGGAAGGCAATGAGATGTCCGGTTCTGGGGGGATAATCATAGATGAAGAGCTGGCTGCATAGGTCGTGTTACAGGTGCAAGATCCGCCTCCTTCGTGGTTGTAGGTGCTGGAGTGACCGTAATTTGCACTGGTTGCACCGGGATATGTGCTCTTGACACATCTCTCCCAGTTGCTGTCGAAGAAAGTGAACCGTCTAAAAAGACGGTTTTGCCGTGCACTACAACACGATGTACAAATCCTGACACTGGTGCGCGTTCCAGAGGTGACCAATATGTGAGGCGCTTGCTGAAAGGTGTTTTTCGGCCAATCACCACCTCGACATGGGTATGAGCCATATCTACGAGTCCAAATTTTGACTGGATTATCGTGCAATCTACGACGAATGTCATCCAAAGTGAGGCGCCCATCGGCGACAGCCGTAAGAAGTAACGAGATGGACTCCTCCACACCAGACCACGAGGAGCCGATCTTGTCCGAGTCTTTTGCCAGTTGATAAGGCGTAGAGCCAATGGAGAAGGCATCGATGACATCAAGGTTCTGCCACAGCGCCTTCTGGTCTTCCGGGCCCGGCAGGACTTTGGATTCAGGGAACTGCTCGGTGCTGAAGAAAAGTGAGTAGACAGAGACGTCGCAAGTGACTTTCAGTTGCTTGGCTTTGGTAAGAGAAATCAAAAGGAGATCCTCATGTGTCTGAACGTCCGTAATGTGGACTGAGCGGTTTTGTAAGCTAGCCAGCAGGAGCAGGGATGCGAACCTGGCCCTTTTGCATTTGTGATAATCGGTCTCTCAGGGGCCAGGCTGAGAAATATGCAGAAACTGTCGTAATCGCAGGACCAATGCCGTTCCTGAATGAGATGAAGAGGGACTTGGCTTCAACCTTGAGTTCTCCATGCAAAGATTGCAGATCGGGGGACGATGCGACAACACTCAGAGCATAATTACAATGGGCGGCGCCAAGATGTTCTCACGCGCCTTCTCGAATGACTGCCAGTCTTCAATCGCATGGCCGTCACCAACGGGAGAGAATACGATTGTAGTGAAACCAGCACTTACAGATGCCTGAGTGGCGGCAACCAGGTCTTTTGAACTAGGCCCAAGATATTTGGGACGAAAGCAGCGATATTGACAAAGCCGGGGAAAGTGTGAGTGCGGTGGGAACTTTTGGAATCAACACTTGACACATCCAGGGGTAACTTCCTCACGAGCGCTTCTGCTAGCAGTTTTGCATTTTTCACGTTTGTAATCAATGGCACCGCAAAATCGACGGCCATACGACGTGAATAGTAACCCTTGCTCGCGTAACTCGCGGGACGCCGATACTGGTTCTTTGATGGCAAGTTGATGTACATGTCAATGAGATTATTGGCCAAGTGCTGCGCGAGTGAGTATTCTGACTTTTGCTTATCGTCACTTTCACCCAACATGTCAAGGTACTGTCGTTCCAAAGACACATGAGAACAATAGATTTGGTGTTCGGTCTGCCTACCTTGCAGCGGACGCCATGTTCAGTCAAAAAGTCGGCCGTCCCCGCTGTAGCGAAGATATTGAAACCCGCAGCACTAAGTTTCTGCACGGACGGCAGCAGCTCTAATTTCTCACGATAACTTCCGATTGAGAAGAGAATGTTCTTCTTCGGAGGAACTATGCCAGTGGAGATGAGCCCTTTGAGGTATGCTTCGTATTTGTCATGGCCAAAGCAGGCGACTTCACCGGTCGAAGCCATTTCCACGCCTAGAACAGGGTCTGCCCCCGACAGGCGACTGAAACTGAATTGAGGAACCTTGACACCCACGTAGTCATCTGGCAGTCCAGGATCTGGATAAGACTCTACGGGTATACTAAGCATGACTTTTGTTGCCATTTCAATGGCATCTATGCCGGTGACTTTTGATACGAATGGGAATGACCGCGCGGCACGTAAGTTACACTCGATGACCTTAATCTCATTGTTTTTGGCAATGAATTGAATGTTGAATGGACCAGTAACGTTCAGAGCCTTTCCAATTTTTGCAGTAGCTTCGTCGATTCGGCGAACGGTCTGAGGATCCAAGTCTTGGGGTGGGTGAATCAATGTTGCATCACCCGAGTGTACGCCAGCGTTCTCAACATGCTCCGAAATATAGTGCATAACCAATTTGCCATCCCTTGCAACCGCATCCATTTCAATCTCCTTTGCTTGCTCGATATACTTGGATATGACAACAGGATGGTCCCGGGATACGGCCGTGGCTTCGGTGAGGTACGTTAATAAGTCATCTTTTGAAAACACTACGTTCATGGCAGCGCCCGAGAGGACGTAGGATGGTCGAACAAGGACGGGAAAATCAACTTTCTCGCAGAAAGCTAAAGCATCCTCATAACTCGTAAGCTCTTTCCACTTTGGCTGGTCCACACCGATCTCGTCCAATAAGCGAGAAAACTTGTAACGATTTTCCGCCGTATCAATCATCTCTGGAGACGTCCCATAAATCTTGACATTTTGACGGTAAAGTCGCAAGGCAATGTTGTTTGGTGTTTGGCCACCCATGGATAGGATGATACCACGAGAACGCTCCGTATCATATATGTCGAGAATTGTCTCCATACTGATGTTTTCGAAGTACAGACGATCTGCTTCGTCGTAATCAGTACTAACAGTCTCCGGGTTATAGTTGACCATGATCGTCGGCAGTCCTTGGTCCCGCAACGTCCTGATGGCTCGAACAGCACACCAATCGAACTCGACATGCGATAGACGCCCGAACCTAGCACCATAATGCCACGGTCCTGGAAGGGTATATCATGTTCAACGCATTGTAGGTCATGTACAAGTAATTCGTGAACGCGGGGAATTCTGCGGCGACTGTATCGATTTGTTTGACGAACGGGAAAATACCAGCTTCTTGACGGATTGTTCGGACCGCAAGCTAGGTCGACCCTAAACAAATGGCCACTTGACGATCAGAAAAGCCCAATTGCTTAGCTTCACGGAGGAGCTCAAGAGTTACTGTTGATGCATTGAATGACCTAGGATACGTCAAAGGATGCCAAATAAAATCGACGGTAGAACACTTACGAAAGCTTTTGCTCCATCTTGAAGATATGTTCCAACCTGGTTAAGAACCACTTGTCTATATTGGACATTTGCCAAATCTTCTCAACGCTATAGCCACGATAAAAGGCAGTAGAAATGGCAAAGATGCGCTTGTCAGTTGGATTGGTCAGCTCTTCGTCAACGTCCTCCACGTAGTCATTCTGCAGATGGATACTTAGAGGTAATTAGTATCGACGAGAATAGGACGTACACGCTCGAAGCCTGTAAATCGATCATCAATTGCTCGAATGGCCTTTTGGATTGTCTCCTCGAATGTTCGTCCGATGCTCATGACTTCACCAACGCTCTTCATGCTACTACTAAGCAGGCGGCTGACACGATTAAACTTCTTCAGGTCCCAACGGGGAATCTTGACAACGACATAGTCTAAGCTGGGCTCAAAGCAGGCGCTAGTTACTTTGGTGACCGAGTTCTTGATTTCATTGAGAGGAATACCCAAGCCGAGTTTGGCAGCAATAAATGCCAAAGGATAACCAGTTGCTTTTGAGGCGAGCGCAGAGGAACGCGACAAACGAGCATTGACCTAGTTGAAATTCCATCATTCATTGGTCGAGCCAATCAAAGCTAACATTACCTCAATAATACAGTATTCCTGAGATTCTGGTGCAGCGCATACTGGATGTTACACTCGCCGATCACGCCTAAATGCCGTATCACGTTAATAGCCGTCGTGCGAAGCATGTTATAGTCTGCATCCGAGAGCGTCTGTGACGGCGCAACAACGACCGAATCTCCAGTATGGATTCCGAGAGGATCAAAGTTCTATATTTGGATGAGATTGAGATTATCCGAGATAATCCAGATATTGAAGTCACAGACCTCCATGTTGCAGACGGTAATGCAATTATCTCGACAATCCCGAACCACTTCATACTCAATCTCTTTCCAGCCCTTCATGCTCTTCTCGACTAGGACTTGAGGACTTGTCGCGAAAGCCTTGGCGCAAAGGGCTTTCAATTGCTTTTCATCTTGAGCAAATCCAGACCCCAAGCCACCAAGAGCGTATGCCGCCCGAACGATAACGGGAAAACCGATTGTCTTGGCTGCAGCAATAGCCTCCTCCTGATTAGTGGCCGTGCAACTCTGGGCGCACTTTTCGCCAATCTGCTCCATCGCACTTGCAGAGCTTGCGATCTTCTGTCGTGATGATTGTCTCAATAGGAGTACCGAAAACCTGGACACCCAACTCCGCAAATTCGTCCTTGAGCTTAACGCCGACATTGAGAGCTGTTTGACCACCAAAGGTAACATATATGCCATCGGGTTTCTCAAACTTGATTATTTTTCGGACAAATTCAGGGGTGACTGGAAGGAAATACACTTTATCTGCAAGACCCTTGGAGGTAGCAATAGTCGCTATGTTCGGGTTGACTAGGATGGTATAAATGCCTTCCTCCTTCAAGGCCTTTATTGCCTGAGATCCAGAGTAATCGAATTCCCCAGCTTGTCCGATGGAGAGGCCGCCAGATCCAAGAATGATTACTTTGGTGACATTCGCTCGGGGAACCCGTTTCTCGTTGTCTTCCTTTTTCCCTCCTGGCATGTCGATGGGAACTAAAGAGCCGGTCACTGCACAGTCCAAGATATTTTGAATGAAAACGTCGAATAAGAACTCAGTATCACGAGGGCCCGGTGTCGACTCAGGGTGGAACTGAACAGAAAAAAAGGGCTTATCAGCATAATAGATACCCTCATTACTGTCGTCATTGGCATTGCGGAACAATTCCTTCCAGCCGGCGGGTAGCGAGTCGGTATCGACCTGATAACCATGGTTTTGGCTGGTTATGTAACAACGGCCCGATAGCGCATCAGTACAAGGGATGTTGTGCCACGATTGCCGTATTTCATTTTTGACGTTGTGGCACCAGCAGCCAGGGCCATGAGTTGATGGCCTAAACAAATACCAAAAATGGGCACCTTGGACCTATCCATCGCGATTCGCAGCCGATCAATGGCGACTTTGACCATCGTCGGATCACCAGGTCCATTTGAGAAGAAGATCCCATCGTATGGTCCGCATCTGTAAGAAAGTCGTAATCCCAGGGTACGACTTTCACTTCTACTCCGCGCTTAGTGAAACAGCGGATCTGGTTATACTTCATCCCAACGTCTATTGCAATCACCCTCAGCGTCCGCCAGAGGGATGCAGTCGAGGCTTGGTGACAGGCTTGTACGTTCGGGGAGCTGATATAGACACCGCCGCCACAAGATTTTGTTGATTGGGTCATAAAACGGGACATTGATATACTCTTCTCTCCATGAGTCGATCGCAGGTGTAGAAGTGGCAGAAAGAGGACGCTTCGGGCGGCCCTGCCTGCCTCGAGCCAGAACGCGAGCAAGCATAGATCCTTTTTCTCTAATCTTTTTGGTGAGAGCGCGGGTATCCACGCCGTAAATAGCAGGGACGCCGTTTTCCTTCAGCCATGCCCCTAGCGAAGATGTTGCAAGGAAGTGACTGAAATCTGGCGTGTAATGACTGTAACGGATGCAGGAACATCTTACCTAAGTCCCTGTGGTCGCGGGTTTGTCCCAGCTGACTAAGCCAGTAGTATATATATATCTTAGTCGAGCGAGAATAGAGCAGCGTTTTTAGACCGGTGACACCATCTTGCGAGAAAACAACACCGTGTGCCGCGACAGCTAACTGCCTCGCGTCACATCTTTTTCACCAAATAAAAGGCTCTTTGCTCTCTATCTCGACTCGACTCCTTATCTCTCATTATCTGTCTTCGCCACATTGGACTATCTTGGCTTGATCACCCAAGGACCCAGCGGCATCATGTCTCGTCATCTCCGTTCAAGAAATTTATACAAGGGTGCGTCGCGGACTGCGCTCGACTTGCTAACCAGCATGTGCCGGAACCTAGCACAGAGGATGCGGCCTCATCGTCAGTCCTCCAGGCAGGGTCTGCCTTGGATAGCGCCCCGCTCCCCATCGCGCGACTTTGGCGATTTATCCACAATAGCGGAAGGGTCAGAAGAACCCGATTTGGACAGTGCCCTCGGCGTAGAACGCGAGGCACTTGAAATGGCTGAGAGTCGTCGACCTCGCCGTCACAGTTGGAGCCCGCCAGCGTCTTGATGGAACCTGGCTGCTCATAGAGAAGAAGTAAATGAAGTCTGGGAAGCCGTCTCCCAGGCTCGTGAAGTAGTAACCAGTGTCGAGCAACGTCTGAAGATGTTAGCTCAAGTTTATGATGATACTGTACAATCTGCTGTAGCTACTGCAGAAAAGGGAAAGGGAATTGATCCCTGTAACTGGGGAAATGTTGAATTGCCAGAGGAGGAGCTTAATGCGACTCGACAAGCTGAGGAATTAGCTATGTATAATAAGAAAAACAACAGTTCTGAGCAGCAATGTAATGCTGAGCCTACGGAACAGCCCAGTGAGGCTGAACAATTGCGGTGGCAGTTGAAGGAATTGAAAAATAAGTACAGGGAGGCCAAGAAAAGGCAACTGTTACAGTTCTCTTTTCGTTTCGTCTTCGTGTCTCAGTGAACCGTTTCATCATCATCATTACTGCGCAGTGTACCACATGGACGCTATCTCCTTTCGTAACTACTTTCATATTTCCTTTCTCGAGTAGCTACAGCTTTATTCCTTTTTACGGTTCCTTTGTTCTCTAACTATATATAAACCCCATGTATCCTAGAGTAAACCTCAGTTCCAACTTAGACAAGTTTTGCTCTCAACCTCGCTTGAACTCAAACGCTCTTCTTCTTCATCGTTCTCAAGACCTTTGTCATCGTCTGACTTAGCGTCCAAACTCTTTGTCCAGTGACTGGAGCGGACCGAGACTCTGCTTGTCGCTGTTGACTTAGAACGAACTACGACGAGGGCATCGTCCGTACACAAGTTGGAACTGAGGAACCGCTCAGTGCTTTGTCACTAGCCAGACAACATTGAGACCCGAACCTCCAGATCAGACCGCCAAACGACTCCGTTCGTTATAGGCAAAAGTACTACCTTGACGAAGGGAAGTCTATCCTTCTACAACAAACGAAGGGTGGTACTACGTTTCAACCACCAAGAAAAAAACCAGCGAATCCAGAAAGTTTCTTCGAAGGAGAATATAGAGAGGAAACCCTGACGAAGAATTACCAGCAGAAACTTGGATTAATTGGTATAACGAAGAAAACAATTCAGATAGCCGATTATTCTTCCCACCAAACAAAGAGCCAGAACTTACTTGGTGGCACGAATTTCGAGACGCTGAGGATCTAACTGACGGAGTCTTCTCCGCACTCGAGGAAACTACTCTTGCCAAGTGGAACGAATACAAGGAACAACAGCAGATCGAACTGGATCTAGATTTTGACAACGAACCGAAACAAGGGGAAAGCTCGAAACAAGCAACAGAACCGAAACAGGAACCTGAAACCGAAACAAAGAAGAATATGGCAGACGAAAAGGAAACATCCCCGAAAGGGATAAAGGGAATCTCCATTGAGAAATTCAAGGGACAACGATCCAAAGCGAAACATTTCATCTACGCGTTTGATGACACCTTCGATCTAGATGAGGAACGATTTACCACTGCAAAAGAAAATCAAATACGTTTTCCTACACTTAGGAAGGAATTAGACGATTGGAAATCCAATATCCGAGAAGAATTGGATGAGACAACTACAGATAAAGGAAAGAAAAAGGAAGAAGGAACGACGCTCTCAGAAATTCAAGGGACAACGATCCAAAGCGAAACATTTCATCTACGCGTTTGATGACACCTTCGATCTAGATGAGGAACGATTTACCACTGCCAAAAAGAAAATCAAATACGTTTTCCTACACTTAGGAGAGGAATTAGACGATTGGAAATCCAATATCCGAGAAGAATTGGATGAGACAACTACAGATAAAGGAAAGAAAAAGGAAGAAGGAACGACGCTCTCTTGGATAACTACAGCAGTTTCAAAAAGCGATTCTTAGCCGACTGGGGCAAATCAGACACCGCAGCCAGGACCCTGAATGATCTAGATAAAGTCAAAGTGGCGGAGACATTGATATCCCCACTTATATTCAAAAATTCCGATCGCTTATTCAGTCAACCGGAATCACAGGGTTCATGGCGCAGCGGATCTATTTTTGTAAAGGACTCCCAGCATCAGTCGCAGCAAAAATCATCGAAAACCCTGCAGTTATCAACATGGAAACAGCCTATGATGCTGCGGAGCGATTACACAATGCTTGGGAAACTCTGAACTGATGAACCGATCCTCTGGATCAGGAAACACGGAGAGACGTTTCAAATTTAACCGAAACTCGAGGAACTCAGCATCAGGATCAAAAGGAGTCAATGCCATAACTACTGGACGCCTTTCAGATGCCCAAAAGGAAGAATATCGGAAAACTGGCAAGTGTTTCCGATGCGGAACTCAGGGACACATATCCAGGGATTGCCCAAACAAAGGGAACGCCCAGACGACGCTCAACAAATCGCCTCTCTCCGCAGAATCGCACCATTAGGACTATTGAGGAAACGACCTCAGAAGAATCAACTGCCCAACGCATTAGGGCACTATTGAAAGCACTCCCAGACGAGGAACGTGAGAATACCCTCCAAGAACTAGAAACAGAGGTTTTTAAGAAGGAGACGCCAGAAAGCGGTTGACGCCTCCCATAAAGTTGAACAGTTAGCACTCGATTCTGTAATCGTACAATCCAATAATGATAAACGGATTTCAATCACTGTGCAACGAACGATAAACCCGCTGAAATATCCGCCCTTATTGACTGTGGAGCAGAAGGAAACTTCATTGACGAATGCATATCAAAAGTTTGGCCGAAGGAAAAACTAAAACAACCAATAAAGTCAAGAACGCTGACGGAACTATTAACCAACATGGCATGATCACGCATCGAACTCATCTTATTTATTCTATCAATGGAAAACCATATGATACTTGGTTATGGATCACGAACTTAGGAGATCAAGAAATCATCTTCGGAATACCATGGCTGGAAAAACATAACCCGACTATTGATTGGCGAAAGAAAACCCTCCAAATAGACGATGATTTAAAAAACAACAAACCTATTTGGCGCATAGCGCTAGATACTCAACAATGGGGAGAAGACGAATATTGGATAAGAGTAAAACATCGGCGTCACAAGCGTTTGAACACCAAGCCAAACGCGACGAAACGCCAACTGTCTTACCATCTGAGTACATTCCCTGGCAGTCCACCTTTGAGAAAAAAGCATCGGAGCGTTTCCCATCATCACGTCCATGGGACCACGCAATCGAACTCAAACCGGATTTACGCCGAAAGTTAGCAAAATCTACCCACTATCGCTAAAAGAACAGTCCACGCTCGACGAATGGATTAAGGAGCAACTAGATAAAGGATATATTCGACCATCCAAATCGCCACAGGCATCACCATTTTTCTTTGTTTCAAAGAAAGAAAGCGGCGCCCAGACCCTGTCAAGACTATCGTTACCTCAACGAATGGACAATCAAAAACGCCTATCCGTTACCCTTAGTCTCTGACCTAATGACAAAATTGGAAGGTGCAAACTATTTTACTAAACTCGATTTGCGCTGGGGTATAACAACGTCCGAATTAAAAAAGGTGACGAATGGAAAGCAGCCTTCATCACAAACCGAGGATTGTATGAACAACAGTTATGTTCTTCGGCCTTTGCAATTCGCCCTCGACGTTTCCAGACCATGATGAACGAATACTTCCAGGACATGATTAATGAAGGATGGCTCATTATCTATATGGACGACATTCTGATCTGTGGGAAAACGAAGAGATCGAGATACAGAAACGAACCGAAAGAGTCTTAGAACGCTTACAGGAAAAGGACCTATTCTTGAAATTAGAAAATGCAAATTTGCGTTCAAAAGGTCGAATTCCTGGTATGGTCATTACGCCTGGTCATATTCAAATGGACCCAGTGAAACTCGCTGGAATTAGAGATTGGCCAATCCCCACAATGTCAAACAAGTCAGATCTTTCCTCGATTTGGAATTTCTATCGACGATTCATTGGCAACTTTGCTGCTATAGCAAAACGTTGACGGACTTAACTAAGAAAGGTTTAACCTTCAATTGGACGCTTGATTGTCAGACGGCTTTCGATGAATTAAAACGAAAATTTTCGTCAATGCCAGTCCTACGTATGCCAGAACCCACAAGGCCATTTATCCTACAAACGGATGCCTCCAATAAAGCCACTGGGGCAGTATTAAAACAAGCCGATGCCTCCGGATCCCTCCATCCTTGTGGCTTTATATCACACGCCTTAACCGTGACGGAACAGAATTACCAAATCTATGACCGAGAACTACTGGCCATTATTAAAGGATTACAAGCATGGCGACATTTACTGCATGGATCTCCGCATCCAATTATAGTCCATTGCGATCACAAAAACCTGTCATTCTATAGAACCCCACAACGGTTAACTCCTTGACAAGCTCGTTGGTCTATGATGCTATCAGAATTTGACCTGAAGATAGAGCACGTACCAGGGACGAAAATGTTTGAAGCAGATGCATTATCCGCCGTCCGATCATATGAAGGATGACGATATACCGGACGATGTATCATGTTACCTAATAACAAGTTTATTCGCCTTATCGCTACAGACCTTGCTCAGAAATCCGAGATGCTACGTCACTTGACAGCTTTGGAAAAACCATCATCGAAGTCATAGAAACGCAACGCGCTCCGCCTATTAAATCCAATTGCAAGATTGGGCATTAGTTGACGAATCATTCGATACATCGACAGAGCATACATCCCCGATCTTGGAACACTCCGCACCAGCATTATCAAAATGGTCCATGAATCGCCCACTTCCGGACATCCTGGACGCTTGAAAACGTTAGAATTGCTACAACGAGATTACTGGTGGCCAGGAATGT
This sequence comes from Amanita pallidorosea, assembly GCA_023014475.1. NCBI lineage: Eukaryota > Fungi > Basidiomycota > Agaricomycetes > Agaricales > Amanitaceae > Amanita > Amanita pallidorosea. The sequence goes on from JAEBUS010000007.1 coordinate 947,075, forward strand.
AATAAACGTCAAGGAATGGATCACTGGATGCGCCACCTGTCAGCAAATGAAGGTGAACACTCACCCCAATACCCAGCCTCCTACCAATCGGGTCAAAGGCGACTCGACCATTTCAACAAGTGACTCTGGATTTTTACCGATCTTCCCATTTCCGACGGATTTGACTCAATTTTGGTCACGGTGGACATGGTCTTACGAAGGGGGTAATTCTTATCCTTGCAAGAAAACCATCGATGCACTAGGGACGGCAGACCTCTACATTTCCGAAATATTCAAGCGCTTTGGTTTACCAGATGTACTTATTTCTGATCGAGGACCGCAATTCTCAGCCAAGGTCTTCCAAGAAATCAGGAAAACACTAGGAATCGATCATAGAATGAGTACCGCCTATCATCCGCAAACCGATGGAGAGACGGAACGAGTTAATCAAGAACTAGAAGTATATCTTCGAATATTCTGTGCAAATGAAGCGCACACTTGGAAACAACTATTACAATCGCTGAATTTGCCCATAATAACCGCCACCATGACTCAGTTAAAGCGTCGCCTTTCCAACTTATGTATGGAACAAACCCTGTTGCACTACCTACTGCGGCGCAGAAAATGACGACACCAGCAGCAGAAGAACGACTACAATTACTACGAAAGGCTAGGGAAGAGGCGCTTGCTGCGCATGAATTAGCTAGACAAATGGTGGCTAGACGAATCAGAGACAAGTCAATCAAATTCAAAATAGGAGATAAAGTTTGGCTCGAAAACAGAAACCTTAACATTCCATACCAGTCCAGAAAGCTAGCGCCAAAACGAGAAGGACCCTTCCCCATTGAGCAAGTGTTAGGACCAGTAACGTATAAACTCAAACTCCCAAAACAATGGCGCATTCATCCAGTCTTTCACACGTCACTCCTTATGCCATATAGGGAGACTGAAACACATGGACCAAATTACACGGCCCCGCCTCCTGATCTCGTAAATGGACAAGAAGAGTTTGAAGTTGAAGCGGTTCTTGCACACCGAAAGCGTGGGGCAGGATATCAATATTTGGTTAATGGAAAAATTACGGTCCGAATGACAATTCCTGGGAACCTGAACGCAATTTAGGCAATGCTGCGGATATCCTCCAAGCATATAAACAGAGAAGACAGCTGTGAAACAACTATGTCTCGCTATCATAACCGTCGAATCCTTAAACAAAATATCGATACACGAAGAAATACTGTTCCACTCGAGGACGATATTCTCCAAAACTCTACGAAAGATTTCGAGGACGGATCATTAAAATTCCCATTTATCGTCTTCCAACATCTCCGTTAGGATTACCAGATTCTCTAAAATCATCCGGACACGAGCAGTCCGACAAACTGCGCCTAGAGCCTCAAGACTAACCACTGGACACTTAAACATCCACAAGGACATGTAGAATTCCCATTTAATGCCCACCTTCATTATCTCCCAAAATACATGGATCTTACGTTCGATCCTGAAGAATTGCCATATTACCCCGAAGCCAGATCATACCTTCCATCACCCAACATACCTTTGAATCACAGATATGAGGTGTACGCTGAGATGGCCCTTCAAAGGGAAGAACCGGAAAAGTATGTCTTCGTTCAACAGCTAAAACGTGCTGGCAAAGAAATCGAAATATACCGCTGGGTTGCTGATCGGCACGTCCCAAATGCACAAGCCAATTTCGACGACGCAATGGACAGCCTGGACTTCCTGAATGCATTTGTTGACGACCCGGTCATCCCCGATGCACCGGAACAAGCTGTCACACAAGGCAATGACCCTATCACCGACACCGAGCATGAGAACGAGGTTTCCACCACTACCAGGAATGAATTAAGCGAATCAGAAGAATCTGATGGAGAACTTGAATACGTTCCACCATCAGAGCGCCCATGTCCTCTTATCAGTTCTCGAAGAAGAACTCCTGACTGTCAATTATGATGACGAGGTGTTCAATTGAACATAAAAGGGCGCTTCAAAGTGCACCGGATTTCCCAGACTATCCGTTACAATCATGCCCGCCTTCTTCATTACCATCGCCTACCTCGTCGCCTTCGCCTTTGCCCTCCTGGTCACAGCATGTGGCCATTGTTATGTCGAACCCGCCCGCCGTCCTCTCGCCCTTCCTCGCCGCCGCCCACGACTCCCCCTCGAGGTCTTTGTCAACACCACCATCACCATCGACGACTTCGAATTTGCTGATCTCCCGAGCTCCACGAACATCCGGTAGAACTCGCTGACACCATAACTGTCCCCATTATACCCGTTCCGCCCGTCGTCACTCGCCCCCGCAACGCCATGCTTGACAACGTCAGCGACAACCTCGCCACCTTGGTCACCTACTTCAACTTGTTTTCCGAACCCTCGATTTTATCACCGCCCTCACCCTCACTACCGACCCGCACACCCTCACTTATGAAGAATGGGACACGATGCTCGCTCAAGCAAAACAGCTACAGCGAGCAATTCAAAGCTTACAGTGGCGAGTGGAGACTGCCGACAAGGACGTCGGTAATATTATCATTGGTTGGAATCTCGGCAGGACCACGGCTGGACGAACTCATGGTAGAAGTCGGCGACTTCTCGCATACGAAGGGGTAATGTTACAGTTCTCTTTTCGTTTCGTCTTCGTGTCTCAGTGAACCGTTTCATCATCATCATTACTGCGCAGTGTACCACATGGACGCTATCTCCTTTCGTAACTACTTTCATATTTCCTTCTCGAGTAGCTACAGCTTTATTCCTTTTTACGGTTTCCTTTGTTCTCTAACTATATATAAACCCCATGTATCCTAGAGTAAACCTCAGTTCCAACTTAGACAAGTTTTGCTCTCAACCTCGCTTGAACTCAAACGCTCTTCTTCTTCATCGTTCTCAAGACCTTTGTCATCGTCTGACTTAGCGTCCAAACTCTTTGTCCAGTGACTGGGAGCGGACCGAGACTCTGCTTGTCGCTGTTGACTTAGAACGAACTACGACGAGGGCATCGTCCGTAACAGCAACCCTTGCCAAAATCCTCGAACTGTAACGCAACTGAGCCAGCCACACAGCGCTCAATGGAACCATTGTCAGCCAAATTTGAGTACAATATACAGAGGGCCACTAGATACTGTGGACTAAATGTACAAAGGATATGAGGTCGTTCAGACAGGTCCACCCAATACACAGAGCGCCATCGGCGCAGGGACCCACTCCGACCCAGTAATCAGATAGCTCCAAAAAGCATGCTCGGCCAAGCCTTCAAAGGTTTGGGTGGCCCCGCTCGATGTAAGGGTGATGAATCCCCTTCAAAACAAAAGAAACTAAATTCTGCTAGCTCTGAGAGCGATAGCAGTGAAAACGGACCAGGAGGTTCTGAAAGTCCTAGTGATGGCACCACGTCTGAACCAGATTCGATGACAGATAGCTCACCTACAAGTGAAACCTCTCATCGACACAGGTCCCGTCATTGCCGCCATCGCCGCTCCTGGCACAAAAGCTATAAGAAGCCGATAATAGCCCCTAGCCCACCGGAAAAGTACGATGGTACGCCGGATGTGGTAAAATTTTATAAATTCCTGACAGAGGGACAAACCTTTCTGCGTGAAGGAAAGGTTAAATGTAGTGCTCAGGTAGCCAAATTAGCAATCTACTTGACTGACAAAGCACAAAAGTTCTACACTTCCGAGGTGATCTATGACCTGGAAGCCTGGGATACGAACAGGTTCTTCACGGAACTGTTCAATTACTGCTTCCCAGCAGATTTTCGTCTGATACAACAAAAAAAATTCGATAACATTCGCCAGGGACACTGGAAAGTTCGTGAGTTCGCCACAGAGCTGAAACTCCTTTCCCGAGTAATAGGACATGTCTCGGAACGAGAGGAGGTCCACAAGCTGTGGAAAGGTTTGAATAAGCCATTACAACAGGCACTTTGGATCGAGCACCTAGATCCTGAGTCATCAAGCTGGGAAGAGGTGCTTGAGACTGCCGAACGTCATGAACGAGCACTCAATTTGGGGAATGAGAACCCCAACCAAAATGCGAGTAATAAAAACCAGCAGGGCCAAGGCGCTGCGCAGCCATTCTCTCAAAGACAGAACCAGCCCCATCCAAATGAAAGGAATGGGCAGACGCCCACTAATGGTCATTTTCCCAACCCACAATCGGGGAGAAATAATAGGCGAGGGCATGGAAATCGCACTAAGCCAGAGAGACGTCAACTGTCTGAACAGGATCAGGAGACGTACCGTGCCGAAGGCCGTTGTTTTGAATGTGGGCAAACTGGTCATCTTGCCCGCAACTGTCCAAAGACCCGATCATTGAGTCTGGGATTGGGAAGTAAGGCGCCCGCAATGAAAACAAACCATAACCTGGAATTAACCCAGATTGAGCACTCCAGACCAGGACCGTCCACGCTGCCAGAGGACCAGCCCGTTACAGATGGCAATGAGTCCCAGATGGGGTCTGTGGCGATGACGTTAGATCTCTGGAGTATGCACTTAGAAAATGATGTCCCGGAAAACCCATCCACACCAGACAGCCTGCCTGACTTAATCTCCATTTCAGGAGACTCCGAGGATGGGAATAGAGCAGTCTCACCCGTTATGAGGGACCAATTCCAGCAGAATTCCCTATGCGAGTCATTGTCGGGGAGCCCCGGGGTGGCTTTGAACCTTTAGGGGACCCAGTACTATGGAAGATAATATACCTCCTTGAGGTAGCGCGTCCGTTCCCGGGAGATCCACCTGATGAGAAGCACTGGCTTCGTCGTTTCTACTGTTATAGGAACCAAAAGAAGGATTATATAATAGGTGATCGATGGTGGAATGAACGGGACTTACTGTTGAAAATGACCGTCCACCAGCCGATGTTTTTTATTGGCCGATGGATGGCAGAAAAAAAAGCCGCCCGTAGAGGGCAGGGACCAGCAGACTTGGCACGGCTCTCGTGGTACATCCCGATGGGCGATGATGAAGTCTACGCAGAGAATGCGTGTTCCATATTGGAGACTGGCCAGAAATGGTATCAGGCCGTACTATCAGGTCGGGTTAGGTACCCACACCGCTTTTCTTATCGTCGATCAGAGGATGGTAAGGACTTCTATATTATAGATAACGCGTTTCTCAGTGAGGCTTGTATATCATCCGAAGTATTAAGGAACCCACTTACCAACATTCGTCGTTGGTTCATTAAAAAGATCTTCTATCCGTCATCGAGTGGGTGTTTCATATCCAAGATGGCCAGGAGGACCCTCCCAATGATCTAGGGGACTTCGGTCTTAGATGGCTATTTGGAAATACAGATGAGGAGAACCTCACAGGTAAAACTTCCAGCTACCCTCCCAGCGAGGACGAAGTGGAGCAATTGTTGCTTAACAGAGATCTGGAGGGCGCAAGTCCTGCCAAAGAACTTTGGGCAGGAGCTCTTGCAGTTGAAGTGGCGTCATCAAAAATTAAACCTGGGGGATTTTCGTCAGTAGAACGCAATGCTGCAGTTGTAAAAGACCCTAGCCGCACAGTTGCCAAACCTCTCCGGATTATAGTCCACATACAGGGAAACCCTGCACGTGCATTGATAGACTCGGGATCCCTAGGCGACTTTATGTCCAGTACGTTGGTCGACCAACTGAAGCTTGAAAAAAGGGAACTTCCCTCCCCAGTCGGCGTTCAGCTGGCGGTCCAGGGGTCTCGAACACGTGTAAACTACGGTGTTTTGGCGCTGTTCGAGTACCAGGGCATTAAAACAGAAGATATTTTGACGTGATCAACTTATCTCATTATGATTTGATCTTGGGGACCCCGTGGCTTTACCAACACCAGGTCTCAATTGGCTTGAACCCACCACGAGTTGTCATAGGCAGTAACAACCCGTTGGCACTACAAGGAAAGGGCGTGTTCACACTGGCCTCTCGAGCGGTCCAGTTGGTTGAAGCTGAAGAAGATAAAGCGCGTCGAGCGCTGATGGAATATGCGAAACTGTTGTGCAAGAAGGCAAGTGATTGCCCTCTGCCTCCGCTGCGCGCAATTAACCATGAGATACCACTGATAGATGAAACAAAAATCTACCAATGGCGGCCGTCCCGCTGCCCCGAAGCTTTGTTACCACAGTGGGTAGAGAAACGCGACGCGTATATAAGGACTGGTCGCTGGGCGATCACCAATGCTACAAACACAGTTCCGATGTTGTTTATCCGTAAACCTGGAAAATTGGAGGAATCACCTCGTTTGCGTACTGTGGTTGATTTGCGTGAACGTAACAAAAACACCCGGAAATTATCCTCACCTATGCCTGACATGGATGGGATCCTGCGCCGGGCGCGAGGGCGAAATTTCGGTCCATTATTGACGGACAAGATGCTTATGAACAGATCCGGGTAATTCCTGAGCATGTGGGCCGCACTGCTGTCACAACGCCTGACGGAAATATGGTTAGTTATGTCATACAGCAGGGGGATTGTAACGCGCCTGCTACGTATCAATCCCTCATGAACTACCTGTTCTCGGCCTACATTGGCCGGTTCATGGATGTTTATCTCGATGATATAATCATCTATTCAGATTTGCTGGCAGATCATGTCAAGCATGTTCAACTGGTGCTAGACATTCTTAAGCATGAAAAGTTATTTCTCAGTGAAAAGAAATTGAACTTGCTTAGCAAAACCATGAAGGTCCTAGGACGCATAGTGGATAACCAAGGCATCCGGATGGACCCCGATAAGGTTGACGCTCTGGTCAAATGGAAGACACCGACCAATCGTGACCTCTTGCGTGGTTTCCTGGGGGCCGCAGGGTATCTGGCTGATGATATTGACCAGGTCCGTATCCCTATGGGGGTTCTACACTCCCTAACTAGTGACGCTGTACCATGGAGGTGGGACTTCACGCACCAACGAGCTTTTGATGCAATTAAGATAGGCGCTGCACGTTGCAAGGACCACCACCGCCGGCCGATAACCTATGGGGTGTTAGCACCGCCTGTCAACATGATAACGGATGGATGTATCTCTGGGATTGCCGGCGTGATAAGCCAAGGCGACAATTGGCGGACCGCTCCTATTGCAGCTTTCTATTCAGCAAAGTTAAATCCTGCACAACAGAATTACCCAGTTCATGAAATTGAATTACTGGCAGGGTATGAAACTATGCTCCGTTATAGAGATATCCTACAGGGAGTCAAATTCCGTTGGTACACGGACCACCGGGGTTTGATCTATTTTCTGAACCAACGAAATTTATCTGGCCGCCAAGCCCGCTGGATGGAGCGGCTGGGTGAATTTGAGTTTGAAGTGATTTATGTGCCTGGTTGCGATAACATTCTCAGCGACGCACTTTCACGAATATATTCTAATGACTCACCAGGAACTGTTCGCGCCGCTAGCGAATATGTCTCGTTTGATGAAACGGTCCCTACGCCGATTGCTCTGGCACTGGATCTAATTTCCTTCCCTGTTCTGGTTGGGTTAGAAGCGCATGCTGCAACACTGCAATCTGCTGTGTCAGCCCAGTCATCAGTGACTAAAATTGGCTCGGACCTCATCATAAAGGATCGCTCCGGTCGACGCTTGGTTCTTCACGGCCCCCGTGAACGAACGGAGGGCGGGGAGATGGGTACACATCTCCAAAGAAACTCCAATGATCCGAATCCGACCCAGATAGTTTCAAATGAGCCCCGAACGGCCATAGCAGAAGTATTGAAACTGATGAAAGGAATTGATCTTGCAGCCGTAGTGAGGGACCGTTATAGCCGTGATCCACTGTTTGGGAAAATTCTACAATCCCCAAAGGACCACAGAAATTTCGAGGTAACAGAGGACCATCTGATCTACGTAAAACAAGACGACAGGAAAACCCTATGCATCCCAGACGTGGATATTAACGAAAGAAAAGTCAAAACTGTGATAATTGATGAAGCACATACCCTTCTGGCTCATCTAGGACCACGCAAAACAGCTGATTATTTGAAGGAACATGTCTGGTGGAAGACATTAGCCGAGGATACTAGAAAGTTTTGCGACACATGCGAAACCTGTAAGCGAAGTAAGCCATCTAATCAAAAGCCATATGGCCTATTGCATCCACCAGACATACCAAAAACCCCATGGGAATCTATCGGCATAGATTTTGTCGGGCCAATGCCAGAATCCACCAATCGCGATGCTGCATTTGATTCAGTAACCGTGATAATAGATCTGTTGACCCTACTGGTGCACCTGGTGCCTAGCAGAACCACATATACGGCCAAGCAAGTGGCAGAACTTGTGTTCGCGGAAGTGTACAAACATCACGGGCTCCCACACCGAATAGTGAGCGATCGCAATAAATACTTCACAAGCATCTTTTGGGAAAAGCTCCACAAATTGATTGGCACGAAGCTGTCCCTGTCTAGCGCATATCATCCCCAGTCAGATGGCTCGACGGAGCGCGCAATCAGAACTATAGAACAAATGCTCCGACATTGTATACGCCCTGACCAAAAGGACTGGGTACAACAACTACCAGCCATTGAATTTGCTATTAATAGCGCTAGATCCGAGGCGACTGGGTACTCACCGTTCTTCCTCAACACAGGACGGATCCCACGCGCCATGTTGTGGAACGGTCACGCAGAATTTGCTGGCGTCCGAGTTTTCGCTCAAAGGATCAAGATGGCGTTGATGCAGGCCCATGATTCTCTAATTGCTGCAAGGATCAGAAGTACTTTTAACGCAAACCGAAAACGGCAAGACATACCGTTCAAAGCCGGCGACATGGTCTATATTTCCACCCAAAATATCAGCCTACCGAGAGGATTAGCGAGAAAGTTAGCACCCAAATATATTGGTCCCTACCAAATCAATAGAGACTTCTTCAACGGCTCTTTCGGGATCGCATTGCCGCCCTCCCTAAAGCAGCGAGGTATACACAATGTCTTTCATGCCTCCTTATTACGGACGCACCATTCAAGTGAAGACCGACTATTTCCCCCTCGCTCCGACACCAATATGTTTGGAACCGATGACAGTACACAGGAATGGACCGTGGACAGGATATCGTCTCACGCTGGGTCAGGGCCTAATGCCGTATTCGAAGTTATTGGATCCAATGGTGACACGGCATGGCTTCCCCATCATCAGATCTCACATCTTCGAGCCCTACACGAGTATTTAGAAGCATTAGGGTTATCAGGAATTAACACCTTACCGGAAGGCTCAGGAACGCCTCCTGACGACGCCCAAATTTTCTCAGGGGCAATATTTCTCCCAGACTATAAAGAAAAGAGAGTTAGCAATGTCTCGGAAAGTGCCCACGGGAATACCAACCTACTACCTACCACAGACGCCCAAATCTTCCTTGCTGGGATACGGCCCATGGATACGATGGAGGAAGTCATTGACTTCGGCGATAAGGAAGATGATGACGCGGAGGGAGAACGAGTGGAGGATCAGGACATGTTCTCCCCACCAATCGACAGCAATGAGAATCCAGGGTACAATGGCGACTGGGCGCCTGCTCCCCTCTTGTCAAGGATTGACTGCAACAGTCCAGTGTCGAATACGATCATCCCAAACACTATAAACCCGCAGGCGCTCACCTTATACCCCGCGCCTCGTTTTATGCCTGACGGCACTACCCGTTTCGGCGAATTCGAGATCAAACATCCTCAAGCGGTCCCAGGAATCCTGTATCTTTTTCAGGAAGATACCTATAATCTTCTAATTTGCGACCGCACCTCTGGGAATTTGTGGGGATTCTATATCGCACAAATTAAAGAGTTCCTTCATTTCGACAGCAAAACACGACGATACCCTAAAACGATGGGACCGATACCGGGTGGATACAAAGAGTGGGCGGCATCCTTCAATGCCTTGGGCGTGGAATGGAAATTTAGTGAATTCCGCGATGGCCGATGGACAGTGGACGGGCCTAAAATCCCTAAACGAGTCTGGGATATTGACTACCCTAAACCCGAAGAAGTCAGCCTCATCCCGAAGTTACTAGCCCAATTTGGTACTACCGACGAAGGAATCCTGAACATGCGTCATGTTCAAGTCTCCCAATACACATTGTTTGACTTCTTGGACCAAACGGCTGATCGGCGCCATCTGTCTGGACCTAGTCGATCACAGCACCGCCCATCAACAAGACGGACTCACGATGGAAGGGGAGATTACGATCGCGGGACAAGACAAAGGACGGGAACTCGTGTGGTTACGAGCGCCTCTCGTGAGCGCGCTGGAGGGCGGGTGTAACGGATGCAGGAACATCTTACCTAAGTCCCTGTGGTCGCGGGTTTGTCCCAGCTGACTAAGCCAGTAGTATATATATATCTTAGTCGAGCGAGAATAGAGCAGCGTTTTTAGACCGGTGACACCATCTTGCGAGAAAACAACACCGCTTACCTAAGTCCCTGTGGTCGCGGGTTTGTCCCAGCTGACTAAGCCAGTAGTATATATATATCTTAGTCGAGCGAGAATAGAGCAGCGTTTTTAGACCGGTGACACCATCTTGCGAGAAAACAACACCGTGTGCCGCGACAGCTAACTGCCTCGCGTCACAATGACCAACTATAAGGGCGGAAACGTGAATCCTGTTTGATTCAAAATTTGCAGGAAGGGTATCAAGTATATTTTGATTTCATTGTGGTACGCCGTAGTCGCCTATAAGGGGATAAGTGAGGACAAGTATTTGTCCTTCATATGAATGGTCGGTGAGAGATTCAGTGTAACCGACCATTCCTGAAGTAATCGCTCTTTAAATATGTGTCCTGCGAAATGCATTCTTATGCCATACCAGTCTGGAAGACACATTCTCCCGCTACACTTTTACCCTCCGCAAACTAATGCCTCCAAAAGCAGAACCGTCCAAAAGCTCCAAAACTGCGTCGACACTGGAGCTGCCGTCCTCATGGCCAGCTGGTGCGGTGACTGGGGCAGCCGGAAAACCTGCAACTGCGCTCGGCGTTCTCGACAGTGCAGGGCGGACTGATAAGGACATCGTGAGGAGATTAGAGGCCATTTTGATAGCCTCGCAGCCGAGCTTACATCAGCAAACTTGGGGTTTCCCCACAGTGCCCACAGTGTTGTAGGACTGGCAGACAAGTCACAGACTTCAAGTAGAATGTTTGCAGAAACCTGCAGTGCCCACAGTGCCCACAGTGAATCTGCAGTGATTTTGTAGTAACCTGGCAGTGAATTGGCAGAATGTTTGCAGACAGCTGCAGTGCCCACAGTGCCACAGTACTGACAGTGCTGACAGTGAATCCACAGTGACCTGCAGTGAACCTGCAGTGATTCTGCAGCAGCTGCAGGACCTGCAGAGACCTGCAGTGAAATCCACAGTATTCTGCAGAGACCTGCAGAGACCTGCAGTAAATCCACAGTGATCTGCAGTAATTCTGCAGTAATTCTGCAGAGACCTGCAGAGACCTGCAGTGAATCCACAGTGATCTGCTAATCTGCAGCAATTCTGCAGAGACCTGCAGAGACCTGCAGTGAATCCACAGTGATCTGCAGTAATTCTGCAGAGACCTGCTGAGACCTGCAGTGAATCCACAGTGATCTGCAGTAATTCTGCAGAGAGCTGCAGTGACCTGCAGTGAATCCACAGTGACCTGCAGTGAATCCACAGTGATCTGCAGTAATTCTGCAGAGACCTGCAGTGACCTGCAGTGAATCCACAGTGATCTGCAGTAATTCTGCAGCAATTCTGCAGTGACCTGCAGTGACCTGCAGTGAATCCACAGTGATCTGCAGTAATTCTGCAGTAACCTGCAGTGGCCTGCAGTAATTTGCAGTGACCTGTAGTGACCTGCAGTGACCTGCAGAGACCTGCAGTATAATCCACAGCAATCTGCAGTGAATCCACAGGATCTGCAGTAATTCTGCAGTGACCTGCAGTGGCCTGCAGTAATTCTGTAGAGACCTGCAGTGACCTGTAGTGGGCTGCAGTGAATCCACAGTGACTGCAGTGATCTGCAGTGGCCTGCAGTAATTCTGCAGAGACCTGCAGAGACCTGCAGTGATCCACAGTGATCTGCAGTGACCTGCAGTGGCCTGCAGTAATTCTGCAGAGACCTGCAGTGACCTGCAGTAATTCTACAGTGACCTGCAGTGACCTGTAGTGGCCTGCAGTAATTCTGCAGAGACCTGCAGAGACCTGCAGAGACTTGCAGTGACCTGTAGTGGCCTGCAGTAATTCTGCAGAGACCTGCAGAGACTTGCAGAGACTTGCAGTGACCTGTAGTGGCCTGCAGTAATTCTGCAGAGACCTGCAGAGACTGCAGAGACTTGCAGTGACCTGTAGTGGCCTGCAGTGAATCCATAGTGATCTGCAGTGATCTGCAGTGGCCTGCAGTAATTCTGCAGAGACCTGCAAATACCTGTAGTGGCCTGCAGTAATTCTGCAGTGACCTGCAGTGACCTGCAGTGACCTGCAGTAATTCTGCAGAGACCTGCAGTGGCCTGCAGTAATTCTGCAGAGAACCTGCAGTGACCTGCAGTAATTCTGCAGAGACCTGCAGTGACTTGCAGTGACTTGCAGAGACCTGTAGTGGCCTGCAGTAATTCTGCAGAGACCTGCAGTGAATCCACAGTGATCTGCAGAGACCTGCAGAGACCTGCAGTGACCTGTAGTGGCCTGCAGTAATTCTGCAGAGACCTGCAGTGAATCCACAGTGATCTGCAGTGACCTGCAGTGGCCTGCAGTAATTCTGCAGAGACCTGCAGTAATTCTACAGTGACCTACAGTAATTCACAGTGACCTGCAGTGAATCCACAGTGATCGCAGTGACCTGCAGTGACCTGCAGTGACCTGCAGTGGCCTGCAGTAATTCTGCAGAGACCTGCAGTGAATCCACAGTGATCTGCAGTGACCTGCAGTGGCCTGCAGTAATTCTGCAGAGACCTGCAGAGACTGCAGTGACCTGCAGTAATTCTACAGTGACTGCAGTAATCTACAGTGACCTGCAGTAATTCTGCAGAGACCTGCAGTGAATCCACAGTGATCTGCAGAGATCTGCAGTGACCTGCAGTGCTCTCAGACTCTGTGGGACTCTGTGGGACTCTGTGGGACCCTGTATCAGCACTGCAGCTGTCTGCAATGACTTGTCAATTGGCTAAACATGAATAACTTATGAACCACTGGTTGGAATTGTTTCTGCCAGGAACAAAGGTTGTGCGCCTTCTTCCATACTACAACTCTTGTCACACACTCAAGCCTGGATTTGTAGATCTTGACTCAGAAATAGGATTTAGTCGAGTGAGAGCAGTGGCAAGACTAAGTCCACTGGATATGATGTAGGATATATGTCTTTTTGAGACCAACATAACAATGCCAGTTTGGTGTAATGGTTTGTATCGCTTCAGCTGTGCTCTAAGGTTGTGAGTTCAATCCTGGTCATTGGCAAGTTATTTATGTTCATATATTACCTTAATTGACCAGAGTCTCACAGCATCCTGCAGAGTCCCACAGAGTCACACAGAGTCCCGCAGAGTCTTGCAGAGTCCCACAGAGTCCCACAGAGCCTGGAGAAAAGGTATATGTTCTGTGCAGTACTTGCACAGAACATATACCTTTTCTCCAGGCTCTGTGGGACTCTGTGGGACTCTGCAAGACTCTGCGGGACTCTGTGGTGCTCTGTGCCTTATTGGCACAGTTTTTTACTTGGATTGCCACAGACTGCCACAGAACATATACCTTTTCTCTAGACTCTGGGACTCTGTGGGACTCTGTGGGACTCTGTGGGGCTCTGTGGGGCTCTGTGGCTTGTTGGAACAGTTATTTACTTGACTGCCACAGACTGCCACAGACTGCCAGCAGACTGTGGCAGTACTGCACAGAACATATACCTTATCTCCAGGTCCTGTGGGCTCTGTGGTACCTCCACAGTGCTGCAGAGGCCTCTGCAGAGAGCCCCAAGTTTGCTGATGTAGCTGAGCTTTGGCAACACTAAGTTCAGGTGCGCTATCGCACCTCTCTTATTTCGAGCTGATAGCCTTTGAGTCTAGCATAGCACGGTCAACACATGATGAGCATGCAGGCTATCGCAGTGGAATCACCAAGGGACGCAGGCGACAAGTCAGGTGCACTATCGCACCTCTCTAAACTCAGTGCTCCTACTCAACAGTCATTTATGTACATCAAACAGGGTGGCAATTTAACACAACGGAGAGTGTCCAGGCATATTATGGGCTACTGTAGTCACCATATCATTATTTGTTATTGTTTTGTTTTTGCCAATTTCTTCTTCTGTTCCTGACTTCCAGTAATGCCCGAGAGCTTCGTTGTTGCTTATTTTGCCAGAGACATAGAAAGAAAAATCCAGGAGTCACCTGGAGTGAACGGATGTCTGTTGTTTCATGGCCAGCATTGCAGTGATGAAGTCAAGCATCCAACAGTTACTTTACACGATTGTGCACCCAACTGTCGGTTCTATCTTCCATTACCCTTGGCAAGCTCTCAGCGCAATGTCAGCCTTAATTGTTGTTGGCACTGTTGGCCTTCTCCTGTAGGTACTTATTTTTCTTCTGTTGTTGTTCCTGACATTTTCAACCTGAGACATTTGCATCGCTTGCTGCTGTTGACCATCCACCTTCTCCTGTAGGTACTTATTCATCTTCTGTTTGTTGTTACTGACACTTTCAACCTGAGACATCCACATTACTTGCTGTTGACCAGCATCCTAGCACAAGTGGTCCATCCAGTGTGACTGGCTGGCAGATTGCAAATGAACTGAAAATAGAAGGGCCTTTGGAAGTTGGGTTCAGGGGGAAAGAGCTTGCAGTGAAGATGGAAAGGTAATAATGTTAAAGTGACAACTATACTACTCCCAGTGCTTACACTATCTGACAGTTCATTGTTCGGATCTCTTTTGAACTTGAAGGACATTGCCTCTGGGTTCCTACAATTATCTATCACCAGCTTTTGGAGAACATAGAAGTATCTGATAATCACTTTTTTGGCCCACCTTCCTCATGTCAAAGAATTGTAATTCAGGCAGCCATAGTCACACCAGAATGGTCAATCCTGTTCATTGATCATCAACGGTTGATTACCTTTCATGTCATGTTGCTGAGGAAAGATTCCCACATGGTTTTGCATCCTGGACCACATGTATGTCATATGTCATGATCTCATTGAAATGACACTATTAACTATGTGCCTGCATTGTTACAGGTATATCAGTATATTTGGTCTAAGACTCATGGACCCTCTTTGGTCAATGTGGCTGAGGAACATGCTGCTAGGGAAGAACTGGCTAGATGGAGGATGCAAATGATGAAAACAAGCAAAAGGAATCATATGCCTGTTTTTGAGGCAATCAAGTCTTCCCAGAATGCATTCAATGGTTATGGAGCTCAAGAGACCTGTGACATGTTAGCTGTTCATGCCTTCCTGTGGCCTGGTATGCCAGTGGGGCTGGTATGCAAAAATGATCAATTATGGTCACGCCTCCTTGAAGCTACTTTTGCCTATCAACGAGATCATATCAAGACACTGAATGAGGGCCATTTTCCTTCTGTATCTGGCAGCAGACCTTTCCGCACCTACACAGATGCACATGAACGTTTCTTGGCAGGAGTTCCTTGCTACAAGAGGAGTTATGTCTCTGTTACTGCTGACCAGCTAAACATGTATCACTCTTTATCACTTCTGGACCCTCATAATGTGATTGGAAAGCAGGGAAAGGGAGAAGGTAAGTCATTCTATACATTTGCACCATGGCTGCTAACATATCAATAAAACAGTTCCAGAGATAGGTGCTCATTACTGCTTCATTGACACTCCTGCAAAACCACCTTCTGCTCATCTTCGGTCACATTGCTCACACATACATTTGGATAACTACAGAATCAAATTAAGTGTAGGTACTAAAACAGTGACCACATATTCTCCCATAACTGCTGGCATTCCATCAAGCTGGTGCCATGTGAAGGTGAGCAAATGCAAATCTAGGATGTTCAAGTTGCTATTTACTACTTTATAGGAATGGACATGCCAGACTACAGATGTTGGGGAGCCAAGCAGGAAGACAACAATTGGGCCATACAGCTTTTGTGAATTTGTGAACTTTCAATGGACTTCCTCTTCACTCCCAAAGGGGAAGAGACCATTGGTTGTGATTGGAAATGCCCATGTCAAAAGGCCTTTAAAACATGCAGCTCTAGATGATACTACTAGGGCCATAAAGAAGCAGAAAAGAAGCAAAAAACATGGAGTTGATAGTGATGATGACATTCAGATCCTCTAAGATTTGAAGTAACAAATTGGAAGTCTGTGCAAGGCTACAGCCTTGGTAGCTATGTATTCTGGATGTGATGTGACAATGGAGTGCACTATTCTGGATGTGATGTGACAATGGAGTGCACGTCTGGGACAAGCAGGGGACTTTGCTCAGCAAGTTTTTCACGGGTGGTTTAACCCCGAACATGGTGTTTGCAGGTGCTGGACGACTTTTCATTCTCTCCGAGTTCAAGATATATGTTGCGCATATAGCTTCTGCATAGTGAACCTCACAGGTAACCCCGGGTATCCAGGCATAGACCCGTGGCCGCTTTCGCTGCTTTCCAGAGCTGTCAATGCAGTCAGAGTGGCCAGAGCGTCTTGCGCTTTTTTAGGCAAGGTACAATGCTCTCAGAGTTGTCTTGATGACTTGCAAAGCCCACTCTGAGAGCAACTTTTTAATCTTTATTATTGTCGTTTTCACATAAGCTGATGTAAGCAATATTTCAAAAAAAAAAACCGCACGACGGAAACAAGCATAGCTCCTGGAGTTCTCAGCCAAATTAGATAAAAAATAGCGGAATAGAATAGGAAAAATCAATGCTTTATACCTATGTCGAACCGAGCAGGGAAAGCAAACATCTCGGAGAGCTCAGTATTGGTGTGATATTCGGTCACCACTTAGTCACAAAACTCTGTTTATCGAACATGGTGTCGGGCCAGTCAGTCCACCCCGAGATTCAATGGGTTATTGTGCGACTCTCAGGACTCCGGCTCTCCAAGGAAGACATTTCGTACGGTACAGGAGTGTCTATCAGAGCTATTGAACGCATTCTGTGTCACTTCTGGATCATGGGAACATCCAAGAAGCAAAAGAGCGAAAGAGAAGAGACCGACAAGTGCGCGACATTGATATTGATGTTCGTATTCATTGTACACCTGTGCGCCAGCAACTCATGACTGATAGATTCTCTTCGGAACAATCAAACAAATGCCAGACATGTATCTCGATGAACTGCAAGAGATGATGACTGTCACCCGCGGGTACACATTTCCAAGTCAACAGTCTGGCGATACTTGAGGTCTGGAGGGTTTACATTGAAAAAAGTATGTTACGAGCATGAATTGTATTCCACCATAAGATTGACCTCCTTGGCAGCTTACCAAGACCGCAATTGAACGCTCAAGTGAAAAGCGGCTTGACTACCACAGTCGAATCAGTCACTACCAACCAGAGCAACTTGTCTTTGTTGACGAGAGCTCTGTTGATCGTCGAACTGCTTACAGGGGGCGTGCATGGTCTTTCCGTGGTACTCAAGCGCAAAGAAAGGCTTTTTTTGTTCGGGGACGACGGTAAGTACTAAGCATGCCTTGTCTATAAAATATTGATGCTCATACTGCTCGTCAAGCTTTTCAGTGCTCCCTGCTATATCTTTGGAAGGCATCCTACATTGCGAGATTGCAGAAGGCTCTTTCTGCACGGAGACATTCAAGTATTTCATTAGTGGCTTACTCAATCACATGCAGCCATATCCAGGCCCAAATTCAGTAATTGTTATGGATAACTGCCGAATACACAAGCATCCCGACATCATGGAAATCATTGAATCAAGGTATGTAATTACATTTGACGTTGTGACAGGAGATAACCAGACGCTCATCAGAGGCATGCGCTATGAATTCCTCCCACCTTACTCACCCGATCTCAATCCAATTGAGCTCGCCTTTTCAAAAATGAAATATAGCCTGCGGCGAAATGGCGAATATGTGCGTATGGCTATGACAGACCTGACTGATCAAGACATATATGTAACATTACTCCGAGCACTCTATACAGTCTCCCCTCAGGACTGTCAAGGTTGGTTTGCACATTGCGGATACTTCTAGTAATTCGTACATCTGTAGTTTCAAGCACAAAGATAAATATGTGTGTCTGATACGTAATTGTATTGTCTAGTTCCAGTTTGGCCTCTCCTTGCCTCATGCAACCCAAGAAGCCTAAATCTGCGCCAGCGAAGGCCACTGCTGAGACTGAGAAGAGTAAGTAAAATAGAATATCCACCACGAACAACCATGAAATGCACTACATGCCACAGCTGCCCTCTTGGTTGATGGTACTGCCAAGCCCGTAAACGAGTGGCATGTACACGGTGCAAAGCTCGCAAAATTCAATGTGAATGGGTCGGTGATACCTGTCAAGCATGCTTGACTGCTAGGCCACAAGTCAGCTGCGTAGCTGTGGTGAACCAGACAAGTAAAGCCCCTACAAAGCACAGTACTCGTGGCCAAAGCCTTCCACCTCCACCTCCACCTCCGACTGCCATCTGTCAACCCAATTATTCTGCCCAAGTCAGTAATGCTGACTCCTCAATGACTTGGGCACGAAAGCATAGCTATTCGGAAACAGGCGACAGTGGTATCCAGCTGCGTGCGACCCATATCCGCAAGAATCCCCACTGGGCCTCTGGCTCAGATAATGCTTCAAGCACTGCCGCTTCATCTCTTACAACCAATAGTGTCACAACTTTGCAGATAATAGAGGAACTTGATGAAGACGAAGATTTGCATGGTGTTCACATTGACGATGATGTGGATTGCATGTCTCACCTTTGCAAAATAATCAGTGAAAAGCATGACTATGACATTGGATCACTTTCTGGCAGTGAATCTGATGTTCAAAACGATGACGACGCCATGGATATCGGCTCTGAGTCTCGAAGTGATGACATGGGTGCTAAACACCAGAAACCGTCAAGCTTGCATAGACAGGGACAGCTCAGAGGACTGGGGCAGAGACAAGGTCAAGGACGGGGTCAAGGACAAGGGAAAGGGCAAGGGCGAGGACGAGGACGGCCAGCTGTAGCTGTATCAGAGGAGCCTGGCTCAGATTCGGAGACTGATCCTGAAACATGTCGTGAGTCAGCAAGACAATTACTATTCAAATACTGATATTATAGCATAGCCTTCAAAATTCCTTGCACCGTAAAGAATCTTGATGGTAGCAATAGTCCGTTTGAGATCAAGTCAATGGACAGTCTTGAGGACATTCGATATACAGTTGCGAAGAAGTTAGGGAGGTTCCCAGATGCTGTGCAGCTGCGCTACAAGTTAGACAGTGCAAAGTCAAAATGGCAGCAACTTCCATTCAATCAGACGAAGAACTCACTATATTCATGCAACGGATGAGACCCTATTTTGTACCTCAGCGACTTGCTAGTGGAAAGATCTCACAAAAGGCACTCAAACAAGTTATTGTTTGCTTTGAGTATGGGGCAGATGAAAGGAGAAAAGCAGAGAGCTCATCGGTTGGCAAGGGAAAGAAGGCAACAGTACGTTTTTCACGTTTCACATACATGATATGTTGTTGATCAGGTGATATCGCCATTCAGAAATCTGTGAATGGCTCATCAGTTTCAGACGCTATGTAGACGACTTTGGAGTACGGCGCAAAAATATTATCCAGGAACTACAGAATGCATGGCGCTGTGAAGTTCATTCAAGGATGGCAAAGATGTATGGTGCTATACAGAACCTCCGGCTTACAATCTGTTTTGCATTGTCCATACGGATATTGGGTGTTGGGCAACAGAGATTGTGAGTAGTACCTGCTATACTATTCTGGACGAACGTTGAAGATAAGCACCGATAAGATCAACAATTGGGCAAGTGTTGAAGAAACCTGATGCAGTGAAACTCAATTTTGCGAGACCTCGTGGACGACAGCCTAGTACAAGCCTGAAGCCTACAGACGAACCTGTTCCAAATCCATTCATAGTCATGGTTACCCAATGCCTATCATCTACGTCAACCGCCTCCAGCAGCGCCAGCAGGCCTGGGCCAAAGCATGACTGCCACGACGTTGTCAACAAACGCAACCAGTAACTTCCAAGTACCGTCCAGCATTGCGCTCCATTGACGACGCCACACCATCCAACAAGATTCTTGATATCATTCAATGGTTTCAACTGCTCAATGATAACAAATCACGCAATCAGAATAACCTGCCATTTGCAGAATACGGAGTGATACTCAAAGATATGGGCTTCAATCGCATTACTCAACTCTCACGAGACTTCTTTGAAGTCAAAGACTTACAAGAATGGCTGAGCGTCAGGCCAGGTACTGCAGTCATGATCATGGACTACGCAAAACAGGATGTTATGAAATTTATAGCTGCTGGAGGTGTCATTGACTAATATTTGAACCGTAGTTTAGTCTTAGCTAGTCAGAGTAGCTAGTCTGGTCAATATACAGTTATCCCGTTGAGTTTCTAGGCAACTATGCTTGCACCGGAGTCATTGCGATGGGGTAGCTGTGGACTGTAGGAACGACGATCCTGAAATCCTTGATACCCTTACCCGGTCCATCACAGACATGAAGTATTAATTTTTGCGATTCTATTCCGCTATTTTTTATCCGATTTGGCTGAGAACTCCAGGAGCTATGCTCATTTCCGTCTCGCGGTTTTTTTTTTTTTTGAAATATTGCTTACGTCAGCTTATGTGAAAACGACAAATAAGGCAGATCATACAATTGAATGAAACACAAAAAATTGGTTTATTATGGTACGTAGCGACATCAGGATAATATAATGACAGTGAGCGGTAGTAGGAATTGAGCGTGCAAGAGCAACTTGGATGATTTACGAGCTTGCAAACTGGAAAGCGAGGCATGCATCTTGGAGAGGCTCAGTGATCGTTCTGCTGCAATCGGTGCCCTTGCGGAAATCATTGCAGGAATTAAGGTATAAAGTTTTCTCGCTTGTTGGACGAGATCGGTGTGGACCAGCCAAAGTGGAAAGACCCCTGAATTTGTCCGAAAAATAATCAAGTTTGAGAAACCCGATGGCATATATGTTACCTTTGGTGGTCAAACAGCTCTCAATGTCGGCGTTAAGCTCAAGGACGAATTTGCGGAGTTGGGTGTCCAGGTTTTCGGTACTCCTATTGAGACAATCATCACGACAGAAGATCGCAAGCTCTGCAAGTGCGATGGAGCAGATTGGCGAAAAGTGCGCCCAGAGTTGCACGGCCACTAATCAGGAGGAGGCTATTGCTGCAGCCAAGACAATCGGTTTTCCCGTTATCGTTCGGGCGGCATACGCTCTTGGTGGCTTGGGGTCTGGATTTGCTCAAGATGAAAAGCAATTGAAAGCCCTTTGCGCCAAGGCTTTCGCGACAAGTCCTCAAGTCCTAGTCGAGAAGAGCATGAAGGGCTGGAAAGAGATTGAGTATGAAGTGGTTCGGGATTGTCGAGATAATTGCATTACCGTCTGCAACATGGAGGTCTGTGACTTCAATATCTGGATTATCTCGGATAATCTCAATCTCATCCAAATATAGAACTTTGATCCTCTCGGAATCCATACTGGAGATTCGGTCGTTGTTGCGCCGTCACAGACGCTCTCGGATGCAGACTATAACATGCTTCGCACGACGGCTATTAACGTGATACGGCATTTAGGCGTGATCGGCGAGTGTAACATCCAGTATGCGCTGCACCAAGAATCTCAGGAATACTGTATTATTGAGGTAATGTTAGCTTTGATTGGCTCGACCAATGAATGATGGAATTTCAACTAGGTCAATGCTCGTTTGTCGCGTTCCTCTGCGCTCGCCTCAAAAGCAACTGGTTATCCTTTGCATTTATTGCTGCCAAACTCGGCTTGGGTGTTCCTCTCAATGAAATCAAGAACTCGGTCACCAAAGTAACTAGCGCCTGCTTTGAGCCCAGCTTAGACTATGTCGTTGTCAAGATTCCCCGTTGGGACCTGAAGAAGTTAATCGTGTCAGCCGCCTGCTTAGTGGTAGCATGAAGAGCGTTGGTGAAGTCATGAGCATCGGACGAACATTCGAGGAGACAATCCAAAAGGCCATTCGAGCAATTGATGATCGATTTACAGGCTTCGAGCGTGTACGTCCTATTCTCGTCGATACTATTACCTCTAAGTATCCATCTGCAGAATGACTACGTGGAGGACGTTGACGAAGAGCTGACCAATCCAACTGACAAGCGCATCTTGCCATTTCTACTGCCTTTTATCGTGGCTATAGCGTTGAGAAGATTTGGCAAATGTCCAAATAGACAAGTGGTTCTTAACCAGGTTGGAACATATCTTCAAGATGGAGCAAAAGCTTTCGTAAGTGTTCTACCGTCGATTTTATTTGGCATCCTTTGACGTATCCTAGGTCATTCAATGCATCAACAGTAACTCTTGAGCTCCTCCGTGAAGCTAAGCAATTGGGCTTTTCTGATCGTCAAGTGGCCATTTTTTAGGGTCGACCTAGCTTGCGGTCCGAACATCCGTCAAGAAGCTGGTATTTTCCCGTTCGTCAAACAAATCGATACAGTCGCCGCAGAATTCCCCGCGTTCACGAATTACTTGTACATGACCTACAATGTCGTTGAACATGATATACCCTTCCAGGACCGTGGCATTATGGTGCTAGGTTCGGGCGTCTATCGCATGTCGAGTTCGATTGGTGTGCTGTTCGAGCCATCAGGACGTTGCGGGACCAAGGACTGCCGACGATCATGGTCAACTATAACCCGGAGACTGTTAGTACTGATTACGACGAAGCAGATCGTCTGTACTTCGAAAACATCAGTATGGAGACAATTCTCGACATATATGATACGGAGCGTTCTCGTGGTATCATCCTATCCATGGGTGGCCAAACACCAAACAACATTGCCTTGCGACTTTACCGTCAAAATGTCAAGATTTATGGGACGTCTCCAGAGATGATTGATACGGCGGAAAATCGTTACAAGTTTTCTCGCTTATTGGACGAGATCGGTGTGGACCAGCCAAAGTGGAAAGAGCTTACGAGTTATGAGGATGCTTTAGCTTTCTGCGAGAAAGTTGATTTTCCCGTCCTTGTTCGACCATCCTACGTCCTCTCGGGCGCTGCCATGAACGTAGTGTTTTCAAAAGATGACTTATTAACGTACCTCACCGAAGCCACGGCCGTATCCCGGGACCATCCTGTTGTCATATCCAAGTATATCGAGCAAGCAAAGGAGATTGAAATGGATGCGGTTGCAAGGGATGGCAAATTGGTTATGCACTATATTTCGGAGCATGTTGAGAACGCTGGCGTACACTCGGGTGATGCAACATTGATTCACCCACCCCAAGACTTGGATCCTCAGACCGTTCGCCGAATCGACGAAGCTACTGCAAAAATTGGAAAGGCTCTGAACGTTACTGGTCCATTCAACATTCAATTCATTGCCAAAAACAATGAGATTAAGGTCATCGAGTGTAACTTACGTGCCGCGCGGTCATTCCCATTCGTATCAAAAGTCACCGGCATAGATGCCATTGAAATGGCAACAAAAGTCATGCTTAGTATACCCGTAGAGTCTTATCCAGATCCTGGACTGCCAGATGACTACGTGGGTGTCAAGGTTCCTCAATTCAGTTTCAGTCGCCTGTCGGGGGCAGACCCTGTTCTAGGCGTGGAAATGGCTTCGACCGGTGAAGTCGCCTGCTTTGGCCATGACAAATACGAAGCATACCTCAAAGGGCTCATCTCCACTGGCATAGTTCCTCCGAAGAAGAACATTCTCTTCTCAATCGGAAGTTATCGTGAGAAATTAGAGCTGCTGCCGTCCGTGCAGAAACTTAGTGCTGCGGGTTTCAATATCTTCGCTACAGCGGGGACGGCCGACTTTTTGACTGAACATGGCGTCCGCTGCAAGGTAGGCAGACCGAACACCAAATCTATTGTTCTCATGTGTCTTTGGAACGACAGTACCTTGACATGTTGGGTGAAAGTGACGATAAGCAAAAGTCAGAATACTCACTCGCGCAGCACTTGGCCAATAATCTCATTGACATGTACATCAACTTGCCATCAAAGAACCAGTATCGGCGTCCCGCGAGTTACGCGAGCAAGGGTTACTATTCACGTCGTATGGCCGTCGATTTTGCGGTGCCATTGATTACAAACGTGAAAAATGCAAAACTGCTAGCAGAAGCGCTCGTGAGGAAGTTACCCCTGGATGTGTCAAGTGTTGATTCCAAAAGTTCCCACCGCACTCACACTTTCCCCGGCTTTGTCAATATCGCTGCTTTCGTCCCAAATATCTTGGGCCTAGTTCAAAAGACCTGGTTGCCGCCACTCAGGCATCTGTAAGTGCTGGTTTCACTACAATCGTATTCTCTCCCGTTGGTGACGGCCATGCGATTGAAGACTGGCAGTCATTCGAGAAGGCGCGTGAGAACATCTTGGCGCCGCCCATTGTAATTATGCTCTGAGTGTTGTCGCATCGTCCCCCGATCTGCAATCTTTGCATGGAGAACTCAAGGTTGAAGCCAAGTCCCTCTTCATCTCATTCAGGAACGGCATTGGTCCTGCGATTACGACAGTTTCTGCATATTTCTCAGCCTGGCCCCTGAGAGACCGATTATCACAAATGCAAAAGGGCCAGGTTCGCATCCCTGCTCCTGCTGGCTAGCTTACAAAACCGCTCAGTCCACATTACGGACGTTCAGACACATGAGGATCTCCTTTTGATTTCTCTTACCAAAGCCAAGCAACTGAAAGTCACTTGCGACGTCTCTGTCTACTCACTTTTCTTCAGCACCGAGCAGTTCCCTGAATCCAAAGTCCTGCCGGGCCCGGAAGACCAGAAGGCGCTGTGGCAGAACCTTGATGTCATCGATGCCTTCTCCATTGGCTCTACGCCTTATCAACTGGCAAAAGACTCGGACAAGATCGGCTCCTCGTGGTCTGGCGTGGAGGAGTCCATCTCGTTACTTCTTACGGCTGTCGCCGATGGGCGCCTCACTTTGGATGACATTCGTCGTAGATTGCACGATAATCCAGTTCAAATATTGGACTCGTAGATATGGCTCATACCCATGTCGAGGTGGTGATTGGCCGAAAAACACCTTTCAGCAAGCGCCTCACATATTGGTCACCTCTGGAACGCGCACCAGTGTCAGGATTCGTACATCGTGTTGTAGTGCACGGCAAAACCGTCTTTTTAGACGGTTCACTTTCTTCGACAGCAACTGGGAGAGATGTGTCAAGAGCACATATCCCGGTGCAACCAGTGCAAATTACGGTCACTCCAGCACCTACAACCACGAAGGAGGCGGATCTTGCACCTGTAACACGACCTATGCAGCCAGGCTCTTCATCTATGATTATCCCCCCAGAACCGGACATCTCATTGCCTTCCCCTAAATTAACGCCATTTACTCCTCTCTCTTCCTTCCACCGTCGTCATATCCTCTCTGTGAAACAAGTAACTCACAGAGATATGTATGACTTGTTTGCACTCGCGCACGAGCTGCAAGTGCAAGTGGAACGTGATGGTATATTGAATATCCTGAAGGGCAAAGTGCTTGCCACGCTCTTCTACGAGCCATCTACTCGTACAAGTGCATCATTTGATGCCGCTATGAAGCGCTTAGGAGGCGAAGTCATCCAGATTAGCGCTGATGCATCATCGGTGCTCAAAGGAGAGACTCTTCCTGATACTGTTCGCACCCTTGCTTGTTACGCAGACGCCATTGTACTTCGGCATCCGGATGTCGGCAGTGCACAGCTAGCAGCAAAGTTCTCGCCCGTGCCAATATTCAACGCAGGCGATGGCATCGGCGAACACCCAACTCAGGTTCGTATACTTGAAAAGTTGCTCCATCCTTTGTATTAACAAAATTATTCAAGGCTCTCCTGGACGTCTACACCATCCGTAGCGAGCTGGAACTGTCAACGGTCGCATTGTAACCATACTTGGAGATCTCAAGAACGGTAGAACCGTCCATAGTCTTGTGACTCTTCTTTCCCTGTATTCGGTCCGCCTCAACTTCGTCTCACCTCCATCGCTTGCCATGCCAAATACTGTAATCTCTGCAGCTCGAAAGAGTGGAATACTGTCACCATCTGCGAGTCCCTCGACGAAGTCCTGGCAGACACTGATGTCCTTTACGTGACCTCGCATCCAAAAGGAGAGGTTTACCAGCGATCAGGAATGGCAACAAGTTAAAGATGCCTACCGCGTTGACCATGCTGTTCTCTCGAGGGCAAAGGAAGATATGATCGTGATGCATCCCCTGCCTAGAGTTAATGGTATGTACTCGGTTCGTACGCCCATGATAGATCTTTAATCTCCGTCCATAGATCTTTAATCTCCGTCCAACTACAGAAATCGACCCGGAAGTCGATTTCGACTCTCGCCGTGCTGTGCTTCCGGCAGGTGCGTATGGCCTCTTTGTATGTGAGATCCATCACATCACCGACCACGAACTGACTTGAGTGTAGATTCGTATGGCTCTTCTCGCAAGCGTCATGGCATAAAATTGGTGATCCGTGTTCGAAGCATCATCTACACATATGTATCATGTCATTCTTGTTGTCTAGTTAATGTGATGACTCGTCAAATGGTCCCATGCCCAATCGACTCGCGACCGCCTTGTTAATGCAACCGAGATCGATTGTACATATTTGGTAGCATCCCTTTTGCATGGACTCTGATGAAACGCCCCTCGAGCCATTGGATGAACGAGCGAAATGCGCCTGATATTCTCCCTGCTCAGGAATTTCTCCTGAACCATCTATTGGACCACTTGAGGCGGCAGGTACGTGTCTGGTCCATCAACGTCTATGCTTGCAGTCCTAACACATCAGTAGTCAGGCGTGGTCCAGCTGTTACGAGGAGATCCTTCGACCTCAGAGGAAGAGCACCTAAGGATAATGCTCGTCCAAACTGAGGTTGAGCGTCAAGTTATCCCCGTTCCTACTTGTCGCTGCGTTCCGTCGTGATTCAAGAGAGTGTGCGCGCACCTGTCGCCTGCGATCCCGTTCCTACTTGTCGCCTGCATTCCATGGTGATTCCACTGCGATAGCCTGGATGCCTGCCAAGCATTGACCATGCTATGCTAGACTCAAGGCTATTAGCTCGAAATGAGAGAAACAAGAGAGTGTGCGCGCACCTGTCGCCTGCAATCCCTGTTCCTACTTGTTGCCTGCGTTCCATCGTGATTATACTGCGATAGCCTGGACCCCAAGCATTGACCATGCTATGCTAGACTCTAAGGCTATTAGCTCGAAATGAGAGAAATAAGAGAGTGTGCGCGCACCTGTCGCCTGCAAACTTAGATGGCCGCGCAACTGGTGATTAGTAATACATATTTTCTAATGGCTTGTATCAGTGACAACCCGCTTTGTCTTGTATTTAAGATCGATTGTGGCCCCATTAACTGTATCAACTTTGCACCAGACTGTAGCCTGGTTGCTACCGGAAGTGAGTCCATCTTTTGGATACATGACAGCAGCAATCCCATCTTGGCAGGTGACGAGGGGGATATATGCATTTGGTGGTTGGCCAGGCGGCAGCTAGCTTGTCGAATAGATGCTGGACAAGGACCAGTTATGGCAATGAAGTGGATTAAGAATCCCATTGAGCTAGACAAGCCCTACCTTATTTCCGCAGGAGGGGATGGAACACTGAAATTATGGGGAAAGGGCCAAGGCCCTGTGAGTGAGACACCACTTCAGTAGACACTTACATTCTGATACCTTTTGATAGGGGGTCCCCTTTCACTTATCAAGTGTTTCCAGCCATTTGATGGGCAAGTGGAGGATATGGATGTCCATCAGAACAGTTTAGCGGTGGTTGGAAGTGGGAGAATTGCCCTTCTTGAAATTACACCAAAATCACTAGGTGAGTGGACTTTGTGAGGTATTAATGTTTGACCTATGGATTTTGCCAGAACCCTTCAAACTAGTTGTTATGGATCCCGAATTGCAAATGGGTAACTTACGGATGCCAGCTTTAGCAAAAAGTGTTCATTTCATCAATTCTGGTAAATCATTAATGGTGGTTTCCTTGATGCAAGGGTCATGTAAGCATCAAAATTTATGCAAGATGTATTAGCTTACACTGAATGTTACTAGTGCAGCCTGGAACATTACTCCTTGGACAGTAATGTGGAAATACCGCATTGCAACCTGCATGTAAGCTGTGTCTATGTTGTCATACCTGAGATCAGTAATAATACATTGTTAGTGGAAACACAGCTTGGGATGATGTAGCTCAAACACTTCTTGTCTGGAATTTACATGATGGGATTAGCATATACCAAATGGACAAATCCAAGGCTCCAGTCCTTGTTGGAAAACTCACAATGGCTATCAACAGGAATTATCCAATACAAATAGTGTTTGGCCCTGTTCCACACTTAGCAATATCCGGAAGTGACCATGGATGTATTTACACATGGGATTTACAAACACAAAACCACAACAAATTTTGACACAGTCCAAAAGCAAAATGGCGATCCAGAGTGTATCAGTGAGCATTATGGCCTTGAGAATTAGCATTACAAATTATAATTTTTGCAGTTTGCTCGCACAGAGTATGGGCACCACCTGATTGCTAGTGCATCATCAGAGCCAAACTTGAAAGATCAGACAATATGTATTTTGACATCAGTATGGTCTCAAGAACAGCATACAGTTTAGATACACTAATATTAGAACACATTCATTGCAAGACAGAAGCCACTGCCTTGAATCCTTGGGCAAAACCAAATCTTTCATATTCACAACTTGCCTGTATCATTGTAATAAGCGTACTAGTAGGTAATGGTTTTGCTATCTTGGTTTACTGGAGATTCTTCTAGTGGGCCAGCCATTGTCAATTTGATTTGGGCAAAAAATCTCTTGGTGAAATTGCAGGAAAGGCGTAGACCAAATGTAAATTCCGATGTGACCATGTAACCTTTGTGAGGTTTGAACCATTATGGCGGCCGCTATCCCAAACTTGTTACTAGATTTCTTTTTTCCATCCCATCTTTGTGCTACAAAAGCATATTTATTTTTGCGTGATGTGACTCACTTGTGCAACAGTCTTGGTCTTGGAATACAGTCAAGGGCGCGGGAAGATGGTTGATGGTTGAGGGTTTTGAAGGAAGATGGTCGAGGGCGCAGGAATGGTTAACAGTTGAAGAATGGTTGAAGGAAAGTTTGAGGGAACAGTTGAGGGAACGGTTGAAGGAAAGTTTGAGGGAACGGTTGAGGGAACGGTTGAGTTTTGAGGGAAGAAGGTCGAGGGTGCAGGAACGGTTGACAGTCGGGGAAATGGTCAAGGACAAGGGAAGACAGTTGAGGGAAAATGGTAGGGGAACAGTTGACAATCGAGGTAAATGGTTGAGGGTGGGGAGGACAGTTGACGGTCGAGGGAAATGCTTGAGGGCGCAGGAACGGTTGATATTGAGGGTTGAAATTTAAGGTGCAGGAGGACTGGTGAGGGAGTGGTTGAAGGCTGGGAGGATGGTTGACGGTCGAGGGAAATGGTCAAGGGTGCAGAACGGTTGAGGGCTGAGGAAGATGGTTGAGGGCGCGGGAGCGGTTGAGGGAATTGATTGATAGAATGGTTGAAGGTCGAGGGAAATGGTTAAGGGCCAGAAACTGTTGACAGTTGAGGGAAATAGTCGATGGTGCGGGAAGACAGTTGACGGTTGAGAGGGTGCAATTAACAAAGCAGTTGTGTACTCACCTGCATAACAGTTGATGGCTAAGGGAAATGGTCAAGGGAATGGTTGAGGAAGAACGGTTGAGGGTCGAAGGATGTATTAACTGTTGAGGTTAACGAAATGGAAATGATGAAGACTGTCAAGGGCACAGGCAGACGGTTGACGCGTTGACGGTTGAGGGTGCAAGAAGACTGTTGAGGGTGCGGGAGGACGGTTGAGGGCGATGGACGATGGACGAGAAGATGGTTGAAGGTACCAGTTGATCCTATTCAACTCGCTCGCATGACCACACCAAAACTTCGTCAAAATAGTATCATCAGATGGTGGTCTAGTCGGACTCTGGTTCTTTGATAGACTGCTGTCCAGATGGACAGGTGAAACCAGGATGATGATTGTGCAGACTATGCATCAGTCCGTTCTTGATGTGGACTTTTGACCAGTGGCCGAGCGGAAGCAGACAGAGCGGAAATCCCAGAGCAGTAAGCGGCCCAAGCGGAGTGTGCTGTTTTGCTGATGTGGGCTACTTCATAATTGATGATGTCACGACTAGTGTTGTCAAAGCTTAGCTAAGCTAGGCTATGGCTAAGCTAAGTCACCGGAGCCGGTTTTCGGCTATAGCTCAATAGCTGTAGCCGATTGTTTGGCTACAAAGCAGCTACATAGCTGGCTATAGCCGGCTATAGCCGATTTTAATAGGCACCACCACAGTACTAATGCATATGTGAGCCCCTGCCTCGAGTCTAGCTCCCCTGCATTATTTAGGCATTTCCAATGCTTAGTTTTACATATTACAGAGTTGGGGAGTAGTGGTTGCATGACTGGAAGCCAGGGTAGGGTCTGGGCACAGGTGAGTAAAGATTTGGTCATATCTCAGCCATTCCTTGACGGATTCCTTGAATATAGAATCATTCGATAGCTCTTTTTGAGACCATTCTCGACGTGTTAACCGTTTGGCACCGCGCGCGCTTGATCCCGCCCGTAAACATAAAGCTGAGTCACACCATGTTTTTATATCATATCTCCCCCATTTCTTGACGGTTTTCCTTCAATCTTACACCGTTTGCAAGCGCTCTTGACCCTCTTCCTTGTCGCATTGACCGCTTGATGCGGCGCGCCTTCGTTCTTTTGTTTTCTATCAATCTCTCCGTCAAAACCGTTTTCATCATATCTCAGTCGTTTCTCAATGGTTTTCTTTTATTCCTGTATCGTTTAGAAGCGCCTCCTACTGTAGTTCTCAGCGCAGTGACTGCTTCATACGCTACACATTCATTTTCTTGCTATTCACAAATCTGTATACTCAGGTACTGGGTTTTCCTGTTCTTTAGTCTTGTAGGTCCAGTTTTGCATGTAATTCATCAAATACACATATATAAAAGTAGTTTCCCTTGGAATTTCAAGTTATGAGTGGACTGTGATAAAATAGGCTAGGTATCATTATGTCTCATTGCTTTAATTACCCATCCGGGCCAAAAGTGTTTGCAATGCATCAGATTTCCTAGGTGCAGAGAAAATGCTTATAAATACAACATACTTTGAGTGAAACTGACCATGGATGAGTGAGATATGAGCCCACTAGCATGTAAATACAATGTGAATGAAAGATTGATGAATAACGAAAGAGCGAAAGTGCGCCGCATCAAGCGGTCAATGCGACAAGGAAGAGGGTCAAGAGCGCTTGCAAACGTTGTAAGATTGAAGGAAAACCGTCAAGAAATGGGGGAGATATGATATAAAAACACACATCAGCAAACTTGGGGTTTCCCCACAGTGCCCACAGCATTGCAGGACTGGCAGACAAGTTGCAGACTTCAAGTAGAATGTTCGCAGAAACCTGCAGTGCCCACAGTGCCCACAGTGAATCTGCAGTGATTTCTGTAGTGACCTGGCAGTGAATTGGCAGAATGTTTGCAGTGTCCTGCAGTGACCTGCAGTGAGTCTGCAGTGACCCTGCAGTGTCCTGCAGTGTCCTGCAGTGAGTCTGCAGTGTCCTGCAGTGACCTGCAGTGAGTCTGCAGTGACTCTGCAGTGTCCTGCAGTGACCTGCAGTGAGTCTGCAGTGACTCTGCAGTGAGTCTGCAGTGAGTCTGCAGTGACCTGCAGTGACCTGCAGTGAGTCTGCAGTGACTCTGCAGTGACCTGCAGTGACCTGCAGTGAGTCTGCAGTGACTCTGCAGTGACCTGCAGTGACCTGCAGTGACTCTGCAGTGACCTGCAGTGACTCTGCAGTGACTCTGCAGTGACCTGCAGTGACCTGCAGTGACTCTGCAGTGACTCTGCAGTGACCTGCAGTGACCTGCAGTGACCTGCAGTGACTCTGCAGTGACCTGCAGTGACTCTGCAGTGACTCTGCAGTGACCTGCAGTGACCTGCAGTGACTCTGCAGTGACCTGCAGTGACTCTGCAGTGACCTGCAGTGACTCTGCAGTGACCTGCAGCAATTCTGCAGTGATTCTGCAGTGACCTGCAGTGACCTGCAGTAATTCTGCAGTGAGTCTGCAGTGACCTGCAGTGACCTGCAGTTATTCTGCAGTGAGTCTGCAGTGAGCCTGCAGTGACCTGCAGTGACCTGCAGTGAGTCTGCAGTGAGTCTGCAGTGTCCTGCAGTGACCTGCAGTGAGTCTGCAGTGAGTCTGCAGTGACCTGCAGTGACCTGCAGTGACCTGCAGTGAGTCTGCAGTGACCTGCAGTCCTGCAGTGACCTGCAGTGAGTCTGCAGTGACCTGCAGTGACCTGCAGTATTCTGCAGTGACCTGCAGTTATTCTGCAGTGACCTGCAGTGACCTGCAGCAATTCTGCAGTGAGTCTGCAGTGACCTGCAGTGACCTGCAGTAATTCTGCAGTGAGTCTGCAGTGTCCTGCAGTGACCTGCAGTAATTCTGCAGTGAGTCTGCAGTGAGTCTGCAGTGACCTGCAGTGAGTCTGCAGTGACCTGCAGTGAGTCTGCAGTGTCCTGCAGTGTCCTGCAGTAATTCTGCAGTGAGTCTGCAGTGTCCTGCAGTGTCCTGCAGTAATTCTGCAGTGAGTCTGCAGTGACCTGCAGTGTCCTGCAGTAATTCTGCAGTAATTCTGCAGTGATTCTGCAGTGAGTCTGCAGTGACCTGCAGTGACCTGCAGTGATTCTGCAGTGATTCTGCAGTGTCCTGCAGTGAATTGCCAGACTGTCACAGACTGACAGTAGAATTTGCATACTGTGGTAAGGTCAATGCAATACAAAGTTGTATATTGGAACATAAGTTCTATGAGAGGTAGATAATCTATAAACTATGTCTTGATCATCGTAGAACACCAGCAATCCTACACCGGAAACTGCAGGTCCAACCCCACTTCTGCTTCTATTACCAGGCAATCAGGTAGTGGCCTGAGCGAGGCAGTGAGAACGAGGATGCAGGCACAGCACAGGTCGTGGCTGACTTGTGGTCCTTTCCACGCTCTTCTTCCTCATCCTCCTCCTCCTGTTTGAGCACCTGCAGCCGTGCCTTGGTCCAGCTTTGAGCCTGCGAGAGAGGAGAGGGTAGCAAAGCGACGCTTTCTATCTGCACATGCTCGTCGTCGCGATGGAGTACCTGATGGCGCGGTACGCGATCGCGGGGCGCTACCTCCTGTCGGTGCACGACGAGCTGCGGACCTCGTGCGCGACGAGGACAGGTACCGCGCCGCGCTCGCGCTGCAGGTCGCGAACCTCTGGACGCGCGCAATATTTGTGCACCGTCTCGGGATGGATGATCTGCCCCAGAGCGTCGCCTTCGTTTCGGCGGTGGACGTTGACCGGTGTCTGTGCAAGGAGGTGGATATGGAGTGTGTGACGCCCAGCCAGCCCGTGCCGATTCCCCCCGGGGAGCGTCTCGACATTGAGCAGGTGCTCGAGGGCACGGGGTGCGCGGGTTGGGCGATGTCGTCGTGGATGACCGTGAGGGGTGGGTGGGCTCGTTAGGAGCGCGAGGGGATGGTGCACCGCGCGGCGTCGTCGGCATTTTTGAGGGCGCAGGCGGCCCAGGATTCGGGGAGGTCAAAGAAGACGACGACAACGACACCGACGAGGAGGTCGCGGTTGGCGCCGGTGGGTGATGGAGAGGGGTACGATTGGTCGGATGCGGTGGAGAGGCTGAGTAAAGTTCATGCGTACGAACCCGTTGAACCCGCCTGACGGGTACGGGTTTGTCTCGGGTTCCATGTATGGTGACCCGTACCCGTACCCGCATGTACCCGTACCCGTGCACCACACTATGTCGTCGACGCATTTCTTTGTGACCGCGAGCTCGCGCCAGAGCATTGGTATCCTTGAGAGTATCGGCAAGAAGAGTGGCAAGCTGGGCTGCAGGGCTGGGCGGGTCGTAACACTTTTCTTTTTGCTTTCAACGCCGCCCGAGCCGCCGTGATCTTCTCTCAATCTTGGCGTCCGTCTCGGATGGCTGAGTGGTGGCTCATGTTGGGTAATCGGGCGCTGTACGTGTGGTCGATCGGCACGCGAGGGCAAGGAATGGGGAGAGCGTGAAGGACGTGGCTCTGCTGGAGAGGACGGGGTGGAAGGCCATGTCGCATATGCTGCGTCGGACGCCTTCGGACTCTGAAGGAAAAATTAGAAAATGGAGACCGGTATTTGAGACACGGAAAAAGAACATACGTGCGCTCACTGATGGCTCGTCGCTGTCATTTGACCACCCGCCTGCTTTCATGAGCAACATAAGACCGAGCTGCCTACCTCCTTTGTAGCCAAAAAGTTCCACGAGTGTCTGTAATTTGCCTGGCACGAGTGAAAGAATGATGTTGCTCATGCCGACGCCGAGGTATACGCCCGAGCGGAAATGTGGGTCTCTGCGGGTATCTTCGGGGGTTCACCCCGCTCCCGGGCTTCGGCATCCATGGTATCGAGGTATTGTCCGAGATGGCGGTATACGGATATCATAGTACGCATGTTGAGCCTTCAAGTCAGAATTAAGTGAGCTATAAGATTTCAACAAGGGAATGAACACACACGCTTCTTTGATGAATGCTAGCCAGCCACCAGAGTAAACTATGCCAAGAATGGACTAGCGCACCGTGAGTAATGTTAGGGAAGGACGCGGCGAGGTGCGCGGCGGTGCGCTTACTTTTTCGAAAAGGGACTCGGCGTACACGAGTTCAGCGTGGCGCTCGACCTCGGTCATGGACCTGATAAAGGAGACGGGACTATGCAGGGCTGAGACAACATAGCCTGCGAGATGCGAGCGATTGCTTCTTGCGGTGCTGGCTGGCGACGTGGTTGCCATGTCGTGTGTGCTCAAGGCCAGTGAGCAAATCCTGGGCGAGGTTTCAGATTAAAATGCAAGTTTACGAGAGACACGACGCACCTCGTCGGCATACGACATAAGCGCCTTGATACATTGGATAAGCCCATAACCCGTTGCAAAGTAGAGGCGCTCCCTATCGTATGACTCCTATCAGCGCCGCGGCCAGCGAAGGACAAGAGAAAGGGACCAACTTGTTCTCGTCGCTATCGTGACAGAACTGTTCCGGCTCGAGCATTTGTGGGTTGAGAAAGACTTCGAGGGCGTAATGAACTCCTGGCAGGTCGCCGAGGGCGCCTTCTCGGCTGTAAGGGTTGGCAACATGTGGAGGCGAGCGCCAGGTTGCCATGAGGGCATCAGGACGCGTGGGAACAGAGTACAGCACAGGTTGCAAAGTGGGCGGCCAGGATGACGACGGGGTATGGAGAGGGGAGGAGCAGTGAGGAGCATCAATTTAGAAGTTTCATCCACAAAGTCAGTGCTTACCTGACTGAGCGTACCGGCAATAAAGAGGTCCGGGCGGCACAGAAGGGCAAGTCAAGGTTCAGAACGGCGTCCCCCCACTGTCGACATGTTGGCGATTTGCAGGATTGGTCGACATCACGGGCGAGTATCGTAGTAGTGTATATTAGAAATATTCATCTACTAAGAACAAACCAGCGAATAAAACAACTCCTTATCAAAATAATTGTTTAACCGAAATTCCGAACTATACTCGATGCTCGTCTCTTTGATTAGGCGTTTTTCAGCAATTGCGCCGAAGCGTGGCACAAGGTCAACAAGAGCCTTGACATGTCCAAGAGGAATTATGTCGCCCATGCTTGATCCGTCACTCCGCCGCGCCCGCTTCAAAACATACATGCCTGTCCAAGGTTCGGTTGTCAATGATTTCTGACGTGAAAGGCTTCCGTTGACGAGAGTTGATTGGGGAACAATGTCGAAACGTTGCGCATATGCAAAGAACGACGCCGCATATTGATAATTTGATGGTCGTTTTGTGGGAGGACACACTCGAAAAACCATACGCAATTGCGCAACATAGTGTCCTAAGATAAATTGAGCTCAAGCCCTTGTCAAGATGGATTCCATTACCTTCAAGACCGCTGGTGGGCCAGATTTGTGACAGATCACTGTTGACTATAACAGAGTCGCATCGGCCGATGGGCCAAGAATCTGAAGGAGGAGAAACATTGATTGTCTGAGGTGGGAGGACATCATGCGGGGCATGATAAGACCGATTTTGAAGTCGAAATTTTGTCCATATTTGGATGTCGTCAAAAGGTAGTGGGGTGTCTGCAGGTCCTGTCCGACGACCACCAATAATTAAAGGTTCATTGTTGTCGATCCGAGCTGCGAAGTTCGCCAGTGCATGGTGCAGGTCAGGTATTTTAAAATTTTCCGCGGCCTCTTGAACCGATACTTTCAGAGCCGCATCACGAGATAAATGTAAGGCCGTCGTGCCCACGACAAAAGTCCTACAGGGTAATGGCGCGTTGGGATAACGGTCGTCCAAGAGTCCCCTTGCAACATCGAAGTAGTCCACATGTCGTCGCTCCGAAACTCCAAACTTGTAATCGTTCAAATCATCTATACCATCAGCAGTTTCATCATTGATGGTGGGCAGAGAGTTTGTCGAAGATTGCGCATTGATTTCTCCTTCGCGGATGGTAGTAGCAAGATTAAATTGCCGCAACTTTTCAGCCCGGTCCAGATAACGACAAATTTGAGCTTCGTACTCTTGGTTGTTGCTGGAACGCGATGGGTCTTTAATCTCGGTAATATGACAGCGTTCCGTATGGTCAGCAGACCATTGGATTGGGGCACCACTATCACGAATGCTCGAGGTCACACTCTGCAGCAATTCGAGCTTCGGAATGTACCAGTTATCGATAACCCGATTACCCTTGCCGGTTCGTGCCCCCGCCGCAATAATAGAGTCCTTGCGACTGTGGAAATCTTTCAGAGCTTCGTCGATATGCAAACACATGTTATCTGATATTTGAGATGCCTGGGAGAGGTATCGGAAATCGGCCAAAGCACGTATGGCAATCAGGAAATCTCTCGGAACAGCATCAGCAATGACAGCAACGATATAACGCTGTATATTACGATGTTCCCTGCCAGTGACCTGCTTCAGGTTGGAGATTCCTTCTGAAAAGTGGCGGAAACCAGAGTGAGGAAACAGGATTGAGAAACGAAAGTCGATTTCGGCATGCCCAACGGCACGGATACACCACTGCGCATCATGATCCCAGAACATTTTATGCCAATGGTGGAGAGCTTCCGGTGTAAAAAAGATCGACGGTTCTGAAAGGGCCCAATCACGCCAGAACGGCCGATGAACACCATTAAGTCGATGACGTTTCGCTGCTGCAACGTAGAGTTTAACGTTCCAGGGATTGACAGTATGTTCAATTTGTTGAAGTTGTGAAAGTGTCCTTCTTGCAGTTCGCGGAGGGTGTCGAAACGGGTCACCAAATTCTTTATACGAAGCAATTGTTATATGCGAGGTTTTACCAGCGACGCCGCTCAAAGCGACCGCTTCTTGTACATCAGCGATATATGCAGCAAGTGGGGTGTAGACGTGACGAAGGGAACCTAAGGGGTCTGACATCATGATGCCGATCTCAGCCGCTTTCTTGAGTGGAGACAGTATGAAATCCAGACATTCGTGAATGACTCTGTTTTCAAGAACGCCATGGATTTTTCGATCTGGGTGAATGGATTTTGGAACAGGAAGCAGCGCGAGAAGATAAAATGCATGATTTGTTGCCTTCGTCCGAAAGTTCATAAACAAGTTTGCAAGACTTATAAGAAGGGGATGTGCGACGCGCCCCCCCGTCATAGCAGATAAGTTGGTTTTGTCAGACGACAGTATAACACCGAGCAGCGTTGCACCCTCTGGGAGTTGGCTCTAGATACAAATGAGATTGGGCGTATCAGGGCGAGAGCCTGTAACATACCTGCATTCTCCATGCGGCATCACCACTGAGCCACTCGGAATATATCCGCATTGCTCGAACAGCCGAATCATAGAGCCGAAACGGAGTAAACTTGATGAAATTTCGGACAAGTGGATTGTAAAGGATGGCCTGTATACATTCGAGGGGATCGCGATAGTATAAAAACAATGGTTTCTTTGTCGGATATATAGTTTCCCAAGGTTTGCATTTCCATTCAGGTCCTTTTGGGAGCATTTCAGCTAGCCCACGTAGTCGTTTAGCTGTGTGGAATGATAAATTCAGACTTTGGATCTGAGAAAGAGGATTAGCAATAGCACGAGACTTTTTTGCGACGTACAAGCTTCAAAGATAAGAACGAATCTATGGCGGCCATGCTGAGGTCAGAGCGAAGCAAGAACGCAGCTAGTTCCCATTCTGCTCTTGATGAAAATGGGTAATACAGGTTCTCGGCTCGCTCGCTCGCAAACTGATCATAGTCAAATTCCGTCATAAAGGATTTTCCTCCCCTGTAGTCCTTCGCAGCCCCTTCAAATTCTTCAACATGAAGAGCGTCCGCTGGACGATCTGGATAATTTTCCATAGGAACATCATTCATAAAGGAGAAATCCTCTGTAGCTTCTTGACCCGCTGGTTCGTCACTTTCCCTGTTGGATGGAGTATATACTTGTTGACGCATGCGGCGCCTTTGAAGCTCTTTCGCCAGATCCACCACCTCCTCGAAATGATTACGACAATGTCCGGCAGGCTGATTCATGTGCGACAAAAGGGCTTGGTTATTTTTGAAGTTACGATGGCAAGTAGGACACCGCATCTTGCAGAGACTCCGGGAACAGATGGAGAATGGGTGAACGAATGAACAAAGATCTAGTACGACACGGATTCAAAGAATATGTATGACAGGCGATGAATAATGGTCTATTCCCGCAAGGGAGCGTCATTGTCAATCACGTGATTAGTCAAACGTAGCCGTTGATCAACTAACAGCCTCAAACTCCCACCTTCACCCAGATGTCTGATACCTTGGTTCGCATGTCGTATATGATATAATTTTGCTGCTGAGCATGCTTTTAGGTAATAACGAGCCGCGATGATGCTATAACCCTATACAATGGTGCCACGCACGATCGACAAGTCGCTGGCGATATGAAAACGGAGGCCCAAGCGGAATTACTGCGAGCTGCATCCAAACTCCAACATGCTGAAGATCTGCTAACGAACGCAGACTTTCGGCTGGGAAAGATCCGGTACCACATTCGAAAACATGGGTTTGAAGATATACTGTCTCAGAACATCCGACACTCTCAGATAATGGAATTCAATGGTATGGCACAGTCACACGTCATTCTACTTAGCCTAAAGCAAAATCTATAGGTGGTCTCTTTATCCAGTCAGATATTGAGGGGCGCTATTTCCAAGTATATTTAGATTGATATGTATTAAAATGTTGTTGCCAATACACCAATGTGATGCATACGTAGCAAAGATAACATTAACTTGGAGAACTCAGAGACTGGTAGGACTTTCGACGCGATGTGATGTGTGACCTATAATATCAGTGTCACAGCACACCATTCCACGCGCTCTTGGACTAAGCGGCGCCTGTGCCGCAGGTCCCGCTACGAGCCAGACGAGTTTGGAGAACATCGATTAAGTGACATACGAGAAAGAAACCAGTAACGTTTTCACCGAGGCATATGTAATCCAAATTAAGAGACATTGTCAAGCATATCCAAGTGATCATCTTCGCCGTTGCCTAAGTTGCTCAATATATGTGATCCAAATTAAGAGACATTGTCAAGCATATCCAAGTGATCATCTTCGCCGTTGCCTAAGTTGCTCGAGTCTCCACAGGCACGTTTCCCTTTAGCATCAACTTTGGTCGCCCTACCCTTGTTATCACCTCTGGCTTCCCTCCCTTTCGCTTTTGTTGAGAATCCATTATCCGTAACCGACGACGAAGACGAGGCTGTGATCTCAGAACCGTCTTCAATTTTCCTTTTTTAGAGGCAAAGAGGGCGTCCCA
This sequence comes from Amanita pallidorosea, assembly GCA_023014475.1. Lineage (NCBI taxonomy): Eukaryota > Fungi > Basidiomycota > Agaricomycetes > Agaricales > Amanitaceae > Amanita > Amanita pallidorosea. The sequence continues at coordinate 987,013 of JAEBUS010000007.1, forward strand.
TGCATCGTCCGTATCGTCACGCTCTGTCGATAGGGAGGCCACATGGCTAGATAAACCATTGCTCAATTTGTCAGGTAGCTCAATGTCCTCGACAGAGTGGGCCACAACACGGATGCGGTCAATGAGAAACTGGTATTGAAATCTAAGCCGGTTTAGTTTTCAGACAAGGCAACGGTGGATCTCACGCACCTCACAAACACCGTCGTTTTGACGGTCGGCAATTCGAAGGTCAGTAATTGGACCTTCATCAAGACGAGAATTCCGGGGCGAAGTTTGTCGTACATATCCCATATAGCGACCAGGTTACCCTCACGATCGAAAACTTTACGTTGCATCAATTTTGCATCGACCAGACGGAACACTGGACTGCCAAAGTCAGGAAGGAGATGGGGGTCATAGAATGAACCGACAGATAGATCTGAACGATGCAGTAAGCAACGGCATTGAATGTTTGCTGATGACAGCACACTCACCAACTGTTGGATTTTATATCCCTATTTTTTTCAAAAATGCTCCTTTTCACTGCGTATTCCAGTTTTAGTTCGATCTAAACGATCATCAGTGCGGTATCATGCTCATGTGTCTAGTGAATGTTCGATGCGGGAGTCTCGTTTGGCGACCAGAGCGCAAGCAATTGTGTCGACGGAGTCCGAAGGCAAAAGACCTTGAGGCGCTAAACCTTTCAATCTCCAGCAGTGAAGCTGTCGTATGACAGTGTTGACGGATGGCTGCTGATCAAAATGAGGAAAACCGATCATCCGTGCGGAGTTAGACGGAAGTGTCTAGATAAAATAACGATGCGGAAGTCTTGTATTGCGACCAGTTTTTCGGGTCGTCACGTCGATCTGAACGTGTAAAGGAGGCGGTAAAAATGGAGTCTCGTTTGGCAACCAGCGCGCATGTTACGGACGATGCCCTCGTCGTAGTTCGTTCTAAGTCAACAGCGACAAGCAGAGTCTCGGTCCGCTCCCAGCCACTGGACAAAGAGTTTAGATGCTAAGTCAAACGATGACAAAGGTCTTGAGAACGATGAAGAAGAAGAGCGTCGAGTTCAAGCGAGGTTGAGAGCAAAACTCGTCTAAGTTGGAACTGAGGTTACTCTACAGTACATGGAGTTTATATACGTTTGAAGAACAAAGGAATTGTAAAAGGAAGTAAAGCTGTAGTTATCTGAGAAAGGAAATATGAAGGTAACTACGAAAGGAGATAGCGTCCAGGCTGTACAATGCGCAGTAAAAGTGGATATGAAACTGTTCGCCGAAACATGGAGACGAAACGAAAAGAGAACTGTAACATTACCCCCTTCGTATGCGAGAAGTCACCGACTTCTACCAAGAGTTCGTCCAACCGTGATCCTGCCTTGACTCCAACCAGCTGATAATATTACCGACATCTTTGTCGGCAGTCTCCACGTGCCACTGTAAACTTTGAATTGCTCGCTGCAGTTGTTTTGCCTGAGCAAGCATTGCGTCGCGCTCTTCATAAGTGAGGGTGTGGGGGTTGGTAGTGAGAGTCAGTGCCGTGACAAAGTCGAGTGGTTCGGAAAACAGGTTAAAGTATGTGACGAGGGTGGCAAGATTGTCGCTAACGTTGCCCAACATAGCATTGCGAGGACGAGTGACGGTGGGTGGAACAGGTATAATGGGGACAGTTACGGTGTCAGCGAGTTCGGCCGGGTGTTCGTGAAGCTCCGGGAGGTCAGCAAAATCGAAGTCGTCGATGGTGATGGTGGTGTCGACGAAGACCTCGAGGGGGAGGTCGTGGGCAGTAGCGAGGAAGGGTGATAAGACGGCGGCGGGTTCGACGTAACAGTGGCCACATGCTGTGACCAGGAGGGCAAAGGCAAAGGCAATAAGATAGGTGACGGTGATGAAGAAAGTGGGCATGGTTATGACAGATAGGTTGGGGAATCCGATGCACGTTGAAGCGTCCTTTTATGTTCAATTGAACACTTCGTCATCATAATTGACAGTCAGGAGTTCCTCTTCCGAAAATTGGTAAGATGACGCGGGCGCTCTGATGGTGGGAATGTATTCAAGTTCCCCATCAGATTCTTCTGATTCGCTCAATTCATTCCTGGTGACGGTGGAAGCCTCGTTCTCATGCTCGGTGTCTGTGATAGGGTCATCGCCTTGTATGACGGCTTGTTCCGGCGCATCAGGGATAACCGGGTCATCAACGACTGCATTCAGGAAATCCAGACTGTCCATTGCATCGTTGAAATTGGCTTGTGCATTTGGGACATGCCGATCAGCAACCCAGCGGTATATTTCGATTTCTTTGCCGGCGCGTTTTAGCTCCTGAACGAAAACATATTTTTCAGGTTCTTCTCTTCGAAGGGCCATCTCGGCGTACACCTCGTATCTGTGATTCAAAGGTATGTTGGGTGATGGAAAGTGTGACCCGGCTTCGGGATAATATGGTAATTCTTCAGGATCAATGTAAGATCCATATATTTTGGGAGATAATGAAGGCGAGCATTAAATGGGAATTCTACGTGTCCTTGTGGATGTGTTAAGTGTCCGGTAGTTAGCCTTGAGGCTCTAGGTGCAGTTTGTCGAACTGCTCGTGTTTGGATGATTTTAGAGAATCGTGGTAATCCTAACGGAGATGTTGGAGGGCGATAGATAGGAATTTTAATGATTCGTCCTCGAAATCTTTCGTAGAGTTTTGGGGAATATCGTCCTCGAGTAGAGCAGTATTTCTTCGTATATCGGATATTTTGTTTAAGAATTCGGCGGTTATGATAGCGAGACATGGGTATTTTACAACTGTCTTCTCAGTTTATATGCTTGCAAGATATCCGCAGCATTGCCTAGATTGTGTTCTGGTTCCCAGGAATTGTCATTCGGACCGTAGTTTTTCCATTTAACCAAATACTGATATCCTGCTCCACGCTTTCGGTGTGTGAGAACCGCTTCAACTTCAAACTCCTCTTGTCCATTTACAAGGTCAGGAGGTGGGGCTGTGTAATTTGGTCCATGTGTTTCAGTCTCCTTATATGGCATAAGGAGTGATGTGTGAAAGACTGGATGAATGCGCCATTGTTTCGGAAGTTTGAGCCTATACGTTACTGGTCCTAAGACTTGCTCAATGGGAAAGGGTCCTTCTCGTTTCGGCGCTAGCTTCCTGGACTGGTATGGAATATTAAGGTTTCTGTTTTCGAGCCAAACTTTGTCTCCTATTTCGAATTTGATTGACTTGTCTCTGATTCGTCTAGCCACCATTTGTCTAGCTAATTTGTGCGCGGCGAGGGCCTCTTCCCTAGCCTTTCGTAGTAACTGTAGCCGTTCTTCTGCTGCTGGTGTCGTCATTTTCTGCACCGCAGTGGGTAGTGCAACAGGGTTTGTTCCATACATAAGTTGGAAAGGCGATGCTTTAACTGAATCATGATGGCGGTTATTATGGGCAAATTCGGCGATTGGTAATAGTTGTTTCCAAGTGTGCGCTTCATTTGCACAGAATATTCGAAGATATACTTCTAATTCTTGATTAACTCGTTCCGTTTCTCCATCGGTTTGCGGATGATAGGCGGTGCTCATCCTATGATCGATTCCTAATGTTTTCCTGATTTCTTGGAAGACCTTAGCTGAGAATTGCGGTCCTCGATCTGAAATAAGTACGTCTGGTAGACCAAAGCGCTTGAATATTTCGGAAACGTAGAGGTCTGCCGTTCCTAGTGCGTCGATGGTTTTTTTGCAAGGAGTAAGAATTACCCCCTTCGTAAGACCATGGTCCACCGTGACCAAAATTGAGTCAAATCCGTCAGAAATGGGAAGATCGGTAATAAAATCCAAGGTCACTTGTTGAAATGGTCGAGTCGCCTTCGATCCGATGGGTAGGAGGGCTGGGGTATTGGGGTGAGTGTTCACCTTCATTTGCTGACATGTAGCGCATCCAGTGATCCATTCCTTGACGTGTTTATACATTCCTGGCCACCAGTAATCTCGTTGTAGCAATTCCATCGTTTTCAATCGTCCGGGATGCCCGAAGTGGTGATTCATGGATCATTTTGATAATACTGGTGCGGAGTGTTCCAAGATCAGGGATATATGCTCTGTCAATGTATCGAATGATGCTGTCGACAAACACCCAATCCTGGAGTTTGGATTTAATAGGTGGAGCGCGTTGCGTTTCTATGACTTCAATGATGGTTTTTCCAAAACTGTCAAGTGATGTAGCATCTCGGATTTTCTGAGCAAGGTCTGTGGCAATAAGGCGAATGAACTTGTTATTGGGTAACATGATAACATCGTCCAGTATGTCATCATCCTTCATATGATCAGGACGACGGGATAATGCATCTGTTTCAAACATTTTCGTCCCTGGTACGTGCTCTATTTTCAGGTCAAATTCTGATAGCATCATAGGACCAACGAGCTTGTCGAGGTGTTAACCGTTGTGGAGTTCTATAGAACGAAAGGTTTTGTGATCGCAATGGACTATAATTGGATGTGGAGATCCATGCAGCAAATGTCGCCATGCTTGTAATCCTTTAATAATAGCCAGTAGTTCTCGGTCATAAAATTTGGTAATTCTGTTCCGTCGCGGTTAAGGCGTGTGATATGAAGCCACAAGGATGAAGGATCCGGAGGCGTCGGCTTGTTTCAATACTGCTCCAGTGGCCTTATTGAAGCGTCCGTCTGGAGGATAAAGGCCTTGTAGGGTCTGGCATGCGAGGACTGGCATTGACGAAAATTTTCTTTTTAATTCATTGAAAGCCGTCTGACAATCAAGCGTCCAACTGAAGGTTAAGCTTTTCTTAGTTAAGTCTGTCAACGGTTTTGCTATAGCAGCAAAGTTGCTGATGAATCATCTATAGAAATTTCCGAATCCGAGGAACGATCTAACTTGTTTGGACCGTTGTGGGGGTTGGCCAGTCTCTGATACCGGCGAGTTTTACAGGGTCCATTTGAATATGACCGGGCGTAATGACCATACCCAGAAATTCGACTTCTTGGACGCAAAATTTGCACTTTTCTAACTCAAAAATAGGTCTTTCTTCTGTAAACGTTCTAAGACTCTTTCGGTCTGTTTCTGTATTTCGTCTTTTGTCTTTCCACAGATCAAATGTCGTCCATGTAGATAATGAGCCATCCTTCGTTAATCATGTCCTGAAAATATTCATTCACATGGTCTGGAACGTCGAGGGTGAATTGCAAAGGCAGAAGAACATTACTGTTGTTCATACAACCCTCGGTTTGTAATGAAGGCCGCTTCCATTCATCGCCTTCTTTAATTTGGACGTTGTATATCCCAGCGCAAATCAAGTTTAGTGAAATAGTTTGCACCTTCTAATTTCGTCATTAGGTCTGAGACTAGGGGAATGGATAGGCGTTTTTTATCGTCCATTCGTTAAGGTAACGATAGTCCTGACAGGTCTAAGGGCGCCGCTCTCTTTCTTTGAAACGAAGAAAAATGGTGATGCCTGTGGCGATTTGGAATGGTCGAATGTACCCTTTATCTAATTGCTCTTTAATCCATTCGTCGAGCGTTGATTGTTCTTTTAGTGATAGTGGGTAGATTTGCTAACTTTCGGCGTAAATCCGGTTTTGAGTTCAATTGCATGGTCCCATGGTCGTGATGATGGGAAACGCTCCGATGCTTTTTTCTCAAAGAATAGATTGCCAGGGAGGTATTCAAGTGGTAAGACAGTCGGCGTTTTCGTCGCGTTTTGCTTGGTGTTCAAATGCTTGTGACGCCGATGTTTTTACTCTTATCCAATATTCGTCTTCTCCCCACTGTTGAGTATCTAGCGCTATGTGCCAAATAGGTTTGTCATCTTTTGAATCGTCGTCTATTTGGAGGGTTTTCTTTCGCCAACCAATAGTCGGGTTATGTTTTTCCAGCCATGGTATTCCAAAGATGATTTCTTGATCCCCTAAGTTTGTGATCCATAACCAATTATCATATGGTTTTCCATTGATAGAATAGGTAAAATGAGTTCGATGTGTGATCATGCCATTTTGGTTAATAGTTCCATCAGCGTTTTTGACTTTAATCGGTTGTTTTAGTTTTTCCTTTGGCCAATCTTTTGATATTCGTTTGTCAATGAAGTTTCCTTCTGCTCCACAATCAACGAGGGCGGATATTCCAGCGGGTTTATCGTTCGTTTGCACAGTAATTGAGATCCGTTTATCATTATTGGATTGTACGATTACAGAATCGAGTGCTAACTGTTCAACTTTATGGGAGGCGTCAACCGCTTTCTGGCATCTCCTTCTTAAAAACCCTCTGTTTCTAGTTCTTGGAGGGTATTCTCACGCTCCTCATCTGGGAGTGCTTTCAATAGTGCCCTAATGCGTTGGGCAGTTGATTCTTCTGAGGTCGTTTCCTCAATGGTCCTAATGGTGCGATTCTGCGGAGGAGGCGATTTGTTGGGCGTTGTCTGGGCGTTCCCTTTGTTTGGGCAATCCCTGGATATTGTCCCTGAGTTCCACATCGGAAACACTTGCCGGTTTTCCGATATTCCTCCTTTGGGCATCTGAAAGGCGTCCAGTAGTTATGGCATTGACCCCTTTTGATCCTGATGCTGAGTTCCTCGAGTTTCGGTTAAATTTGAAACGTCTCTCCGTGTTTCAGAGGATCGGTTCATCAGTTTCAGGGTTTCCCAAGCGTTGTGTAATCGTTCCGCAGCGTCATAGGCTGTTCCATGTTGATAACTGCAGGGTTTTCAATGATTTTTGCTGCGACTGATGCTGGGAGTCCTTTACAAAAATAGATCCGCTGCGCCATGAATCCTGTGATTCCGGTTGACTGAATAAGGGATCGGAACTTCTGAATATAAGTGGGAATATCAATATCTCCGCCCACTTTCACTTTATCTAGATCATTCAGGGTCCTGGCTGCAGTGTCCGATTCGCCCCAATCGGCTAAGAATCGCTTTTTTGAAACTGCTGTAGCTATCCAAGAGAGCGTCGTTCTTCTTCCTTTTTCTTTCCTTTATCTGTAGTTGTTCATCTAATTCTTCTCGGATATTGGATTTCCAATTGTCTAATTCCTCTCCTAAGTGTAGGAAAACGTATTTGATTTCTTCTTGGCAGTGGTAAATCGTTCCTCATCTAGATCGAATGTGTCATCAAACGCATAGATGAAATGTTTCGCTTTGGATCGTTGTCCTTTGAATTTCTCAATGGAGATTCCCTTTATCCTTTCGGGATGTTTCCTTTTCGTCTGCCATATTCTTCTCTTGTTTCGGTTTCAGTTCCTGTTTCGGTTCTGTTGCTTGTTTCGAGCTTTCCCCTTGTTTCGGCTCGTTTTCAAAATCTAGATCTAGTTCGATCTGTTGTTGTTCCTTGTATTCGTTCCACTTGGCAAGAGTAGATTCCTCGAGTGCAGAGAAGACTCCGTCGGTTAGATCCTCAGCAGCATTCGAAATTTGTGCCACCAAGTAAGTTCTGGCTCTTTGTTTGGTGGGAAGAATAATCGGCTATCTGATTTGTTTTCTTCGTTTTACCAATTAATCCAGATCTCTGCTGGTAATTCTTCGTCAGGGTTTCCTTCTCTATATTCTCCTTCGAAGAAACTTTCTGGACTCACTGGTTCTTTTTCTTGGTGGTTGAAACGTGTACCACCCTTCGTTTGTTGTAGAAGGATAGACTTCCCTTCGTCCAAGGTAGTACTTTTGCCTATAACGAGCGAGTCGTTGGCGGTCTGATCTGGGAGGTTCGGGTCTCAATGGTGTCTGGCTAGTGATGAAGCACTGAGCGGTCCTGAGTTCCAACTTGTGTTACGACGATGCCCTCGTCGTAGTTCGTTCTAAGTCAACAGCGACAAGCAGAGTCTCGGCCGCTCCCAGCCACTGGACAAAGAGTTTAGACGCTAAGTCAAACAATGACAAGGTCTTGAGAACGATGAAGAAGAAGAGCGTCGAGTTCAAGCGAGGTTGAGAGAAAACTCGTCTAATTGGAACTGAGGTTACTCTACAGTACATGGAGTTTATATACGTTGAAGAACAAAGGAATTGTAAAAGGAAGTAAAGCTGTAGTTATCTGAGAAAGAAATATGAAGGTAACTACGAAAGGAGATAGCGTCCAGGCTGTACAATGCGCAGTAAAAGTGGATATAAACTGTTCGCCGAAACATGGAGACAAAACGAAAAGAGAACTGTAACAGCGCAGGCAATTGTCGTGTCCGAAAGCATGGGACCTTGGAAGTGCTGGACCTTTCAATCTCCTGCAGTGAGGCAGTCGTTTGACAGTGATGCCGGTTGGCTGCTCCCACACCATACCTCATTTCTCTGAGGAGAACCGATCATCCGTGCGGAGTTATCAGGTGAAAAGATGCGGAAGTCTCGTATTGCAACCATCATCTTGGTCGTCACGCGTTACCCCGTGACCAAAGTGTCACTACAGGTAATACCCACTACTTACGTAGTGGGAATCTAGGCACAAGCGGGATGAGAACAGAGTCAGAAGGGGTGGTAAGATGATCGGGTAAGTTCCAGACTGAAGTTAGTATACAACCTGACAATCCCTTCTAGTCCTGTGGACGATTCTAGCATTTTGACTGCCAACAAGATGAAACCATTAACAGACAATCAATCATGCTCAGCACCGCGATATGTCTCACACAAGGTGTAGGAATCCATCTGAAATGGAAGGCCGACACAGAGACTAGAGGAAGAACTGAAGACAAGGACATTCAGGTACGTCATTGACGAGGTTGATTTTTGCTCCGCTCAATCAATTGGTATTTCAGGATAGAAGAGTCAGTCAACGCGTCAATAACTCTGACCAGGAACATTCCCTGGCACTTGAAAGACGTCATCAAAGGAGCCCAGCATCGCTTTACCAGGCAACGCCTCAACCGGCCACCGCCCTTGCCGCCCTCATTGCTGATGACACTCCACCATGGCCGCCCTCCTGCGACGGCTGGGACCGCGACCGCAACCTATACTGAAGTACTGCTGCCATTGGCTTCACTTGCACGTCCACCACCTCCAGCGGCTTACTATGACCGTGAAATGGAGAGGGAGAAGGAGCGAGGAAGGGATCTCCACCCTCCCAAGCTTTGGACCTTCCCAGAGATCCGCACCCCGCTACATCCACACCCTTGCGATATCCATGCCCATCCTCGCGACATCCACCCACACGATATTCATGGGGCACTCGCGGTCTCCACGATCCCCGTGACATCCAGGACATTCGCGACACTAGAGACATGGGGATATTCTTCATCCCTATGACGTTGGGATGAGCGCGATCTACCTCATTTACACAACCCAACCATACTGGTGGTCGTGATTTCCATGCGACTGCGACCTCCGGGACCCTTGGTGATATGCCCTTCCCTCTCTGTAGAATTCCTCGCGAGGTCCCTAGTCCTTCGTGACATCCCCCACAACCTGCCTAGAGAACAAGGACGAAAAAGCACCAACAGAGGCGACCGGGACCGTGAGCAACCGAGCCCTCAGACAACTCATTCTCTCCCGAATCCCTCGAGAACGGCTTCTCAGCCCGACCATCGAACCCATCAAAGACCGTCTATGGCGCCCAATTGAGCCAAGCAGTAAGAAGCACACCTCCAGTGCTACTCCGCCTCTCATGCCTGAACAACCATGCCACCACCGACGCTGCCCTCCGATGTGCATTCCCACCAGCTGACTCGCGCTCTGCACAATGTTCCTCAGCGCTGGATGCTGTGTCTCTGCTTGCTCCACTGCCTTTTTGCCACACCCTTGACAGCCCCTTGCCCCCCCTCAGTCAGGTCTGCATGCGCTCACCACGATCCTGACCAGGCACTCACTGGCCGCTGTGGTCCAAGCTGGGCAGAACTCTCCACCTGGCAGCGCAAACACCGGCAACGCCTCTGCCGTTGCCGACTTGGGAGGACCATGATCGGTTGAGGGAGACTGCTTTGTCCGCATAATCGCCGTTGCCCCATGCCTTGCCAGCGTCGCCCTCTGGCTCCTCCTGTGGCTCCTCCTGTGGCTCCTCGTGGGCGGCGCGGGAAGCTCCAGCGGCTTGGCGGCCAGCGCCTCTTGGTCATTAATCACTACCTTCTGCAGAAAACCAGATGGCTGACTACATGCTCTCGACGTCTTTCCGAAAAACTCCAAAAAAGGAAACGCACGCATCCGTGCGTTTCCACCTCTTCTGTACACATCGTCGAGCGTCTCTTGCTTCCCATCATGAAGTATATCATGGATTACCTATGGGTTCCAGCTTAGCATCTTCAGACCCTTCCTCTACCAAAAACAGGTCCAGAGTAGAATGACGGTATCGTTGTCAACCGACGTCAAGCTTGCGCATCATGCTAGGAGACCGTTGACCCTCGTATTGGGCAAAACTAGAGTATGTATCGGTCGCTGGAGGTTCATGGTACTTATACAATGATAGATATCCATACCCATATCGTCCAGCGTGGATGAATGGTTCGTCGCTGGGATCCTCAACGATGATTTTTTATACGAAAACGTAACAATCAAAGATGCGCCAATTGCGCATGATGAAGTTATATCCGAGGTGGAGCTTTCCGCCTGTTTCATGGGTCATGTTTCCAAGATTCAATCCAACAATGCTTCTTTCGAGGCACACGTCCAGCTACTTCTGGACATCTTTAAAAATTTCAACAATTCCTACCTTGTGGTCAACGACATACATGTCGTTGCGTCAGGCTATTTCAAAACTTTGTCCGTACTCGAGGAGCATGTCGATACTTCTAAGCGGCCACGCTCAGCTATATTGAGCGCTGCGGCGTTGAAGAAAGCGTCCATCTATACCGTGTTTGGTAGTCAATGAGATGAATTGCAAACGCTTTATGACGTTTACAAGCCATTCGTCTTGTCTCTCTTGAACAGAATTACCCACGAAGTGCTGGAACCGCTCGCAAAGAAAGAGGAAGCAACCGCCTTCTATACGTATGGCTTTGATGTAACTTCCTGGTTGTGCAATCCCGATTCGCGTCCTCCCATGCATTACTTGGCTTCCATCCCAATATCATTTCTCCTCATCGGACTCACTCAACCTGTGCAATACTTGATCGTCTGTCGTGTCGAAGGAATGACACCAGGAGATATGTGTGAAAACATGTCTGGAGCTACTGGTCACTGGCAGGGCATCGTGTCCGCATCAGAGACTTTCGACGACTTGACAACAAAGCCCTTAGATAGCTCTTCTACTCTGGCCTTCGGGGTCAGCGAGCGTTCCCCATGGTCTCTCTGGACCCCGCGATCGTACAGGATTCCGTCGAGGGCGGCGAGAGTGCCCCTAGCCCAATGTTAGCCGTCACCGGACTCGATTTGAAAGAACTAGAACCTCATTTACGCAAGGCGAACTCATATCTAGAGCAAGGTTCGCAAATCCACGTTTCCCTTCATAACGGACCTCGCGCCTTCGTGGTCACTGGTCCTGCAAAATCTCTGCATGGTCTAGTCATTAGCTTGAGGAAAATACGTGCGAGCAAAATACCCTTTTCACAACGTAAACCCACTTTCTCCGTTCGCTTCTTAGTAGTCGGAGTACCATATCATAGCGAATATTTGCGGGGGGCAACAGATAGCATATTAAAGGACCTTGACGGCAAGGAGTTGTGGGTCTCGAACGAATTGAAGGTGCCAGTATCCAACACTGAAGTTGGTCAGTATGCCTTATCTCGTCTCAACACACATCTCACTTTGTTGAAGGTTCCGACTTGCGCGAATTGAAATCGTCCATCACTCGCTCCTTATGCGACCAAATCTTTACATTGCCAATCCATTGGACGAAGGCGACGAACTTTCCGGAGACAGCGACGCACGCAATCGATTTCGGTCCGGGAGGATTAAGCGGTATCGGACCTCTTACCGCCCGGAATTTGGAGGGCGGTGGAGTTAGGGTCATCATTATTGACGACAGAAACAAGGGTGAACCGAGTTTTACGACGTTAAGGACATCAAATATGAAGAATGGTGGATTAGAAGGTGGAAGCCCAGACTTGTGAAAACGAGGTTGGTTGGTGATGTACTGCACAGAATTTCGACTAACAAAGATTCAGGGGTGGGACGTTGTATCTTGATACAACTTTCTCTCGCCTTCTCAGTAAACCGCAGATTATGGTGGCCGGAATGACGCCGACAACAGTGAAGAGTGGATTTGTTAGCGCCATCCTTAATGCAGGATATCATGTCGAACTTGCAGACAGTGGACACTACAATGCTGCGGCTCTTCGTGTCAAGGTCGCCGAGATTCAGAAGCAGATCCCCGCCGGTGTAGACATCACATTGAATTCCTTGTACATCAATCCTCATCAGTTTGGCTTCCAATTCCCTCTCTGGCAAGAAATGAAGAGGGGGGTTCGCCTGTTGAAGGATTCTGCATGGCGGCTGGCATTCCGACTGCTGAGAAAGCCGCTGAAATAATTGATGCTCTGAATGTCGCAGGAATAAAGCATGTAGCGTTCAAACCTGGATCCGTGCATGGCATTCGACAAGTCTTAGTATCGCAGCAGCCCATCCAAAGTTTCCAATTATTCTCCGGTGGACGGGGCAGGGCTGGTGGTCACCATTCCTATGAGGATTTTCACCAGCCAATTTTGGCGACTTGCGCTTCAACCAGACGACAGGAAAATATTTGCCTAATAGCGGGATCTGGTTTTGGTTCTGCGCATGATGTTTGGCCTACCTTACTGGCGAATGGTCGTCTCAAATGTTTAACGTCCAACTGATGCCATTCGACGGGTTCCTTTTTGCCAGTCGGGTAATGGTTGCGAAGGAAGCTCATACGAGTTCGTCCGTCAAGGATCTGATGGTTGCATCGGCCGGAGTAATGGCATCAAATGGGAAGGTACTTAGGAGAGGCCAACAGCACCAGAATAGGTGGATCGACATTTCGCTGAGAAACTTGACGGGCGATTGGTTGAGAAGAGTTGAGGAGCGTTTCACCGGCGTGAACGGTGGTGGATCCAAGCCGTCGATCTTGCAATCTTACACATCTCTGGGTGAGCCGCTGCTGTTCGTGGAATCGTTTTTCAAGACTTATCCTCTGGCTGCAGAGGCTGCAGTATTCTTCCTCACAATTGTGCAAAGGCAGAGCCTGATGCGTTCGTCCACGGCCAGATGAAAGCTCTTGTCAAGGTTGGATCCATCAATTTTGAGCGGGAAGATGCACATGGGAATCCTGTCGAAGATATCTCGAAGTGCAACGAGCTTCCTGGTACTTTTACAATACACTGTCAAGAAAAATGTGCAAGGGAGTGGTTTGTAGTACGAGAATGTCATTCTATACAACTACAGCAGCCTAGCTGTCAATCTGAACGTAGAGGTAGCATGTTTTTAACTAAACGACGCTCGGAACCACCAAAAGCGGAGTTGAACTGGCAGCCAAACAATATATAACATGGCTAACGCTTGGAAGGCCCTTCGTCCTTAGCGCCCATTGCATTCGATCATGAAGCGTCGAAGACCACAATCCACGTCTATTACTGCTAGGAAAAAGGTTGCAGTAGGGGTTGATGCTCCAACTTCCGAAGGTAATAGGCAATCTTATAACCTGCGTTCTTGAGTCTTGACACGCAGCCAAATGCTAGATACAGGCGGCGCTGTGCCAGAACTTGACAGTGATAGCTAAATCCTGTTCTACTCCTCCACGTCGCTAACCAAATTGTAGCTACTGGCCGTCCAAGACCCAGGCGTACCAACCAAGGCAAGGGCGGAGCTGTCGCTCAGCTCCAATTAATCTCGGATCAAATTACTGGTGCGCATAAGAGAAAACGGGGGGATCCTGAAGAGGTCCTCAAAGACATACCCGTTAATGCTATGGCGCCTCCAGCGGAGAAAGGATATCGAATGGTGTGTCTCTCTCTCGGTCATGTTGCTTTCAATGCTAACATATGCGCATAGGCTAATGAAGCACCTACTGTAAGGGACGATCCGCCTCTCAATGTGAATGCACCGACACCTTCATTTGTCAACGCAGGGCACGGCTCCACCTTTGGTTTTCGAAACAATGATGCGCCTGGTGAATCAGATGACGGACTTCATATGCTTGAAGAATTGGAACATGCCATAGAGTCCGAGTCTGATGGCGACCAACGTAATGGTGATGGGGTTGAAGAAACGGAATATGACGATGACCAACGCGTTGGAGAAAATGGTAAAGTTCCATATTTCGACCATAAACATCATCTTACTCTCGGTATCTACTTCAGATATAAATGGTTTCTTTGTTTTGTTTGGCATTATGTCGATCCACTGATTGGATGGCATCAGTTGATGAACAATCTCCTGACGAAGATGAGCGACAGGCAATGATGATTATTAATCAGAAGGCACCCAGTAATATCGTTCCCAGATCAGGTGAGCAGTATAAGGGTACCTTTATGCATTTCTAATGTTGTCTTTAGACAACAAGATTGACAATGCATACTCAGTTCTCGAACAACATCACAATAGGAATGGGACTATACGGCCGCCGAACCCTGATTCGCTTCGATTAAACAGTCGAGGACTCGCAAGGTAAGACGGATCAGCATGCGCTCAAATATCAGTAACATTTGTTAGCCATCCTAGGTCTCAAACAGCTGTCAGTCGCTTATCCCAACCCTCTACCAACCGTGCGTCTTCCACTGCGGCATCTATGAATGGCCCTAGACATGCTCGGAATCACATGCGCCCCAATGTACCCCGCAATCAACGCTCGTCTCAGCCGCGCTTCACTGCTAGCAACATGGAGGATGGCAATCAGTCTGACGCAGAAGATGTTGACGTGGCGGATGGACGAGCAGCGGGACGAAGCCGTACGCTGTCTAGTTCCATTCGAACTCGTGAGACCAAGCCCACGCAGATTGGTTTTTACTCTGGGCCCTGGGTGGATGTGCTTCAACAGGCGAAGTATCATTACCGACTTTGGATCCACACGGAAGATGCTTTTCCGGAGCGTAACGACAAGACTCTCTTGGATGCGCAAGGGCGTCTCTTGGATGCTGTTGGGACGTATGAGGAGGAAAGGAGGATCGTACCTGACCCTGGTTTGTGTATTCTTTGACGCTATTTGCCAACGTTGACTGGGAATAGATGTTTATAAGTGCTATGCAGGCCATATGAGGAGTCTCGTAAGTCGTTCACATATAGTTTTATACAATTTTATTTCATTCAGCATTAGATATTTGAAGATGGCTCCTCCTATCGCGGACGTCTGAAGCAACTTGCAAGAGAAGTAGTCAAGATTCGATATTCTGATGCGTTGTCCCCGACTATTTATGAGCCTCATAACTCCGCCCATCTCCAGACTGTTGTAAAAGCAAATGTCGTCAAGCTATTGGCGAAATCGTCGTTCCTGCATGGGCCTGCGGCCGACGATCCAGTAAGGGAGTCGCGAAGTTTACATGGCGTCCACTGATCGTTTCCTTTCAACTAGACTCGTATGGAAAATTTCACTCACCCTGCTGTTTTAGAAATTGCGGAACGATTCTATTACAACGGCAAAAATGACTGCTTGTCTAGGATTTTCCCGAACTGTTTTCAAACATTTCCGACGCATACGCTCGCATTAGTTTGCACTAGTGTACGTGGTCTGACCATTCATGCATGATTTGATTTGCTGAAACAAATTAGATTTACCACTGCCTCGAAGAGTGGGCAACCGGATCATTTGTTGGCCAGTCGTTTGCTGGTTCTCGTTACCAGATTATTCATACAGAAATAATGGGGCTCATCAAGAGAGTCGAAGATCATGAATTCCGTGGGCCTAAGCTTCGTGAGCTACTTCAATCTATTGCTCGGGACGGACAGTGAGTCAGTGTAAATATCCTTGCAATGTTGCTGACTCTGTTGTAGGTTTCATACTTCGAGAAGATGCAATGAAATATCTACAGACTTTGATGTGATATTGGATTAGATAAGATAGCATACTGGGTCTTTATTAATATGAATTTGATGATATTGTGGCCTTGCCATTGGCTTTCATGAGCTGTGTGATTATTGGTGCAGACTACCACAGCCTATGGCAGACTGGCCACAGACTGGCCACAGACTATGGCAGACTGCCACAGACTGCCCACAGACTATGGCAGACTGGCCACAGACTGCCACAGACTGCCCACAGACTATGGCAGACTGGCCACAGACTGGCCACAGACTATGGCAGACTGGCCACAGACTGCCACAGACTGGCCACAGACTATGGCAGACTGGCCACAGACTGCCCACAGACTGGCCACAGACTGCCCACAGACTGCCCACAGACTGCCCACAGACTGGCCACAGACTGGCCACAGACTATGGTGTTACGGACGATGCCCTCGTCGTAGTTCGTTCTAAGTCAACAGCGACAAGCAGAGTCTCGGTCCGCTCCCAGCCACTGGACAAAGAGTTTAGACGCTAAGTCAAACGATGACAAAGGTCTTGAGAGCGATGAAGAAGAAGAGCGTCGAGTTCAAGCGAGGTTGAGAGCAAAACTCGTCTAAGTTGGAACTGAGGTTACTCTACAGTACATGGAGTTTATATACGTTTGGAGAACAAAGGAATCGTAAAAGGAATAAAGTTGTAGCTACTCGAGAAAGGAAATATGAAAGTAGTTACGAAAGGAGATGGCGTCCATGCTGTACATTGCGCAGTAATGATGATGATGAAACGGTTCACTGAGACACGAAGATGAAACGAAAAGAGAACTGTACATTACCCCTTCGTATGCGAGAAGTCGCCGACTTCTACCATGAATTCGTCCAGCCGTGGTCCTGCCGAGATTCCAGCCAACTGATAATATTGCCAACGTCCTTGTCGGCAGTCTCCACTCGCCACTGTAAGCTTTGAATTGCTCGCTGTAATTGTTTTGCTTGAGCGAGCATAGCGTCCCGTTCTTCATAAGTAAGAGTGTGCGGGTCGGTAGTGAGGGTGAGGGCGGTGATAAAATCAAGGGGTTCGGAAAACAAGTTGAAGTAGGTGACCAAAGTGGCGAGGTTGTCGCTGACGTTGTCAAGCATGGCGTTGCGGGGGCGAGTGACGACGGGCGGAACGGGTATAATGGGGACAGTTACGGTGTCAGCGAGTTCTGCCGGGTGTTCGTGAAGTTCGGGGAGATCAGCAATTCGAAGTCGTCGATGGTGATGGTGGTGTTGACAAAGACCTCAAGTGGGAGGTCGTGAGCGGCGGCGAGGAAGGGTGATAGGACGGCGGCGGGTTCAACGTAACAGTGGCCACATGCTGTGACCAGGAGGGCAAAGGCGAAGGCAATGAGGTAGGCGACGGTGATGAAGAAAGCGGGCATGGTTATGACAGATAGGTTGGAGAATCTGATGCACGTTGGAGCGTCCTTTTATGTTCAATTGAACACTTCGTCATCATAATTGACAGTCAGGAGTTCTTCTTCCGAGAATTGGTAAGATGACGCGGGCGCTCTGATGGTGGGAACGTATTCAAGTTCCCCATCAGATTCTTCTGATTCGCTCAATTCATTCCTGGTGATGGTGGAAACCTCGTTCTCATGCTCGGTGTCTGTGATAGAATCATCGCCCTGTATGACGGCTTGTTCCGGCGCATCAGGGATAACCGGGTCATCAGCGACTGCATTCAGGAAATCCAGACTGTCCATTGCATCGTTGAAATTGGCTTGTGCATTTGGGACATGCCGATCAGCAACCCAGCGGTATATTTCGATTTCTTTGCTACGTCTGGTAGACCAAAGCGCTTGAATATTTCGGAAACGTAGAGGTCTGCCATTCCCAGTGCGTCGATGGTTTTTTTGCAAGGAGTAAGAATTACCCCCTTCGTAAGACCATGGTCCACCGTGACCAAAATTGAGTCAAAATCCGTCAGAAATGGGAAGGTCAGTAATAAAATCCAAGGTCACTTGTTGAAATGGTCGAGTCGCCTTCGATCCGATGGGTAGGAGGGCTGGGTATTGGGGTGAGTGTTCACCTTCATTTGCTGACATGTAGCGCATCCAGTGATCCATTCCTTGACGTGTTTATACATTCCTGGCCACCAGTAATCTCGTTGTAGCAATTCCATCGTTTTCAATCGTCCGGGATGCCCGGAGGTGGGTGATTCATGGATCGTTTTGATAATATTTGCGGAGTGTTCCAAGATCAGGATATATGCTCTGTCAATGTATCGAATGATGCCGTCGACAAACGCCCAATCCTGAAGTTGGATTTAATAGGTGGAGCGCGTTGCATTTCTATGACTTCAATGATGGTTTTTCCAAAACTGTCAAGTGATGTAGCATCTCGGATTTCTGAGCAAGGTCTGTGGCAATAAGGCGAATGAACTTGTTACTGGGTAACATGATAACATCGTCCAGTATGTCATCATCCTTCATATGATCAGGACGGCGGGATAATGCATCTGCTTCAAACATTTTCGTCCCTGGTACGTGCTCTATTTTCAGGTCAAATTCCGATAGCATCATAGACCAACGAGCTTGTCGAGGTGTTAACCGTTGTGGAGTTCTATAGAACGAAAGGTTTTGTGATCGCAATGGACTATAATTGGATGTGGAGATCCATGCAGCAAATGTCGCCATGCTTGTAATCCTTTAATAATAGCCAATAGTTCTCGGTCATAAATCTGGTAGTTCTGTTCCGTCGCGGTTAAGGCGTGTGATATGAAGCCACAAGGATGAAGGGATCCGGAGGCGTCGGCTTGTTTCAATACTGCTCCGTGGCCTTATTGGAAGCGTCCGTCTGGAGGATAAAAGGCCTTGTAGGGTCTGGCATGCGTAGGACTGGCATTGACGAAAACTTTCTTTTTAATTCATCGAAAGCCGCTGACAATCAAGCGTCCAACTGAAGGTTAAGCTTTTCTTAGTTAAGTCTGTCAACGGTTTTGCTATAGCAGCAAAGTTGCCGATGAATCGTCTATAGAAATTTCGAATCCGAGGAACGATCTAACTTGTTTGACCGTTTGGGGGTTGGCCAGTCTCTGATACCGGCGAGTTTTACAGGGTCCATTTGAATATGACGGGCGTAATGACCATACCAGAAACTCGACTTCCTGGACGCAAAATTTGCACTTTTCTAACTTCAAAAATAGGTCTTTCTTCTGTAAACGTTCTAAGACTCTTTCGTCTGTTTCTGTATCTCGTCTTTTGTCTTTCCACAGATCAAAATGTCGTCCATGTAGATAATGAGCCATCCTTCGTTAATCATGTCTTGAAAGTATTCATTCATCATGGTCTGGAACGTCGAGGGTAATTGCAAAGGCTGAAGAACATTACTGTTGGTTCATACAACCCTCGGTTTGTAATGAAGGCCGCTTTCCATTCATCGCCTTCTTTAATTCGGACGTTGTTATATCCCCAACGCAAATCAAGTTTAGTGAAATAGTTTGCGCCTTCTAATTCGTCATTAGATCTGAGACTAGGGTAATGGATAGGCGTTTTTTATCGTCCATTCGTTAAGGTAACGATAGTCCTGACAGGGTCTAAGGGTGCCGCTCTCTTTCTTTGAAACGAAGAAAAATGGTGATGCCTGTGGCGATTTGGATGGTCAAATGTACCCTTTATCTAATTGCTCTTTAATCCATTCGTCGAGCGTTGATTGTTCTTTTAGTGATAGTGGGTAGATTTTGCTAACTTTCGGCGTAAATCCGGTTTTGAGTTCGATTGCATGTCCCATGGTTGTGATGATGGGAAACGCTCCGATGCTTTTTCTCAAAATAGATTGCAGGGAAGATATTCAAGTGGTAAGACAGTCGGCGTTTCGTCGTGTTTTGCTTGGTGTTCAAACGCTTGTGACGCCGATGTTTTTACTCTTATCCAATATTCATCTTTCTCCCCACTGTTGAGTATCTAGCGCTATGCGCCAAATAGGTTTGTCATCTTTTGAATCGTCGTCTATTTGGAGGTTTTCTTTCACCAATCAATAGTCGGGTTATGTTTTTCCAGCCATGGTATTCCAAAGATGATTTCTTGATCCCCTAAGTTTGTGATCCATAACCAATTATCATATGGTTTTCCATTGATAGAATAGGTAAAATGAGTTCGATGCGTGATCATGCCATTTTGGTTATAGTTCCATCAGCGTTTTTGACTTTAATCGGTTGTTTTAGTTTTTCCTTTGGCCAATCTTTTGATATTCGTTCCGCATCCACCCTGCCCCGCCCGCCCTGTTCTGCACCATTCCGCATCCCCTCGTCCCTTTGCGCACCCCCGCTTTGCCTCCTGTTCTCTTGCCCGCTCGTTCTCCACCTTACTCCGCTGCTTTCCCTTTCCCTTTCCCCTTGCTTTGCTTCTTTTGCTCCTTCTTCTCCTGTCATAGTACTACTGAGAAATAGAAATAGAAATAGAAATAGAATTGAAACCGTACCTGTGCCAAAACATTGCTACGGTCTTCGTAACTCTTATAAAATTTGATAAATCGGGTGACAAATGTAAAAAACTGATGCAAACGAACCTTCCGTTCATCTGCCGAGAGACCGTTCCAGTACGCGTTGAATTCCTCTTCGGTGTGGTTGTGGTTCGGCAACTTAGCCCAATCAATCGCACACAGGTTTCTAAATTGAAAATGAAGTAAGACGAAGCAGAATGTTGTTCAAGTTGAACGACTTACACAGCAGTCGCAGAATCTTTGAATATTCGTTTCTTTCTTGATTTCTTAATCGTCGCAGTGGCTGTGTTTGTAGGTGCTGCGCCAGAAACATTGGCCTCGTTGGTCGCAGGAGGTGGAGGTGGGCGAGTATTTTCAAATGATAGAGAGAGACCAAGTCCTTCTGTCAGTGACGGAGCGTTGGGCTTGTCAGCGAGGCCTCCACCAGTGGCTGTTGCAGTACTAACCCTCATTCTCATCTTCGCGTTGAAGTTGGCCATCTGGAGATGTTGATCCTGCCGCCGTAGCATCTTGATTGTTTGTAGATGTAGTTCCTGCTGGAGCTGCAGTATTTTGACCACCCGCAGCAGTAGTTGTCGCTTTTGCAGCTGTATCTTCACTATGGCTGTTTGTAGCAGTATGAGCTGCCACCGCCGTGTCTGAGTCACCAGTGCTAGCAGCCAAAGTTGGCGCCATGCCGTCTTCACTACAAGTAGCTTGGGCAGTAGGTACTGCTGTCGCTTCACCGCAGGTAGTGGCATTTGCCATCATGTCTTAAGGTCACCAGTAGTCAGGGATATATTCAAAATCTAATACGTACTCACCTCTCATTTCAATGTCGTTGATGGGTGGAGTTGACTTCCCGAAATCGGAGGAAGGTATGCTTGACTTTGGATCAGGTGAACTGGTGTTGATCGGCCTAATTACTTGCAGCCCAAGCCTAATGTCGATAATGAGTAGATTCCGAAACATTAGAAGAGCCAAGTTGTACTTACAAAGGATTTTTGACAAATGGAATTGATTGGAGTGCATTTGGTTCGCCCTTGGTCCTCTTTGGGCGTGGCCTTGACCCACTTGGGGAATCAGAAGCTTGTCGCTTTCGGTTCTTTGACCCTTTGTCATCCTCGTCATCGCTTCCATCCTCTGTTTTAATTTTTCTCCCGAGGCGCTGTCCATAATTATCTGAATACCAATTGCTCATCATCGACTTTGCCTTCCAGTTGTCGCCGCAGTATGCAAATTCATGGAATATTATCCGTAGTTCACGGTAGAGAAACTTTTTACTGTCATCAGTAGTAGAGACTCAATGGCGTGTATACGTGCCTTTCTAAAGTCTGGGTCAACATCCTTCCACCTCGCTGCAAGTAGTTGTTGTCTGTAGGTCTTCACTTTCTTGAATATCTCAGAGAGATGACTCCGGATTTCCTGCGCGCGCTGGGCCGTTATCTCTGCTCCTGTGATATCTTCTAAGAATGCGACCCTCATCCCGTTCTCCTTCTCCTTTTTCTTCTTCTGCAACTGTACCCATTTGTTGAAGGCCTTGCGTGTCCAGAATTGGATGGCAGGACAATCGTTGTGTTTGTACTGTATATCGTTGGCATTAAAGCTACTTGGAAATAGTTCTTGAAAGAATGCATTTGTCTTTCTTAATTCATCGGCAGGATTTCTGAAAGGATTTGATTCTTCGGTGAACGAGTAGAGGCCAGTTGGTGTTATTGGTGACAATGAGGCAGATGATGACGAATGGCTTGGGGGCGCACTGGACATGTTGGGGAGGTTCATTGTCAATCGCTCAAATGCCATCCTGAGCGCTTTACACTCCCCCCCACATTCCCGGTGGAGTCCCGGTGGAGTCCCGGGAATTCCCAGGAATTCCCGGGACTGAAACAAAGGCCCAAAAATTTTTTTTTCGGCTCTAGAATGGCCAAAAAGGACCAGGACTGTCCTGGTCCATTCCTGGACATTCCCCCTGATTCCTCGGGACTCCGAGGACTGCCCTTGCCAGGAAGCCCCGGGAGTCCTGAGGAATCCCAGTGGGGGTGTGGTTGGGGCACTGTTGCTTATATAGGTTTGTGTCACGTGTCACGGGATGGCGCGAAAACGCGTATTGTTGAATGTCACGTGACGCGACGCCTGGATCGCCAACCATTGTTCGCCACCGCTGCCGTCACCGTCGACGCCACCACCACCACCACCACCGCTCGTCGCTCCCGGCTGCCATGTCACACGCCCGCCACCGCCACCTCGGACCATTAGCGCCGTCGAACCACGCCCCACCTCGCAACCGCCGTGACCTCAACATCCTCAAGCCGCCCACCCAACCTCGGATGCCCCCCACTGACGACCAAGTTGAATCACCACCGGGGCCCAGACGAACCGTCTGGGCCACGTACATTCTTTTCTTTTCCTTTCATCCCTAATTAACTTTTTTTTTGTTTTTCAGTTGTTTGAGCTTCGATGATCCCACTCGCACTCGGCCCCCTTCCCTTCCCACTCGCAACCGCAGCCGCAGCTGCACCCAGCCGCCCACCACCTCCGCCCACCAGCCGACATCGCCATCCCCAAGACACCTACACCGCGCCCAACGCCTACACATCTCCACCGCCATCCCACCACCCCTCGCCAATCGCGAACCACGTACCACGTACCCAACGTCCCTGCGAGACCTCAAACCGCCCCAACGCCCCTCGCTGCCCACCACGTCACATCCGTCCCTCGCCACCCGCCACGTCACCTACGTCCACCACTCACCTCGCCCACGCCCAATGCCCATCACCTCGCCCACGCCCAAACGCCCACGCCACTGTCCGCACATCCCTTAACCCCCAGCTTTCCGCTCGCCACGCCGACGCCCGCCCATGCGACTGCCCGCCAAATCACCCATCCCCTCCGCGCATTACGCCCACGGTCCCATTTGCGCCCACCCCATTTACATCGTCATGCCCAACCCCTTGCGCATCATGCCCACTCACGCCCACTCCCCTTCGCATTGCCCACTCCCCTTCGCATTGCGCCCACTCCCCTTCGCATTGAGCCCACTCCCCTTCGCATCGCGCCCACTCCCCTTCACATCGAGCCCACTCCCCTTTGCATCGCGCCCACTCCCCTTCGCATTGAGCCCACTCCCCTTCGCATCGCGCCCACTCCCCTTCGCATCGCGCCCACTCCCCTTCACATCATGCCCACTCCCCTTCATGTCACGCCACCATCATGCCCACTCACGCCCACTCCCCTTCACATCACGCCCACCCCCTTTGTGTCACGCCCACCACCTCGCACATCACGCCCACCACCTCGCACATCATGCCCACCACCTCGCACATCACGCCCACCACCTCGCACATCACGCCCACCCCTTTGCATCACGCCCACTCCATGCCCAGTCCCTTTGCATCAAGCCCACCCCCTTTCACACCAACCCCACCCCTTTCTTGCATAAAGCTTATTCCCACCCCATCTCCTATCCTTTGTAATATGTAAATCATATTGTATAAGTCATTACAAGTGAATAATAAAAGAAATATGTTAATTGTTATCAATTGCAGGATAATATGAATTAAAAAATCATTTCTATCTACCATGCTCACTCCTTGCACACTCTGCTCCTGCTCCCTCACTTTTCTTACCCTGAATAGTGTGGGCAGGCAGGTGAAAGGGGGGCACACTGTGTTAGAGTTCATTTTCCCTTTTGTCAATGGTCTATTTTGTCTACATCATTACTGTGCATATTCTATATTGGACACTATCTCCTTTTTATAGTTACCTTCACATATCCTTTCTCAGGTCACTAAAGCTTCACTTCCTTGTATTGAGGGCATCATCCATAACACACTGGAGCTACATATATAGCTAGTATTCTAATTGATTTTACCACTTCTCCCCAGCTGGACAGGAAAGGAAATGAGTGGTGCACTTGTTCCAAAATTCCAACAGGAACCATGGGAAATTAAGGTAGCCCTTTGTAGTGGTAAAATATCTTTGCATGGATAACTCACTTATTGTTGATGGAATGCCAAACTGGTCAAGACTGAGACATTATAAACATTATCCTTATCAGACCACCATCTATTTATACCAACCATATGATCATCTCAATGTTGAGATGTGACAATACATGTTTAAACAAATCATGGACAGTCCAGGAATTGTTCATGTGGAAAGAAGTTAAGAGATGTCTGACAGTATATGCATCTACACTCAAGAAGATAGAGAGGAGTGTGAACTTGGTGGGAAAAGAATGGTAGGAATGGGCTGTGGGAAATTGGTAGGAATGCAGGCAGGGCTGTGGTAAGAAAGACAGGGGCAGGACATGGTGAGAAGAACAGAAAAATTTGTGTTAAAACATGGTAGGAAGGAAAGGTGGATAGGAACATGGTGAGGTTGGAGACTGGAGTGTGGGAACATGGTAAGAAAGATAGGGAAGTGGGAATATGGTGAGAATGCACACTGGGGTGTGAGGAATGCAGACAGGGGTGTGGAAATATGATGGGAATGCACACTGGGGTGGAAATATGGGTGGAAATATGGTGGAAATGCATGCTGGGGTGTGGGAATATGGGTGGGAATATGGTGGGAATGCACAGCAGAGTGTGGGAATATGGTGGTAATGCAGACTGGGTGAGACCATTGTGGGAATGCAGAGAAGGATGAAATTGTTGTTATCTGTATATAGGAGTTGTGGTATGGTTGAGTCCTGGTTGAGTCCTGGTGATGTTTTTTTTGAAATCACTTGGCTGACCAGGACTAACCAGGACTGTCCAGGAGTCCAGTGGAACAGGGGGGGAGTGTAAAGTGCTCATGGGAATGCATGATGGAATGTGGAAATATGGGTGGGAATATGGTGGGAATGCACACTGGGATGTGGGAATATGGGTGGGAATATGGTGGGAATGCATGCTGGAGTCTGGGAAATATGGTGGGAAAGCACACTGGGATGTGGGAATATGGGTGGGAATATGGTGGGAATGCATGCTGAGGTGTGGGAATATGGGTGGGAATATGGTGGGAATGCATGCTGGGGTGTGGGAATATGGGTGGGAATATGGTGGGAATATACACAGGGATGTGGGAATATGGGTGGAAATATGGTGAGAATGCATGCTGAGGTGTGGGAATATGGGTGGGAATATGGTGGGAATGCACACAGATGGGTGGGAATATGGTGGGAATGCATGCTGAGGTGTGGAATATGGGTGGGAATATGGTGGGAATGCACACAGATGGGTGGAAATATGGTGGGAATGCATGCTGAGGTGTGGGAATATGGGTGGGAATATGGTGGGAATGCATGCTGGGGTGTGGGAATATGGGTGGGAATATGGGTGGGAATATGGTGGGAATGCACACTGGGATGTGGGAATATGGGTGGAAATATGGTGGGAATGCATGCTGAGGTGTGGGAATATGGGTGGGAATATGGTGGAATGCATGCTGGGGTGTGGGAATATGGGTGGGAATATGGTGGGAATGCACAAAGGGGTGGGAAGGAATGTCCTGGTCAAGTCCTGGTGATGTTTTTTCAAAGTCACTTGGCTGACCAGGACTAACCAGGACTGTCCAGGAATGTCCAGGAATGTCCAGGACTGTCCAGGAGTCCAGTGGAACACGGGGGGGTGTAAAGTGCTCTGCCATCCTGCACAATGGTTGTATCAGTTTGAATGAGCACAAGTCAATATATGCGCTCACCTGTATGTCCTCGCCTCAGCTTCTGCTACTGCTACTTTTGTCCTAAAATGCATATAATGAGAGTCTATAATGTTCATTTATGCCATTCTCAAGTTCTTTGCAACGTATCATTAAGTCTGTGTTTGAAAAATTACTGTTAGTACGATAGGATCGTTCGTCATGTTGAAATGAGTTGCCCTTGACACAAATACATTCAATAACTCTCAAACCTCAAAGGCAATACGTACTTGTGCCTCTCGGCCAGCTTGCATATAATTTATATTGCCGGTTGTGCCTGGCTCTATGCTTGGCATATGTCCTGCTGAACCAAGGTCCGTGTGTATGTTCCCCATCGGTGCCGGCACTGACTGACTGTTTTGTGAAACTCCTGGTGTGTTTGCTTGGATATTTGTTGTTCCAGAACCTGCTTGCCCATCTGCATCTGCATATTCCCCATTGTCCTGCCAGGGCCCATGTGAGTAGTGTTGTCAATGGCTCGGCTAATAGCTGCTAGCCGGCTTAGCTAAGCTGATTATTAGCCGAGCCATAGCTATTTTTGGCTACGGCTTTGATTGGCTAGGCTATAGCCATAGAGCAGCTTACATCAGCAAACTTGGGGGCTCTCTGCAGAGGCCTCTGCAGCACTGTGGAGGTACCACAGAGCCCACAGGACCTGGAGATAAGGTATATGTTCTGTGCAGTACTGCCACAGTCTGCTGGCAGTCTGTGGCAGTCTGTGGGAATCTGCTGGCAGTCTGTGGCAGTCCAAGTAAATAACTGTTCCAACAAGCCACAGAGCCCCACAGAGCCCCACAGAGTCCCACAGAGTCCCACAGAGTCCCACAGAGTCTAGAGAAAAGGTATATGTTCTGTGCAGTACTGCCACAGTCTGTGGGAGTCTGCAGGCAGTCTGTGGCAGTCCAAGTAAATAACTGTTCCAACAAGCCACAGAGCCCCACAGAGCCCCACAGAACCCCACAGAGTCCCACAGAGCCTAGAGAAAAGGTATATGTTCTGTGCAGTACTGCCACAGTCTGCAGCAGTCTGTGGCAGTCTGTGGCAGTCTGCAGGCAGTCTGCAGGCAGTCTGTGGCAATCCAAGTAAAAAACTGTGCCAATAAGGCACAGAGCACCACAGAGTCCCACAGAGTCTTGCAGAGTCCCACAGAGTCCCACAGAGCCTGGAGAAAAGGTATATGTTCTGTGCAGTACTGCCACAGTCTGCTGGCAGTCTGTGGCAGTACTGCACAGTGCTGCACAGAACATATACCTTTTCTCCAGGCTCTGTGGGACTCTGTGGGACTCTGCAAGACTCTGTGGGACTCTGTGGGACTCTGTGGGACTCTGCAGGATGCTGTGAGACTCTGGTCAATTAAGGTAATATATGAACATAAATAACTTGCCAATGACCAGGATTGAACTCACAACCTTAGAGCACAGCTGAAGCGATACAAACCATTACACCAAACTGGCATTGTTATGTTGGTCTCAAAAGACATATATCCTACATCCTATCCAGTGGACTTAGTCTTGCCACTGCTCTCACTCGACTAAATCCTATTTTCTGAGTCAAGATCTACAAATCCAGGCTTGAGTGTGTGACAAGAGTTGTAGTATGGAAGAAGGCGCACAGCTACATAGCTGGCTATAGCCGGCTATAGCCGATTTTAATAGGCACCACCACAGTACTAATGCATATGTGTAGTGGTTGCATGACTGGAAGCCAGGGTAGGGTCTGGGCACAAGGTGAGTAAAGATTTGGTCATATCTCAGCCATTCCTTGACGGATTCCCTTAAATATAGGATCATTCGATAGCTCTTTTTGAGACCATTCTCGACGTGTTAACCGTTTGGCACCGCGCGCGCTTGATCCCGCCCGTAACATAAAGCTGAGTCACACCATGTGTTTTTATATCATATCTCCCCCATTTCTTGACGGTTTTCCTTCAATCTTACACCGTTTGCAAGCGCTCTTGACCCTCTTCCTTGTCGCATTGACCGCTTGATGCGGCGCGCCTTCGTTTCTTTGTTTTCTATCAATCTCTCCGTCAAAACCGTTTTCATCATATCTCAGTCGTTTCTCAATGGTTTTCTTTTATTCCTGTATCGTTTAGAAGCGCCTCCTACTGTCGTTCTCAGCGCAGTGACTGCTTTATACGCTACACATTCATTTTCTTGCTATTCACAAATCTGTATACTCAGGTACTGGGTTTTCCTGTTCTTTAGTCTTGTAGGTCCAGTTTTGCATGTAATTCTATCAAATACACATATATAAAAGTAGTTTCCCTTGGAATTTCAAGTTATGAGTGGACTGTGATAAAATAGGCTAGGTATCATTATGTCTCATTGCTTTAATTACCCATCCTGGCCAAAAGTGTTTGCAATGCATCAGATTTCCTAGGTGCAGAGAAAATGCTTATAAATACAACATACTTTGAGTGAAACTGACCATGGATGAGTGAGATATGAGCCCACTAGCATGTAAAATACGATGTGAATGAAAGATTGATGAATAACGAAAGAGCGAAAGTGCGCCGCATCAAGCGGTCAATGCGACAAGGAAGAGGGTCAAGAGCGCTTGCAAACGGTGTAAGATTGAAGGAAAACCGTCAAGAAATGGGGGATATGATATAAAAACACATGGTGTGACTCAGCTTTATGTTTACGGGCGGGATCAAGCGCGCGCGGTGCCAAACGGTTAACACGTCGAGAATGGTCTCAGAAAGAGCTATCGAATGAGTCTGTATTCAAGGGAATCCGTCAAGGAATGGCTGAGATATGACCAAATCTTTACTCACCTTGTGCCCAGACACAATGACTCATGGTTAAACCGGCTATAGCCGGCTATAGCCGGCTCATACATCAGCAAACTTGGGGTTTCCCCACAGTGCCCACAGTGTTGCAGGACTGGCAGACAAGTCACAGACTTCAAGTAGAATGTTTGTAGAAACCTGCAGTGCCCACAGTGCCCACAATGAATCTGCAGTGATTTTGTAGTAACCTGGCAGTGAATTGGCAGAATGTTTGCAGACAGCTGCAGTGCCCACAGTGCCACAGTACTGACAGTGCTGACAGTGAATCCACAGTGACCTGCAGTGAACCTGCAGTGATTCTGCAGCAAGCCTGCAGAGACCTGCAGAGACCTGCAGTGAATCCACAGTGATCTGCAGTAATTCTGCAGCAATTCTGCAGAGACCTGCAGAGACCTGCAGTGAATCCACAGTGATCTGCAGTAATTCTGCAGAGACCTGCAGAGACCTGCAGTGAATCCACAGTGATCTGCAGTAATTCTGCAGAGAGCTGCAGTGACCTGCAGTGAATCCACAGTGACCTGCAGTGAATCCACAGTGATCTGCAGTAATTCTGCAGAGACCTGCAGTGACCTGCAGTGAATCCACAGTGATCTGCAGTAATTCTGCAGCAATTCTGCAGTGACCTGCAGTGACCTGCAGTGAATCCACAGTGATCTGCAGTAATTCTGCAGTAACCTGCAGTGGCCTGCAGTGGCCTGCAGTAATTTTGCAGTGACCTGCAGAGACCTGCAGTTAATCCACAGCAATCTGCAGTGAATCCACAGTGATCTGCAGTAATTCTGCAGTGACCTGCAGTGGCCTGCAGTAATTCTGTAGAGACCTGCAGTGACCTGTAGTGGGCTGCAGTGAATCCACAGTGATCTGCAGTAATTCTGCAGAGACATGCAGTGAATCCACAGTGATCTGCAGTGATCTGCAGTGGCCTGCAGTAATTCTGCAGAGACCTGCAGAGACCTGCAGTGAATCCACAGTGATCTGCAGTGACCTGCAGTGGCCTGCAGTAATTCTGCAGAGACCTGCAGAGACCTGCAGTGGCCTGCAGTAATTCTGCAGAGACCTGCAGTGACCTGCAGTGACCTGTAGTGGCCTGCAGTAATTCTGCAGAGACCTGCAGAGACTTGCAGAGACTTGCAGTGACCTGTAGTGGCCTGCAGTAATTCTGCAGAGACCTGCAGAGACTTGCAGTGACTTGCAGTGACCTGTAGTGGCCTGCAGTGAATCCATAGTGATCTGCAGTGACCTGCAGTGGCCTGCAGTAATTCTGCAGAGACCTGCAGTGACCTGTAGTGGCCTGCAGTAATTCTGCAGAGACCTGTAGTGGCCTGCAGTAATTCTACAGTGACCTGCAGTAATTCTGCAGAGACCTGCAGTGACTTGCAGTGACTTGCAGAGACCTGCAGTGAATCCACAGTGATCTGCAGTGACCTGCAGTGGCCTGCAGTAATTCTGCAGAGACCTGCAGTGACCTGTAGTGGCCTGCAGTAATTCTGCAGAGACCTGCAGTGACCTGTAGTGGCCTGCAGTAATTCTGCAGAGACCTGCAGTGAATCCACAGTGATCTGCAGTGGCCTGCAGTGGCCTGCAGTAATTCTGCAGAGACCTGCAGTTATTCTACAGTGACCTGCAGTAATTCACAGTGACCTGCAGTAATTCTGCAGAGACCTGCAGTGAATCCACAGTGATCTGCAGTGACCTGCAGTGGCCTGCAGTAATTCTGCAGAGACCTGCAGTGACCTGCAGAGACCTGTAGTGGCCTGCAGTAATTCTGCAGAGACCTGCAGTGAATCCACAGTGATCTGCAGTGACCTGCAGTGGCCTGCAGTAATTCTGCAGAGACCTGTGACCTGCAGTGACCTGCAGTAATTCTACAGTGACCTGCAGTAATTCTGCAGAGACCTGCAGTGAATCCACAGTGATCTGCAGTGGCCTGCAGTAATTCTGCAGAGACCTGCAGTGAATCCACAGTGATCTGCAGAGATCTGCAGTGACCTGCAGTGCTCTCAGACTCTGTGGGACTCTGTGGGACTCTGTGGGACCCTGTATCAGCACTGCAGCTGTCTGCAATGACTTGTCAATTGGCTAAACATGAATAACTTATGAACCACTGGTTGGAATCGTTTCTGCCAGGAACAAAGGTTGTGCGCCTTCTTCCATACTACAACTCTTGTCACACACTCAAGCCTGGATTTGTAGATCTTGACTCAGAAAATAGGATTTAGTCGAGTGAGAGCAGTGGCAAGACTAAGTCCACTGGATAGGATGTAGGATATATGTCTTTTTGAGACCAACATAACAATGCCAGTTTGGTGTAATGGTTTGTATCGCTTCAGCTGTGCTCTAAGGTTGTGAGTTCAATCCTGGTCATTGGCAAGTTATTTATGTTCATATATTACCTTACAGTAGGCAACAAAACTGTTGCAATGTTTGTTGATTTCACACAGATTGACATTATGTGCCACAGGACAAAATAACAATAAATAAGCGTAAATAAGGTTGGATAGCACTATTAATCACCTTCAATTTGACTTCATATTGAACATATTTGGTTATGTTTATGCTGAGATATCAATTCATTTGCATGGCAATGTCATTGCAACAGTTTTGTTGCTGACAGGTGAGAACACTAAACCGCTATCTGGGAGTCATGTGATCAGACTTCAAGTCATGTGACATTGTTTAATGAGTTGAACATGTACCAAATAAGTCATAACATCTCTTGGAATCAACCATAAAGCCCATCTCTGCTGCCCAACAATCCCACCTCATCTCCCTCCTTAATGCAGGCCATTCTGCTCATGGGGCCTCCTCTCTCACTGGTATACACCACTCCACCATCTCAAGGCTTTGTAGGAAGCACTGTCCCTACCTGACCAGGTCATCTGGAGGTCATCCTACCAAGCTTTCTGACAGAAATGTCAATCATGCTATTCGCCTCATCAGCTCTGGCAAGGCTGACACAGCTGTGGAGGTCACCAGAGCACTCCAAGATATTATAAACCAGCCTCTCTCATCTCAGACAACCAGGAAATACTTGAAGGAGGCAGGTATGAAGGCTGGGGTGAAGAAGAAGAAGCCCCTTCTCACTCCCAGGCACAAGAGGGCAAGGATGGACTTTGCATTGGCACACAAGAACTGGACTCTGGAGGACTGGAAGAAGGTGGTGTGGTCAATGAGACAAAAATCAACAGGCTAGGGTCAGATGGGAGGAAATGGCATGGAAAAAGGCAGGGGAGGGCCTCAGTGACAGGCTAGTGAGTGGCACAGTGAAGTTTGGGGGAGGGTCAGTGATGGTTTGGGGTGTATGATGTGGGAGGGGCCTGGCTATGCTTGCAAGATTGATGGGAGGATGGATGGGGATCTCTATCTCTCCATTTTGGAGGAGGACCTTCATGCAAGCCTAGAATATTATGGCAAGAGCACAGAAGACATCATATTCCAGCAGGACAGTGACCCCAAACACACCTGCAAAAAAGCAAAACAAGGGTTCCAGGATCATCAAATGGAACCTCTACTGTGGCCAGCACAGTCTCCAGACCTCAATCCAATTGAACAGCTCTGGACACACATCAAGAGGAGGCTGGCAGGGTATGAAACACCCCCAACAGGAATGTTGGAATTGTGGGGGAGGGTTGAGGCAGAGTGGAACACCATTGATCCAAAGGTGTGTCAGGACTTGATTGAGAGTATGCCTAGGAGGGTTCAGGCAGTGATAAAGGCAAAAGAGGGCTATACAAAGTACTAGAATGTACCAATATGTTATAAAAATGTGCCAGCAACAAAACTGTTGCAATGACATTGCCTTGCAAATGAATTTATATCTCAGCATAGACATAACCAAATAGGTTTAATATAGGGTCAAATTGAAGGTGATTAATAGGGCTATCCAACCCTTATTTACGCTTATTTAGTGTTATTTTTCCTGTGGCACACAATGTCAATCTGTGTGAAATCAACAAACATTGCAACGGTTTTGTTGCCTACTGTAATTGACCAGAGTCTCACAGCATCCTGCAGAGTCCCACAGAGTCCCACAGAGTCCCACAGAGTCTTGCAGAGTCCCACAGAGTCCCACAGAGCCTGGAGAAAAGGTATATGTTCTGTGCAGCACTGTGCAGTACTGCCACAGACTGCCAGCAGACTGTGGCAGTACTGCACAGAACATATACCTTTTCTCCAGGCTCTGTGGGACTCTGTGGGACTCTGCAAGACTCTGTGGGACTCTGTGGTGCTCTGTGCCTTATTGGCACAGTTTTTTACTTGGATTGCCACAGACTGCCTGCAGACTGCCACAGACTGCCACAGACTGCCTGCAGACTGTGGCAGTACTGCACAGAACATATACCTTTTCTCTAGGCTCTGTGGGACTCTGGGGTTCTGTGGGGCTCTGTGGGGCTCTGTGGCTTGTTGGAACAGTTATTTACTTGGACTGCCACAGACTGCCTGCAGACTCCCACAGACTGCCACAGACTGCCTGCAGACTGTGGCAGTACTGCACAGAACATATACCTTTTCTCTAGACTCTGTGGGACTCTGTGGGACTCTGTGGGACTCTGTGGGGCTCTGTGGGGCTCTGTGGCTTGTTGGAACAGTTATTTACTTGGACTGCCACAGACTGCCAGCAGATTCCCACAGACTGCCACAGACTGCCAGCAGACTGTGGCAGTACTGCACAGAACATATACCTTATCTCCAGGTCCTGTGGGCTCTGTGGTACCTCCACAGTGCTGCAGAGGCCTCTGCAGAGAGCCCCCAGTTTGCTGATGCTGTGAAATGCTGAAATCATGATATAAGTTAGACATTATGTGAGTGTATGGGTATTGGAGAGAGGTAGAATACAGAGAGCGTCAAAGCGTCGAATCGTCAAATTGTGTCACAGTCACACAGTCACACTAAACGATAAAACATTTGACAGGGTTCTGCAACTTAAACTACATACATTGGTAGCCGCAAAAGACATGCCTGCAGCTTTTGAAAAAGAATGTCCATGTTTGTGCGATGTGCGTGCAAGATATGGAATATCTAAAAATAGTCACTATCAGGCTAAAGCGATTCTACTGCCGCTATTCTACTCTTCTTCCTCATTCTCCTGAATCTCCTCATTTTCATTGTCACTCTCCTCCTCCTCCTCATCATCATTGTTGCTCTCCTTGTCTTCATCTTCATCCTCGTCCTTGTCATCATCCTGACTCTCTCCATCTTCATCGTCTTCATTGTCATTCGCTTCGTCTTCCTCGTGGTCCTCACTGTTCTGAACATTCTCAGACTCAGCTTTTGATATTTCAGCACATGGTTTTTCAATCACATAAAATGAGTGAGCATATTCATGCACAATTTCTGGCTGATTTTTCTCAGCTTGTGTGAGCGGGAAAGGAACCATCCCCACAACCGATTCAATGGCTGTGACATTGACTACACGTGCCCAACCTTTGCCAAGGTACCGACAGACGAGAAGAGTACCATGTGACTGCTCGATGAGATGAGAAAATGGGAGAGAATAGAGATACAGCATTGCGAGCGCATGATCTCGTTTAGAGATTGTCTTGTCATCAAGCTGTGTAGAGATTGTCTGGCAAAAGAAATATTGCACTTCCGCATAGTATGTTGTACCGTTTAGCTGAATCTGTCATTGTCACTTGGATTCGTAAGGAAATAAGACAAAACTGGGATGGCATCACACCTTAACGTTACGTGCAATCCGGGGATCTGAGTACCCCTGTTCTTTCCATACAGACCGACATTCCTGTCCATTGCGCAATCGGAGACGTGCCCATTTCTCTACCTTGAGTTTTGGATTGTTCGCCAGAGAATCTTTGGCCTTGCGCAAATATTTGCGCAGTGCATTAGTTTCTTCATCAGGAATTTCTCGTGCACATGTATCTCGTGCACACAACAGTACATAGCCATTGTCGAAGTGCCGTGATCCACGTGTAGGCCTATTTTTGAGGTTGGGTAACAAGACATTCAGTGCATTGATTTGTACTCGAAGCAGACCACGCTCAGATAAGTTTGAAAATGGGTTTGAGGGCTGACGGACCTCTCGTCCAAGATTGCCAATCAGATTTTCCAGGGACCACTGTGCCACTAGGTTTAATGGTCCACACTGTGTCGTCTCCAAGGCAGCATGAGTAATGGTGTGAACACATGGGCGCACGAGATGTAGACGATCAACTCGTCGATTGTAGTACATGATTTCATATTCATTTTCCCACTCAAGTAAGAGTTGATGAGCAATTTTGATGTCCTCTGATGATATCCGGCGCTTTAAAATGATACGCACGGCACAAACCAACTTGCAATAGTGTCCCCAGTAGGCTGGTGGGAGAACAAGCCGGAACAAAGCAGGTCCGAGAGCCCAGATATAGAGCAGGTACTCACACGCTTTGTAACCTGAATTGATTTTTTTGGCAGGATTACGCGGTGTACGACCAAAGAAACCAGGCATGTAGCGGATCGTAGATTCAACAAGCTGACCATGTTTTTTCCACTCTTCGTCATGATCGAGAACAATCCAAGCCGGTTTATCTAGGCAACTATAATTCAATTCAATTTGACCACGCCAAAGATCCAGGAGGAGGGGTGGTAGGTTGAGGCACGTCAAGTGCATCAAATCCAGTGGGAAACAGTTTGGAACGGGGAATATTGCATCCGGATGTAGTCCAAGAAAAATGCTGGGGTGAATGATGCCTGTCGACAACTGTTTTGCCTCATATTCTGACTCTGATACACTGTTAAGGATATCACGAAGGTGATTCATGTATGTCGTTGGATTTGGTAAACTGATTTCATTGATGTTATAGTCTGGGTGTGCACAATTGGTAACGTCATAGTTCATAGGCTTGAGAGCTGCTGGATAGTATGTCGAGGTACCAGGTTTCTTCCGGCCGGGAAATCCACAGAAAATGCGGCAGCTGTGAGCGCCTGAATGGCCGACAAGCCCATTGAGAACAGGGAGCGCTACTCTGTCAGCCGTCCCAAAACAGACAAACGGCCTTGATTTAATGACAACCTGGTTTGCCCCATCCCATACCCGAAGTCCATCTTCCTTTTGACATGCAGAGCAATGTCGTAATGCTGGAAGAAGGAAAGACTCGATTACTTGAGGTTTTTCAGGTCCTGGAACAATCCCACCAACCAAGACATATATCTTTTTGTATCGAAGATCTGGGCTCAAATTGAGTACAACCCATATAAAGAACGAACAGTTGGAAGCCTTGTCACGGTATAGCTGAGCCCCGTCAATCGAGACTAGTACCAGCGTATCATCATTCTTGATTATACCCCTCTGCATGGCATCAAGATACTCGCTTCCATGATATACATCCTCGTATTCAGCTTGAATACCATTCTGACAAAGGTGTCGGATTATTTTTTCTGTTATTCGGTTTCGATAACGCATTTGGTGTGCCCCTTGTGGTGATCGCCAAAGGGCCTGCAGTTGTGGGCCCAGTGGAAAGGTGTAGAACTGACGGACGGGGACGCGCTTTCGTTTTACAACCTTATACCGTTCAGATTCACAGTGCGGACAGGTTTCAAGGTGAGCATATGGCCCGGTGAACGCAAGGCAACTGTTTCGGCACATGTCTGTTTTGATTTGATGGACACCCGTCGACTTGTTCAGCAGCAATTTCACAATGTGGAATGACAGTAATTCGATTTTTCCGTCATATTTAAGGATCGCTTTCTTCACGTTGTTGTACATTCGCTCGGAACCGCTGGGAATGAGAGCTTGAAATATGTCAACTGAGAGTATCTCGAGTTGATTGAGTTGAGGGAGTTCAGACGATGGATGCTTAAGCGAACGAAGAACATTGGCATCGGTAATATCATCTTCAAAGCAAGCATTTTTGATATTGTCAATCATAGCTTGTGCTTGCTTTAGGCTTTGGATACTCGCTCGAGGTAATGGCTCGTCAGGGTTATTTGGAGGTTGGTTGGGAGACTCAGGATTGGAGGGTATATCTGGAGA
Organism: Amanita pallidorosea; assembly: GCA_023014475.1. NCBI lineage: Eukaryota > Fungi > Basidiomycota > Agaricomycetes > Agaricales > Amanitaceae > Amanita > Amanita pallidorosea. Next base: position 1,023,678 of record JAEBUS010000007.1, read on the forward strand.
AGGAACTCGAGGCGGCATTGGTGGAGAAGGGGCCTGACCTGGCGATTCTGGAGAAGGGGCCCGACCCGGCGATTCTGGAGAAGGGACCTGAAATGGTGACAGTGGAGTCGGACTGCGAGACGGCGACATAGGAGAGGGAAACTGAGGCGGCAGTCCTGGAGAATAATTGCGAGGCAGCAATGGCGGAGACGGAGCCTGAAATGGTGATTCGGCTCGGGGATTTTGTGATACAGGAGAGCGAGGTGGAGGCCTATTAGAATCACTATCTTGACCGTAGTCCGGTCGGGGAGCAGTAATTCCATGCCTGTCCGACTCATATGATCCTCTCTGTAGCCTGGATGTAAAGAACTTGCATGTTATGATCATGCAATGGAAACATACCCTTCTCTTCCTTGGACGTTCCTCCATATTTCTGAAGGCAGAGAATCTCAGATCATCCTCTTGGATTCGATACCGAGCATGCATCCGATATGTTTTGCGGCATACCATTCGACCACCGTCACAACGAGCTCGGCAGGTACATTCAATTCGCCCAGGCATATTTAGGTTGAGCCGATAACATTGACTTCTAGATAATACACGCGATTCGGAGGTAAAGAAGCTAAGGAGGCAGTGGTACAGTGGACGACAAACAGAATTGTGCAGATTGACGCGCGTCGACGCATCGATGTGCGTGACATGCCGGCTTCACACGGGCTGGGACGACCCCGATTTCTCACTGGGGTTGAGGGAACGGTTGAGGTAAACGGTGTCGAGGGCGTGGAAGAAGGGTGGGAAACAGTTGAGGGTGTGATTAACGAAGCAGTTGTGTACTCACCTGCGTAACAGTTGATGGCTAAGGGAAAATGGTTGAGGAAGAACGGTTGAGGGTCTTATTAACTGTTGAGGTTAACGAAACGGAAAATGAGGAATACTGTCAGGGCACAGGAAGACGGTTGACGTGTTGACAGTTGAGGGTGCAAGAAGACTGTCAAGGGTGTGGGAGGACGGTTGAGGGCACAGGAAGATGGTTGAGGGCACGGTTAAATGAGAGCGCAGCAGACGATGCACGAGAAGATGGTTGAAGGTACCAGTTGATCCTATTCAAACTCACTCGCATGACCATGCCAAAACTTCGTCAAAAAGGGCCTGGATTTCCGCTATATAGGATGAAGATGCTGGGACGCGCCGAGTTTCGGCTGTATCATTGCGGAGAACAAATCCAGCCATGCCGATACCGTGTGTGAGAGAGCCGTCCATGGCTACCAAGGTGATGTCGGGATCGTATCGCCAGGTAGTGATGGTGTTGGTGAAGGTCACAAACCATTGATCCCAATCTCAGGACACATCACTGGACATGGACGGATGGTCGAAGTGGACGAACCGTATGCGGGAGGCAAAGAGGCGCAGGCCGCAGTGGTTCTCCAAGTTAGCTGGCACAAAGGGAAGCGACAACAATCTTGATGATCGCTTGGCTACCACTCCACATTCACCACTGGTGACCTTCATGCAGTTCCCCATAGAGAGCCACTGTATTCAATATTCAACAGCAAATTGCAATACTAAGTAGTACTACGCGCACAAGTACGAGCTAATTCTTTCCACGCGATGCATATGTGACTATTGTTTGCCGCGTTACCCAGCTAGGATCACCATTATCGCCAAGGATAAGGCGGTGATTGGCAAGCAAAGGGTGCGGGTGTCCAGCAACAATTGGTACCCACGCGCCTGCAGAATTCTTCAACCAAACCTGTCTTTCAGTTCCGTAAATGTGAAGAAATATGTCGAACACCTGTGCCGCATTCTGGCTGACACTTGGCTCATCAATAGGTCTTGAGCCACATGAAATGAACCACCCATAGTAAATATCTTTCTGCCCACGAATCTTTCGTTCTCTGCGAGCAGAAATGTGGTTCTCGCCAGACATGGGCTGTGTGGAGAAAAGTGATATGAAGCTTGTGATCGTATTGCTGCCTTTATACTTGACATCGGATGAATCCGCTTTCACGTGTTCTAATGCTCTATATAGAATAGGAAATTCAGCACAAAGCAAATTGAATATGGCCAATGCTGTGGCACAAGAAAGAGATTTGACGGCATGTCCGACTAGACAAACGTCATAGGCCACTGGAACACTATAAAGGAAGCATAGTAAAAGGATGGTATCATGCCTGCAAGTCGACGGACAACTTCCGAGATCATCAGTCTGGGAAGGTATTTGGATCTTGATTTTGATCCTGCTTCTCTGACCGTCCCGCAAATCCTCGGCATTTTTGCTTACCACAAAGTCAAATACCCCACTGCACACTATTCAAAAACAGATTTAATCCACCTGTTCAACCGAAAGATCAAGGTTAGGTCAGCAGAGTTCAGGAAGGAGAGATATAAGCAGGAAACAGTTGCTGGCAGTAGCGAAGGGATTAAAGATGGGTTGACAGGGCTGCCCCTAATGTTGACTCCTGCACAGTATCGGTATGTGTGAGTCTTATGTTCATGCTATTTTTAAATAACCTTGTTACGCACGTTACAGACAGCCGCAACATGGGGCTCCCATGGACGCCATGGAGGTCGATGATGGGGAGTGTGCTGAAATGGATCTTGAATGATGTGGACACAAACAATAGTGACACAAACAATAGTGATTGACATTGATTAGTTGATTGATTAATTGAATATTGTGGTCTCGTACGGCCTGCCTTTATGGTACCGCATCAGCAGGACGGGCGTTAAACGCCACCTTTCAAAGCTCCAGAAAGTGCAGAGAGCTGCAGCGGTGTGGACGGCAGGCACCTTCCAAACGACCCCAACCAGCTCCTTAGACTACCTACTCGGGTTGCCACCAGTACGCATTCAGTGTGACTTGTTACTCCAACGCGCCGCTGTGCGGTTGGCTACACTTGCCCCGTCGCACGCTTTACGCATCGTCACGCCTTTCTTGGTTCTTCCAGTGCATGAACGTGAGCGGAGGCGCTTGCGCCTGGTCCGCACACATGCCCCTGACAACCCTTTTCCGGCCTTGGCCGCCGTCGCCTGGTTGATAGAGGAACCTGCCCTGACTAACGCAGAGAACCGGCGGGGCTCACGTCTACTCAACATCTATGTAAACCGCATACACTTTCAACATTTCGATCACCCTGCTTTGACGGGGATGTGGCGGAGTGGGAGGTGTGGTTTTCTAATTTTTGAGACACCCTCCAGCAATGGCGCTCCGACCCGAGTGTCCTCCTCGTGGCCACTGATGGCTCATTAAAAGAGGGCCTGGGCATCACAGGCCTTATTATGGGCACTGCACGTGCAGTGCGCTGTGTACTGGCCACCTCCTCGTATACTACTGAAATTCAAGCCCTCGAAGACTTCACGCACCATCTTGCTTCCTCTTCCTCGCGAGGCCGAGTAATAGTTTTGGTCAACAATCAAGCAGCCAGCAGAGGCGTCTTCAATATGGACGTTTTCAACGGTCAACATATTGCCTTGAGATTTTCATCCTTTCTGCGCACATGGCTCGAATCCTCTCCACTTAACGATCTCACGCTGTCTTGGTGTCCAAGCCATAAAGGCATTCCGGAGAATGAAGAAGTGGATGCTCTCGTGTCCAATTTCCATGGCCCACGACTCCGGCCTTTTTATTCGAGGCTAGCTGCTGCCCAACGGTTTAAACTCTCGGCTGGTCGCCTGATGTGGAGCTCACAGGCAGTTCGCGGACACAACCTCCTTCGATTTCGCGCCTCTAGGAGAGCTGCAGTACCAACTCTAGGAAGCGGACGTAAATGTTTCATCACCGCGTGTGAGGACAATCCCAATCTCTTCTCCCGGTTTACACGTGTCACAACTGGCCACATGCCTTCGGCAGAATATCGACGGCGCTTCCATCCTACGTCCGCCACGGCGTGCCCACATTGCCCAGACCACCCCCCCCCATGACCCGTTCTCATATCTTGTGTAAGTGCATTAAGTATACGAATCGTTTCCCCTCCATCTTTCGCTTTGTACGTACTAAAAATAACTTTCAGTCGCTAGCTACCTTCTTGAAAGACAACCCGTCTGCAGGGACTTTTGCTGACATAGACGCAGGTGTGCCAAGTGCATCACGATTGCAACGAGCCCGGTTTGTTAGGCTCTTCTCGGACTAGGTCTTGTGCCCTATGGAGGCTACAACTTTACGTATCGTTGGTTTTCCCATTTATCCAACACACGCGGGCTGTCACAGTTCCGTTCGTCATGTAGTTCCAGTTACTTAGTAGTCCGTTTACTCACTTTATACATCACATTTCCATGCAAAAAAAAAAAAAAAAAAGATTAATTGAATATTGAAAATATCGGACACTGAATTTGAAAATTTTTCCTACCTCCGGATTACATAATCAGGATATGTGACCCATGGTTGCCAACATGTTTCGGCAGAGATGAGACGGTGCCACCGCGACCGTGCACAAAGGATACATCCTGAAAACGTGTTCGTGGCCTCTGGCGGTTGTGTGCACGATGCAAAGCCAACCCTGCGATTACATCATCCAATCTTTTGGACTGATGACTGGTGGCATAGCTGCACGTTCAGATATTGTTATAAAGGAAAGGGGCAGCGCGGCAATATCTGTGATTGTCATCCTCCTCTGTTCGTACTATCCTTTCATATATTAATGCTTTTGCTGACTGGGAAATGCAGATGCCTCATGCACCTAAGTGCGCTGGTAGTACAAGACACTCATCAGGACTTGCTGAAAAAACAAAGGCAAGGGCATTTTTTATTTGTTCTTGGAGTAACTTCATGGCCCATTAGGCGCAATTTCCCGGCTCGAAGCCATTGTTCCGGATTCCTGGTTACAACCACGACCGCAAATCTACTTCTCCAAGTCCATTCCAGACAACGTTCAGTTTAGGCCTAAAGAAGAATGCTATCATCGACGTCCTGGAAGAGGTAGCCGTCAATTGGCTAGCAGTAGCTCCAATTCCGAGTCGGATGGCATGGACTACTTTTCTGAAGCATGAGTCCCAGTGGTATAGAGGGCAAAATGATGCTTTTTGATGTGCAAAGGGAAGAAACAGATGTCGCAAATATGCTTATTGACGGGAGTGCCCAATTCGCAGGACCGGTACCTTTGCAACTATGAGACGATCCCAAGTGTTTCTGATGTAGTGACATAGGCTAATGGCAGTAACATGACTGCGCCAAATTTTTCGGCAATGCCGGTTGTTATTAATGCTGAAGTATGGTAATGTTATACATGATCTGTATGTGGTTAATAGCAAAGATCAGCTCACTGCCAGTCAATTTGAGGCTCAAGGAGAGACGATGCCAAAGGCACATAACATCGACCTAGCATCTATAGAAGATTCTTCTCTGCCTCCTGCCTCTCCGGAATTAGTTGAGCAATCATCAATCATCAATCATCAATCTCCATTTCGCACATTCACCCATCTGTTAACACAGGTACAACATTCCCTAATCCCAGTCCCATTGTCCACTTCTGAGTTTAATCCATCAACTTTTTCTACTCTGGGCCTTGAAACAGACAAGGTAAATACTCCCAATATATGTTAACATTGATTAATCAAGTTGCAAGATTGGGCAAAAGCGCCTGCTCTCACCTTCAAGCTTTCTGCCTCATCAAAGCTACCGCCGAGCTCCTGCTGCTGGGAGCTCACGCCAAGAAATTAGCCTTCCTGCTACTCTTGGAGTCAATAGCAAACCTACGCCAGATGTTAGTTTCGTTTTGCGCATAATCCACAAGGCTAAACTCCGACTGTCTATTGTCAGCCATCTAGTGATACTGGAAGCGCTCCTCCACCTTTGAATCAGCAACCCACTGCAGATGACATACCTTGCCCCTCTGATACAACTAATAACTAGTGGTTTTAATGATATGGGACATGCACTGCTTGCAAGCCAAACAGGTGTACAGAAGCTGCTTGCGCAAATATGTGCAAGTCAAGACAAAGTTATCAATGCGTCACAGCAACTTCAAGAATCCCTACATAGATCCCCACAAGACGCCAAAATGTCAGGTCATCAGAAACCGCACAAATCACGTATTTCCGCGTTTGATCAGTTTAAGGAACACCCTAAATGGTCATATTTCAGGGTTTGCTTCTTGCTTACCCACTCTTCCAATTTGCTGATTTTTTTAGGCCTGTGTCCGCAACCATTTGAAGCGACTTCTCAATATTGAAAAGCTTGATGAAAGCCTGTGACAATATGGGCGCCTGACGGCAGAGGAAGAGGAATTCTTCTATGTTGACAATGATGAATACCCTACAATTCTGGTGGACCATTTCCGACTTGATTTCACGTGGCCTATGGATGACCTGTTTAATCACAAAGGGCAAGATGTTTTTGTGAATGATTTTTTGGACGCTGTCAATAACCGAGGATGGTATGCATCTCAGGCCATACCTAGTGAAATGTGCAACTATCTCGTTGTTCTCGAAGTATTATGCTCACATTTGAAACATGTTTATCAAATGTTTCGTGAAGTCAGGACCAAGAAGCGCAAACAATTATGGACAGCAAGGGTTGCACGCTCAGCTAAAAGCTCCCGGAAAGGATTGGTATGGCTGTTCTTTTCAAAGCCCACATTTAACTAATAGGTAAACAGTTATATGACATGCACTATGCAGTTGTTGTGAAGGACTTCATCAGGTTTTCGGCCATTTCCACTTTGGCCACTTTGGCAGCTCACCAAAGCAGTCAGAGCAGCCAAAGCAGTTAAAGCGCGTTCCCACTTTTTTGAGACAGTTTCCACTTTTTTGATACTGGTACATGGCTTTCAAAGCTTATCTGAGAGCTCTGAAAGCATTCTAACTGCTCTCAGAGTGGTTTTTGTCTCATCAAAGCACTCATGACTGTCAAAAACGGAGACGCAAAAAATGTCTATTTCAAGTACTGGTTGTATACAGAGCTGCTGTAATCTAATTGAGTGAATGGGAAGCGTGCAATAGTGATGGGCAAGAGAGTGTTGCAGAACTTGTCAAGAACGAGTAGCAAGTGAAAGCGAAGCACACAATAGTGATGGACATGAGAGCGTTATTGAACTTGTTGAGAGCGATGATGGACACGAGAGCGTTATTGAACTTGTTGAGAGCGAAGCGCACAATAGTGATGGACACGAGAGTGTTATTGAACTTGTTGAGAGCGATGATGGACACGAGAGCGTTGCTGAACTTGTTGAGAGTGAGCGGCGAGTGAAAGTGATGGTGTATGAGAATGTTTTGAGAGCAAGTGAAAGCGCGTTGTACAAGAACATTGCTGGACAAGTGAGCATGGAACAATATCAGATCAGTTTTCCAACAATGCAACTGAGAGCTACCGTAGTTTTTAAGTGATAACCATGACAAAGTCACCATCAGGGTCTTCCTCTTCCTCTTCTTCGACGAGAGTGGCAGTGCTTATTGAACGAATCCGAGACTGGCTCTTTTCAGTGAAAAAATGCCGACGTGCATCGAGGATGAGATTATCCCATTGATCATTGCTGAGACTCTTCAACGTCTGGACAAATATGGTTGCACGTCGGATGCGCACTGCCTTCTTCCCGCTTGTTGTGCCGTCCTTTTTTGCCTTGGCAATGACGTCGCCATAGTTATCTGCCGAAAATTTTTGTATCTTCTCCTCCACTAATGCTCCGGTTTGCCAGTGTTCAAGCGCTCGGCCAATCTAAACCAGTTAATTTTGTATGTAACCAGTACAATGTTCCATACCGCTTGCATAGCCATTATGAGGGCGCCAATGGGCTTCTCACTTCCGTGATCATCATCATAGTCTCCAAGCTGCTTTAAATGGCCATTTGCGAATGCGCTGAGTACAAGAGGGCCTCTACCAAAGCCCTATAGCAGAGCGTTAGCTGAAAAAAGTGTATCGCTTCATATACTAGTAGTAGCATACCTTGCTATCAACCCCGTCATTCCACTCAGCCCACTGGTATGCGTACGTGTAAAGTTCGCTTCCTGGTTGGATTGGTCGTTTTTGTAGATATGCTTCGATTTGTTCGGCAATAACATCCTTCATCGTGAGCCCAGAATTTTCCTGAATAATTGTGTCCATCGCATCCTTGTTTGCCTTGAAGAATTTTTCAATTACTTCAAACGCCTTGGTTCCAATATTGTTGCGCCAGTTTCGAAGTCGAGCGGTAACCTCAATACAAGTTTAATAATACACTTTACCATGTCAAACAACGATACGCACCAGTCCAACCCATGGTCCATCTTCTGTTACCTTATGCATACCAGCCCCATAGACCTCATCAACGATTGCTTGGACTTGATTTGCATCAAGGTTGCTCCAGGGATCAAGCGCGGCAGCCTTCAAGCGAGTGAGCGGCACAACCCTTTCTGTGAATAACTTTTGAGTGCGTGAATCAGTGCCAAGATGCACAAGCTTCCATTTGTCGTCGCCGTTGCGCATTTCTTTCATCTTTCGTGTTACAGTTGGGTTATCTTCAACTTTAACGTTGGTCTAGAAGTTTTTTTTAGACATAAAAAATAAAGAAAGAACTGAAACTCAACGTAGCCCTTATTTTTCTTTGTTGGTTTAGCTTTGATAGCGCGAGCCTCAATTTCATCTGTTTGGCCATCCGGAATGGGTCCGCCATATTGCGCCATCGATTCTGGATCATTGGTAGTAACCAAGCTCATGCCGGCCATGAGCTTATTCACTATAGACCGGTCAGCGCATCTTTGACTATGATCTCCCAATTGTTTGAGATAGCGGTCGGCACGATCCTTGACTGTCTTCTCCCAATCCAAATCAATTCCGTGATCAATATTGTTCTTCTTGGTTCTTTTGGACGCTCTGAGGGATGGTTGGAAGGACTAGACTGTTTGCACATTTGCTCACTTACTTTCCTTTCTGGGATGAGTCATCGTTGAACTCCGCTGATTTACGCTTGCTGGCTGCCACAATGCCGGCGTCTAGGGTATTGCGCAATGCATCAATGTCTTTACGCCCAGGTTTTGAGTCTGCCTTCTTCTTTGCTGCTTTCTTCTCTGCTTTCTTCACTTTCTTTGCCTTCCTCTTTGCCTTCTTCTTTAATTTCTTTGCCGCCTTCTTCCTCTTCCTCTCCTCAATATCACTCACATCATCACTGGAACTGGAACTAGAGTCATCAGATTCAGAGCTATCAGAAGTATCGGAAACATTGATAGCCTTGGTCTTATCTATTCACAGAATCATAACAATGACAATCGAAAAAGTGAGTCGACTTACTAATATTCGCTCCATTCAAAGAAGACTGAACATTAGGTGCAGGATTTGGTGCTATCCGTCAATTATTAGTAAATATATGCACCCTGGAACTGGTAAACTTACCAGATTCATCATCGGTAACGAAGTCAATTTCACCAGCTTGTTTCTTTCGCAACGCTGGACAAAGGAGTGAGTTTTTATGATGCATATAACCATGTTTACTTACCTTTTGGTTTATCAGGAGCTGGTTTGTGAAGACCGTAATTGAATGCGTTGTCTTCAAGGCAATTCTTATCTTCAATTTCGGCTACTCGCTTCCTAGCCTGAGCCTGTTGCTTATCTCGAAGAGCTTGGACCGCAGGATCATCTTGAGAAGTAGAAGTCTCGGTCGCCTTGGCAGCTCGCTGACGTTTTCCAGGACTAAGGTCTACCAAACCTGGGCAAGCATTCTTGTTTGATGCCCGTGTTCCTATTGAGCGGGTGGTTTCCATGAGGGGGATTTTTGTCGGGGGCATGATAAGCTGTTGACGATGAAGGACAGGTGAAAGAGGGGAAGACGAAATCTTGGGGCTTATGACAGGTGCTGTATCTAAAAAAGGAAGAACATGACTTGTGTTTTTTGCGCACATCCAGTCCGTCAGTCACTCACATTGTGTCACGCTTAGCATGCCTCGCTCCAAAGCACAGCGCACTATCCCTTGTCATGTTCATGGCTGCCGGTTTCTTGGAACAAGTCAAGGGGGCATGAAAAATCACCTTAGGATTCACGCAGCTGAGTTGAGAGTCAAGCAGCGTATTCAAGCACGTCATGAACGTGGGACCCGTTCCAATGCACTGGCCGATATTGACCAGAACATATTTGAATTCGACTTCAATGACTTCAACTTACACGAGGATAACAACAGTCATGATGATGATGATGACATTGATGACGAAGTAGACAATCATAGCAGGCCCCGCCCATCAAACACACCTCACAGCAATCTCAACGCTACTGAGGAGATCCAGTACCATCCCCTTATCGATGGTATGCCCTTATTATCATAGGAATTACTGATCACATGTGTATAATTGGCTAGGCCATCGTTGCGATGCACTCGGTAATCATTTAGGTCCTGGCGCGCCGCCAGCTTGGGAGGAGCGCGCAACCTCTGATTACTCTCCATTCAATTCACAGGTGTCATTTCTCATTGCTGATTTACTCTTCCGGCGTGCCGAGATGTCAGCTGGAAACATAAATGACCTTATGCAGTATATTTCCAGCCTCGTCCCTCCTCATCAGGATCCCCCATTTACACATTCGCGTGATCTCTATGAGACAATCGATGCGGTGAAGCTGGGCCAAGTACCCTGGCAATCATTCACGCTATCTTATCAACCTACAGACGATGAAAGTATTCGCGATGTCCCATGGAAGTCTAAAACCTTTGAGGTTTGGTTTCGTGATCCGCAAGAGGTTCTCCAAGCTCAACTATCAAACCGGGATTTTGCAAATGAGATGGACTTTGCTGCAAAAAAGTCTTTGACACAAAAACTAAGCAACGCCGCTATCAAGATTTTATGTCAGGAGAATGGGCATGGGAGCAATCGGTTCATTATCATTAGATATAAAATCATATTCTGACTCTTATACAGGATATCCTGGCTCAAGACGAGCAAAATCATGGCGCTGTTTTTTGCCCTATCTTTCTGGGTAGTGACAAGACGACTGTGTCTGTGGCCACTGGGCAAAACGAATATTATCCGCTTTACATATCAAATGGTTTAATATACAATGCTGTACGGCGAGCGCATCGAAATGGTGTTTCCCTGCTCGGATTCTTAGCTATCCCCAAAAGTAAGTAAGCTCTCTTTACACGAAGAATCATCTGACGATTAAACAAAGCGGATCGTGAACATGATGACTCAAAAGAATTTCGAGAGTTCAGAAGATCCATTTTCCATGCATCATTGACCCGTATTCTGAAGACGTTGAAGGACGGAATGAGCAAACCATTATTGCTACGCTATGCTGATGGATACTACTGGTGGACAATATATGGTCTGGGCCCATATATTGCAGACTATCCGAACAAGTTCTATTGGCCTGCATAGTTCAAGATTGGTGCCCAAAGTGAGTATTTATTTCACATACAGCTGGGCCCAGTAATTCCGGTGTCAGATGTACCGCATTAAACAAAGCTCTCGATGGAGAGGTTGGAGGGCGGCGTTCTCATGAGCACAAGCAGTCATGGATGCTCTGGATGAGAAGCGATTGTGGTTTGATTATGGGATCGTTGCTAATATCATGGTATGTCCCACTAAAATTTTACAAATCTGATGAGTAACCATACTAAGCCTTTCACGCATGATTTCCCTCGTGCTGATATCCACGAGCTACTTTCACCAGATATCCTACATCAAATGATCAAAGGGACTTTCAAAGACCACCTAGTGACGTGGGTGGAAGCATACATCAAGCTAGTGAACGTGCCTCAATCTGCAAGAAAGATTCTAGCTGATATTGATAGACGGTGGGTCTCGCAATATATACACCTTCAATCTCTGAGAATCCATGTAGCATTTCAGTAGTCCCACTATTCCCTGGCTTGCGTCGATTTCCTGAAGGATGAGGATTCAAACAATGGACAGGGAACAATTCAAAAGCGCTTATGAAAGTTTTTTACCTGCAATTGTTGGTCACGTCCCACCACAGATGGTCAGAGCAATAGCTACGTTTATGGAATTTTGTTATATTGTCAGACAGTCAGTGATCACAACAGAAGATCTGGTCAAACTTGAAGAACTGCTCGACCAATTCCACAAAGAGCGCGAAATATTTCGGACAGAAGGTGTACGGTCTGATGGATTCAACCTTCCTCGCCAACATTCTCTCAAACATTATCGCGATTCAATACGGAAATTTGGTGCTCCCAACGGGCTATGTTCCTCAATCACCGAGTCTCGACATATAACTGCCGTCAGAAAACCTTGGCAACAATCGAGCCATTTCAATGCTCTTGGCCAAATGTTGCTCACAAATCAACGGCTTGATCAACTAAATGCATGTGCAGTCGATTTTCGAGCACGAGGAATGATTAACGGTTCAGTTTTGGGACTGCACACTGCACCTCAACCTGACGAACAAAAAGATGGCACGATGGAGGGGACGATGGAGGGTGTAGATGACAGAGACATTATGGGGGAAGTGGAGCTAGCTCGGAAAGCAAGTATGTTGGTGTTTTTTTTCCTTTTTATTGATATTAATCATGTTACAACAGTACCAAAGATTCCGCGCAAAGTTTTAGGGCTTGCCTATTACATGGGAATCCCTTCCCTTCCAGCTCTTATCTCTCGCTTCCTTTATTCACAAGATAACCCAGAAATTGATGTACCGCTCAATGATATACCTCTGAACCAATGTCCTGGGTACACTGGAAAGGTGTTTACATATGCTTCAGCAGTTGCAACATATTATGCACCTAGCGACGTCCCTGGCATCAGTGGACTATTCCGTGAACGAATCCACTCAGTTGCATCTTGGCGGAGTGGACCCGAACGATGAGACTGTGTATTCGTCGAACAAAATTCAAGCGCTCCAGGATTTCGAGGGATGTTCGTGGCCCAAGTCTTGGCATTTCTCAAACTCAAGCACAACGGGATGACATACCCATGTGCTGTTGTGAGCTGGTTTTCAGCAGTTGGAGAGGAGCCCTGCTCGCAAACAGGGATGTGGATTGTACGACGTGATCGTGATGCAAACGGAAGGAAGGAACTTTCTATAGTTCACTTGGACACTATACTGCACAGCTCACTTGATTGGGATTGCAGGTACGGAGAAGATATCAGATCGTCATATTTCTTATGCAAACAGCCTCGATGCATTCAAAACCTTCTACGTAAACAAATTTATTGATTATCACGCACACCAGATCGCGTTCTGATAGCTGAAGTTGAAATACAATCTTTTAAGGGCGATGCAATACCGAGCATTGATGAGAGACTTACGCCAGTGGAAAGGGTACTAACGTACATGATCAACGTTGATGGTAGCAGGTAGGGCAAGGGGAACGACAAGTTGGGGTCAGTGGTAGGCACAGAAACCAGTGATTCGGACACGTGCTTGCCCCGCATAGTGCCAATGAATGTGGTTTCAGAGAGAAAAGAGTTGTAGTGGGCGTGGGCGTGGGCATGGGCAGCAAGCATTGGCTAAAGAAAATCACAGTCAGAATTGGAAAGGGGGAGACGGGGAAGGCTCACTGTCAAAGCCAGGAGTGTGCTGTTGAGTGTGAGCAGCCAGACTGGTCATCAGACTGGCCAAAGCAGTTGTTGCCAAAGTGGGAGCGGCTAGAGCTGCTGTTGCTGTTGCTGGAGCGATCAAAGGCTGTTTGCCAAAGTAATAAGCAGCCAAAGCGGAAATGGCCGAAAACCTGATGTAGAGCCACTAGACATTGTCTGGTAGTTTTTCAATACGCTACAGCCTAAATATGCATAATAAAACTAGGGTAGAGTAAGGGACACAATGCGGACGCCGGACTGTAAACCGAATATACTTGGCATATGAGCAAACAAACACCGGCCGGCCTCCCTCGTAATGCATATTCATCGTGCTTAGTCAATGCATTATGCAATATGCACATCAGCAAAACTACACTTTCACTTACTTTACTTTTCGTTACTTATCGCACTTGGGTAAGTAGACAAAGACAATAAGTGAATAAGTGTCACGTACTTATTCCAGTAGATCCTTTACTTACAAAGTGTCAGGAAGAATTGATAAGCTGCCTCAAGTCAATAAGTGAGAGCATAAGTAACCGTCTATTTCAGTTGCGCACTGGTACTCCAGTTTACTCTACTCGCTGTCAGGTTCATATGCAAGGGCACGCGCATCATCCGGAATGGGCAAGCCTTGTCCCACATTGCGCTGTGCTATTCCCGAGGCTTCCCATGCCCTTTCGAACACCTTATCCCACTTGCGCTCGCTCATGCGAAGAACTGAGGGCATGACAGTACTGGTGGCCACACCCCAGCGTGCCTCTGAGAACTCCTCTTCCTTTCTTTTGCTGATATCTTCCCCAAGCGTGCATGTACCGGTCTCCCAAGCTTTCAGCGCACGTTCTGCCTATAAAAATTCGATAAGTGACGCTGACATTAGTAATATTAAACATACAGCGACGGTCGCGAGTGCGAGTGCTCCTCAGGGTTTATCTGTGAGCTTGACCTCCTCAGGTAGGTTGGCTGTCATCTCCAGATGTGCCGTGATGCCCGCAATGATATAGGGTGCGAGGAATAAACCTTTATATTCCTACCTGCGATCAGCATGATGTCACCACCCGTCTTGCTGGTCACTCACTAAGGGTGTTGGTGCCTCATGCACCTCCCACATATACCGCACGCCTTCCAACAAATGCGTTACAAGCTCTGCGATGGCTGTCGGTGAATTGCCGCAGGCGTCAACCAGGAATTCTTCAGTTGCTTGTAAGACTGAGTGAGCGATGTGCACTCGCCATTCGCATCCTCGTTGGCATGCCTTATTGATATATCCAGGTGAGTAGCGCAAATCTTTTCCTTGATAAAGTCTTACAATTAGATACTCTGGGCCATTGTGTTCAATTTCGCGGGGGGCATCTGGCAGCACCAAGTGATAAATGAACTTCAATTCCGCAAGTAATTCGGGGTTGGTGTTATCCCATGGGTTTGTTTGAGCTCCTAGAATTTCCCTAAAAGCTGGTATGAGAACCTTCTTCCACTTCTCAAGTTGTCGACTGTCTAAATTCAGGCATGCCTGAGTTGATCGCTCCTTTACTTTTCCCTGTCGGCGCCCGGGAAGACCTGGGTCAAGCGCCTCGACCTTGATGAGTGGGATGTCATGCTCAACTCGTGCTGTAACCTGCCCATGAATTGACACTCAGTTGTACTTGGTCAAATATGTCAATCAACGAACCTTGACCTGAGATGGCTTTTCAGGGAGTGGAGCCGTCTCATTGATCTCATCATCCATAATCCCTCCATAACGAAGGTTGAAGCGCTCATCCTCAGCTGTGGTGGGCGTTGTGATAGGCAGGTTGCTGTATTTCTGTGTCTTTGCTCTCTTGGCTGATTTCTCGCTGCTAAAATGGAAGTATACAAAGGAATCAGTAGGCTCTATGGGGAGTGCACCGTGAGCGACTCACTCTTCCAAGTCAGAGTCATGCTTATGTTTGCCACTGTTTGCCTTGTTATTCATGCTTGCCACGGACATGTCTCTCATCGTCAATGGCTCTTGTCGGTGAGCTTCAATTTGGGCCCGCGCATGACGTTGCTTACCCTTGCAAAGGTACTTAGGGCCTCCTGGCACAACATTTTCTTTGTTGTGCCCATCCAGATCCTTACGAGATTGGTGAGAATAGGCTAGTGAGTAAAACACCAATGTACCTTGAGTCCCTCTGACTCGCTTTCACCAGAGGGTGCGTAATCTTGGTCTTCCGTACAAGAGGCATCTGACTCTACCACATCATGACTAAGGCCTTTTGCATGATCGGAACGATCAGGCTGATTAGGACGGATGACCATTTTGGGAGCGACTCTTGTAGCAGGCCGGGCTGCATTAGCCAGGCTATCTGCATGCTGTCGGCTGAGTTGGTCTTCAAAACTGGCAATGCGTTCAGTATTTGCAAGAAGACGAGCTTGGGAGTCTTTTTTTTCTTCAGCTTTCACTTGTCGACGTAAGGCAGCCGCTTCTTTCTTTTTCATTGCTTTTAAATCTTCTTCATCCAGGGCAAGGAGCCCGGGGTGCTTCTTGGCATTTGCAGTGCGTGTGGCCATACGATTTTGGCCATGGCTAGGAGGCCTTGGACTGTCTATGCCTATTGTAGTGGCACCCAACTCAACGCGCTTCAAGTTAGCTACAGGTGACTCATTACATTTATTGAAACCACCTGGAAAATGACATGTTACAAAAATGACCATTTTCAGAACAGCAATGCTCACATCGCTGTATAGCCGTATTGGCATTCGGCCCGCAATCTGTGCACTGCTAGGAGTGGGAGGAGAGTTATTGTTTTGCTTGACACGTTGAAGAGGCATGCCTGGGTGACTGACGGTTTTTTTTTGGGAGGATAGTATGTTTTTTGGCGATGGGTATGTTTGGGTGGCTTGCCAGTTGGTCCCACGCTGCTCAGCCACTGATCATTTACTTAGCCTACCTATGTTCAAGCCGCAATTTGGACATCAATATAAGCATCGGGCATACCTTTGTAACCACAAGCTTGAGGATGGACGGCGCTGTGGGTGTGGGTTCCGTAATCAGTCCGGACTTACCCAACATGTCAATGTGAAGCACCGGTCTATCAATGTTAACCCTGACCAACATAGGGACATCACCGATTTCAACGTTATCGGTGACGGCAATATCAGTGACGGGAACAGTTCTTGGGGATCACCCACACCCAGCGAGATGGTTGGCGATCATCAACAGGGTAAAGCTGGTCATATTGTCACCAAGCATCAGCAGTTATCTGGTATTTCTCTTCCATTTGAATGTCGCATAATAACACTAATACGGTACCAGGTACTCCTTGTGACCATTTGGGTCGAGATCTTCCACTAGGTGCTCCACCGCCAGTTGATGAGCAGATCCCTTCATATCAACCTTTCCGTGATCGTGCAGATTTCGAGCTTGCTGAGTTCTTCTATGCACGCAATCAAACCCCAGCAGCCCAAATTGATGCCTTGATGGATATTTGGGTGACAAAGTTGGTTGATCATGCCCCACCATTTGTAGATCACAAGGATCTATATCAGACCATCGATAGCATCAAACAAGGTGACGTGGCTTGGAACGCTTTTTCGGTAACATATTCAGGTGAGAACGATGTGGCTTGGAAACAATTTTTGGTAACATATTCAGGTGATAACCCGGACAACATTCCTTGGATGAAATTGGGCTATGAGGTCTGGTATCGAGACCCATTGGCCATACTTGAAAATCAGCTCGCAAATCCAGATTTTGACCGGAAATTCCACACTGCCCCTTTCCGCGAGTACAACCAAAATGGAGAGCGAGTCTGGGGTGATCTACTATCTGGAAATTGGGCATGGAAGCAGGCTGTCAGTTATATAGATTGCACCAATGGTTAACCAGCACTTATTGTCCTAATACAGGACATGATATCGGAAGATCCATCTATGCATGGATCAATGTTTGTTCCTGTCATCCTTGGCAGCGACAAGACGACCGTTTCAGTTGCCACAGGCCAAAATGAATATTATCCCATTTACATATCGAATGGGATTGTTACTAACAGTGTGCGACGAGCCCACAGAAATGCTGTTTCACTTTTGGCATTTCTAGCCATACCTAAAAGTACGGATTTCATCGCAGACATTCAGCCCATGTTTAATTGACACTTGTTGTGGCAGCCAATCAAAAATACACCAACGATGACCACTGGAGACAATTCCGACGCCAGTTATTTCACTCATCCATCCAAGCCATACTAGAGCCACTGCAAATCCACATGGCAGTTCCAAGGGTTACCAAATGTGCCGACGGCCACTTCTGACACGTGATATATGGACTAGGTCCATATATTGCTGACTACCCTGAGCAATGTATTTTGGCCAGTACAGTGTCTGGCTGGTGCCCCAGGTCAGTATACCCCTGCTTGATGATGGCCTCTATTTAATTTTTGCGATTAGATGCACAGGAACACTGGAGAATCTGGATGGCCCATCTCTCCCATGCACAAAGGCTTATACGGAAATGCTTATGGAAAGTATGGATTTAAAAACATTGTGGCATGACTACGGGATAGTTGGTGAAGTAAAGGTATGTTTAACATGGCGTGCAAAGCACATACAGCATGTACTAGTAACTTACAATTGCTTGACAGCCTTTTACCACCTTTTTCCCATGTGCCGACATATATGAACTCATCACGTCAGATATATTGCATCAAATTATCA
The DNA here is from genome assembly GCA_023014475.1 of Amanita pallidorosea. Classification (NCBI taxonomy): domain Eukaryota; kingdom Fungi; phylum Basidiomycota; class Agaricomycetes; order Agaricales; family Amanitaceae; genus Amanita; species Amanita pallidorosea. The sequence goes on from JAEBUS010000007.1 coordinate 1,041,757, forward strand.
AGGGCACATTCAAGGACCACTTGGTTACCTGGGTTGGTGAGTGGCTAGAGCGAGAACATGGGAAGGCAAATGCTGCTGTCATAATGGCGGACATTGACCAGAGGTATATACAAAAACCATCAACCATTGTAAGGTGTCAACTGAACATGATATCTCAGAATTGCTGCTGTAACCCCATTCCCAGGCCTGCGCCGCTTTCCTGAAGGGTGTGGGTTCAAGCAATGGACAGGAGACGACTCCAAGGCTTTAATGAAGGTAAGCATGAAGTCCAGTTGATCAAAGCAGCATTTATAATTTGATTTATTAGGTATATCTACCAGCAATATTGGGCCATGTACCCGAGCAAATGGTGAAATGCCTAGCGGCCTTCCTCGACTTCTGTTACTTGGTCCGACAATCCACACACACAGAAGCCACACTAAAGCAAATTGATGATGCTCTCACCCGTTTTCATCGAGATCGGGTCATTTTTGAAACTCTCGGCATTCGCAAGGAGGAAGGTCTCAGTCTTCCACGGCAGCATTCACTTGTCCATTATAAGGAGACGATCCAGCTCTTTGGGTCACCAAATGGGTTATGCTCATCCATCACAGAGTCGATGCACATCCGAGCCGTCAAGGACCCATGGCGCCGCACCAACAAATATCAGCCGCTTGGGCAGATGTTAGTCATCAATCAGCGTCTAGCAAAGGTGGCTGCTTTGCGGTCATTTCTTGAGATGCATGGCTTATTGGAAGGACCCCTATTACCGGCAGTTATGGAAGAAGTAGTGGGTAGGAATGTGATGACAGTACATGACAATGACCATCGAATTGTGCATGGGCCAAGCCGTCAGGTAGATCATGAGGTTTACCTGGCAAAGACACGAGGTGTGTTATGTAACCAGCAGGTATAGGAAAGTGATACTGACATATTCCAGCCCGAGGATATCCCAATCGTGTCAATCGACTTGCTGAAAAGGTCAATATTCCAAACCTCCCGCACCTTGTTGGCAAGTTTCTTTACTCCCAGCTGAGGCCAGACTCCGTTATATCGCCTGATGATATTCCTCTCAATGATCTCCCGGCTGCAGACCCACGCTCTTTCCATATATTTCATTCGGCTGTGGCAGAATACTATGCCCCAGTGACTATTCTGGTGATGGAGGACGATGTAGTGAGCGTATCCGTGCCACCCCATACTGGAAAAACGAGGCTCTCGTCGAGATTGTCTCTTTGTGTCCAAAGACACAGCCATACATGGTATGGCTAGCATGGAGGTGGCGCGAGCCATTCTCTTCTTGTCATTCACACATAAAGAGAAGAACTTCCCATGCACTCTTGTCGAATGGTTTACAAGACGACCTGAATGTTGTCGTCAAACAGGGATGTGGATAGTTGATCGTGACTATGAGTGTGATGGGTCACGAAGTATGGAACTAATTCACCTCGACACTGTCATACGGGTGTCGCATATCATCCCTGTCTTTGGCGCGGGCTTGGTTTCAATGGATCTGACATCTGACAACTCACTTGATAAGTATGACTCATTCTATGTCAACCATTATGCAGATCACAATGCATTTGAGATAATATAAGCCCATCTTACATGTGTCTAACCATGTGCATTGTTTCATGTAAGTAAGTAAGAAATGTTTACTTACTCAAGCCAGTAAGTGACATAGTAAGGAAAACCTAAGTTACGAAAGCCATTATAAGCGGCAGTAAGTAGGTAAGCAAAAATGTAGATTTGCTGATGCAATATTTGCCGGTTTTTGAGTGCGCCCGAGGTGGGACCCTGCAAAATGCTATGCATTATCAGGGATATGCATTATGAGCATATGCATTATTGGGATGTCAACTGTACCTCGGACCATTTGAAATCCCATAGAATGAGTTGTATATTAGGTCGAAACGCTTGGATTGGGCATTCAAAACGGCCTTCTTTCGCACAAGCATACAACGAAATTATCCGAGTCTACTGACACCAGTTGTTAAGTAATATTGAAGCTCTAATCTCAGCTTGCCCCCAATTTTTTTAATAATGCCTCCTATTCGGGTTTGAAGCATTTCATCCGAACCTGAACTTTGATAAAAATAGGTGCAAGTCCGAGTCCGCTGGTCCCTTGACGAGCCTCCTTCACCATTTTGGCCGTTGTTCCATGATTGACATCGCAAGTACGTGTCAAACAACTCGAATACTGTCCGTTTCCCAAACCACGAATACTCTGTTCGTCAAGCCGTGGTACACATGGGAACGCACAATCGCGGCGCAAGTGATATGGTATCCAAGCATCGCAAGGGAGAGAAAACTTGTCTACGTCGGTACTCTTATTCTCCAAAAAGATCAAGGATCTTGAAAGGACGACTTGATGACTGGCATCACCGCGCGGCACTAAAAGAAGTACTGTAGCGTAGAGCCTCGACGGCGTAGCAGTATGTATTGCCAATGCAAGTGTTAAGATAGAGCCGCACGCGCCTTCCAGGATGATGTTTTTTGAATGACTTAATAGATTGTACAGAACATGTTACTTGTCTACTCCGAGTCCGAGTCATCATAGTCCCTCTCATCAGAGTCCCAGTCATCATCCCCGTTCACGTAAAGCAGTTCAACTCTCATGTCATTATTCACCACAAAAATTCTACTCTGCTGCATCACCTTGAATCTCGTATTTGAATCTAACGTGGAACAGAGGAGCAACTCCAGGAATAATCTTCTGGTCTCCAGACGGGCCTCCACCATTCTGCGCATGTCATCTACATTGCAGGAACGATTGTGAAGCTGTAGCATTTCAAGATGTCGTCCCAACTCTCCGTTCCTAAACCGCGAAGGCTCTCTTCATCAAAGATAGCGTGTGGCGAAAGGGACAGTCGGCGTAGCAAGGGCGCATCCCGTAGAATAGAAACGATAGTTGGAGAATATGCGACATCTGCAATATCCAGCTCGCGCAATTGGTGAAGATTGAGCTGCTTTCGGAAAACCTCCTGAATATCATACGTCCACTTTCCTCCCTGCACGCAAAGCATCCTAAGGCTTGGGAGCACAAAGTGGGATAATGCACAGAGACCCTTGGCGTCACTTCCCACATCGATTGTAAATTTTTGCAGAACAGGGAGAGTAACTTGCTCTGTCGCCATCACACCTGCATTGCGTGCGAGATCATTCTCATGATCGCCGGATGCAAGACGTAATTTGCAGAGTTCCAAGGATGTGCACTGGCGCAACATTCCTATCCCGCGCGACGACAGTACTAAGTCGCAGTCGCTTAAATTCAAGAATCGTAACTGGGCCCAAGGGATATCAATAGGCTCTAGGTCAATTGAAGGTTCATCACCATCACAAAAAATCTCGAAAGAGTGCAGAGAAACGGAAAGGAATTTCGGCAGGACGATGCGTTCATAATCGGGTTCTATCGAAAGCCCAACCCTCTCTACCTTGAGTGATAGTCATCAGACACTTGACGTAGGTTTTGTAGCTCTTGACTGGTCATGACAAATTCGACCTCCTTGAATTGGAAATGCAGGAATGGATCGAAAGGAGGTCTCTGTCTGAAGCGCTGGACATCTTCAAGTCGGACGAATCCAAATCCACCCTCAGATGGAGAAGAATTCGTGGTGACCAAGTTTCACAGAATGCACGAAAAATTCTTTGCGAACGACGATAATGTATGACAAAGTGATTTCATATCGAGTACGACCTGTCTCCACAACGAGCAAACATGAGACAGTACCACCTGGGGTGCGAGCCCATCGCATCTCTCTTGAACGGGAATGTTATAGTGTCGTCCTGAACAACGCATTCAAAAATGCATCGAATAACATCTTCGGGAACCCTATTGTGAGGTGCGATTGCATTTGTATATCTGCAGATATCCTTCGTGAGTTGACGCCTTCTTTCATCGATGCGACCTAATTCTGCTTCAGCATCTTTTAGGTGGCGCCGTATGGTTTGAATGTCAAGTTCGGAAAAGTGCTGGTTACAGAGCCCTACTGTATCCAGCCGGAGCATCTCTTTGAAACGTTGAAGGTCGGTGTGTGAGGCAGCCAAAGGTAGCCGACCAAACGGGACCAAAGCCGACTTCTAGTAGAGGCACTCCTGCCACCAAGTGATCGAGCGTAACAAAACAGCGACAAAGGATGGCTACGATGTCGCCGTTTGCGAGGAGCAGCGCTTTTGGTGAATGGACAGTATGCTCTGGAGGGTATATCCGTTGACAATCCGTATTGAATAGACACGAAAAATCATCAAATTCTGAGAGCAAGCTGAGATTCTTATTCAGGGGGGGACTCCCACACTACGCAGTTCTAGTTCTGCGAAATTGTTGTGAGGATCTTTGCTGGCTGATCGCATTGTTGTACGTCCTTTCTGCAACCTGAATGAATTATCGTGGTGATAAATCTTTATGCAATGACACAGAAAAAGTTCTCCAGGCGGAAGGCATCTTGGAATCTATTGCCACCGATCGGTTGGTTCAAGTCCAAACTCGGCACCAAAGGACAAATCGGATGATGGAGACAAGGAGCCTTGCAAGCTCGTGAATGATGACCATAGAGAGACGGGTGGTGTGAAGTGGGCTGTGTATAATTACCTGAGAGCTTCGTGAGTCATATCTCGTTGTGAACGTAATCAAATTGTCTTCTGATATGTGATAGGTCGTATAAAATGGTTTTCCTTGCTTTCATGATGTTTGTGAACCAATCGGAGAATTTTTGGGCTATGGTGACCACTCCCTAGCTATCTTTGTATCCTTCCTGGTCCAGATTTGGGGCGAAGCGCATTGCTGCTAACTGGTTCTCGTTCAAATCATTCGCAACTTTGGAACATGAAATTCCACTGGATGGGCATGTGACCCAACATATCGTGAGGCTTGCGCGCCCCGACACTGTCCAGTTCAGCACCCTATGTTTTACGTCGGAGTTTATGCGACGATTAGTCTCGATGGTGCATATTTTCTGGGATTGCACAGTACATTGGTACTTTGAAAGCATTTCGCGTTCTGTTCTGGTACGTTTCGTGCAAGAAAGGCTTCCTTTATCCACGTATTGACTTTGTGTAACTGTTGTCTGTGCGACCTTAGATGCTAAGTTTTTGGTTCGGAAAAGTGAGTGGGCTGTCGATACTGTTGTCGATACCACTAATGATCGCGCTTTAGTAGAAACGATCGACATGCCATCGGCAACTTCACTATCAGCCATCATCTTCGTCCCTATTCCATCTAGACAGGTCTCTCAGGCTGGAGGGTATTGGCGGTACCGCATCCTCCTCCTTTCCCCGCATAGCGACGCTACATAGGAGCACTCTTTGGTACATCGAAAGCCGGCCGGAGCTGGGACACCAGAGGGACAATGGGTGCGACTAAACAAGTCCACCGGTGAACGTATGCTAAGGATCCCCTTAAGTAGTCTTGCCAATACATGGCGTAGCGCAGTTGCATTTGCGACGTGCAGAGCAGCCGTCCTCAGGCATCGCGTATTCAGCTCATCTATATCGCCTTTCGGTTAAAGTGAGCTGCAGCTTAGTACATATGGCATCACGAAATTAACAGAAATTATCCGTAACTCAGTAATATTCCTGACTCACCCGTACACGTGATTGGATCTGACACCTTTCGTCATTCTCACACTGACCTTCAATCGTCAAGAAGATGCTCCAGCTGGATACAGTAGGACTCAGCAACGATGAGCAGTTTTCCAAACTTGAAATTCGATTCATACGGCATCACCTAAAAGATGCTGAAGCAGAAATAGATCGTATCGATGAGAGAAGGCGTCAACTCACGAAGAATGTCTGCAGATACATAATTGCAATCGCACCACACAAGAGGCTTCCTGAAGATGTTATTCGATGCATTTTTGAATGCGTTGTTCAGGACGGCACTATAGAATTCCCATTCAAGAGAGTTAAGATGGGGCTTGCACCACCCCAGGTGGTACTGTCTCATGTTTGCTCAGCGTGGAGACGGATCATACTCGATATGAAATCACCATGGTCACGCATTACCGTCATTCCGCGGAAGAATTTCCATGCATTCTGTGAAACTTGGTCGCCACGAATTCTTCCACGTATAAGGGTGGACTTAACCTTCACCGATTTCAAAACGCAGCGCTCGTTTTGGGATACATTCTTACATTTTCAGTTCAAGGAGCTCGAGTTCATCATGAACGATGAACAGCTAGATCTCTGCTGCGAATTGTTCAACGGCATGTCATTCAAAGTAGAGAGGCTCGGGCTTGAAGTGAGACAACGTTATAACGACGTATCCCTGCCACAATTCCTTTCTCATCCTCTGCACTCTTTCAAGATCCTTTCTGGATACAGAGATCGCCACATAGATGTATCCTTTCCTGTCCCTTGGGCGCAGTTACAATGCTTGGATTTATGCGGTGCCAGATTAAATTCGTCGACCGCCACAGTATTACTGCGGCAGTGCACATCCTTGGAAGTCTGCTCATTGACATTATGTCATATGCACGATACGGACGTGATGGCGACAGATATAGAGCAAGTTACACTCCCTATCCTGCGAAAGCTTGAAATACACTTGATGGAGGGAACATCCATGCATGCATTATCCCACTTTCTGCTCCCAAGCCTTAGGATTCTTGAAATACAGGGAGGAGGGTGGAGGTACGATATTCGGCAGGTTTTCCGAAAGCAGCTCAATTTTCACCAATTGCACGAACTTGATATTGAAGAAGTCAACCGTTCTCCGACTGTCGTTTCTATTCTAAAGGATGCGCCATTGCTACGCCGACTGTCCCTTTCGAAACACGCTCAATTTGATGAAGAGTGTCTTTGTGGTTTAGGAAACGGAAAGTTGGGACGGCATCTTGAATTATTACGGCTATACGATCTTTCTTGCACTATAGATGGCCTCCGCAAAATGGTGGAGGCCCGTCTGGAGACCAGAAGGCTTATTCCTGGAATTGCTCCTCTGTTCCACGTTCAATTCATACAAGGCCAGACTGGTGCTGCACAGAATACGTTTTTGGTGGTGAATAATGACATGAGAATCGAACTGTGTTAGGTGTACAAGTAGATACAATCCTTTCATAGATGTTTGTTTTTTGATATAGTAGTGACGGTCCGTATAAGACGGCCTGTGGCTATGTACAAGAATGATTGAAGCTACGAGGCCATAAGGTCTCACTCGGGTCATGCAGTCCGGTCGTTGATATATCATTTCCGTGAATGACAATCTGGCCGGCTTGCGGGACCCACGAAACGAAGCAGATTTTGCGCAACCCTTGAAGGCATCAGTACTGAAGCTAACAAAGGCACGTTCGTCCATGCCTGTCCTACCTATTAATCCAACTCTTTTTTTGCCACCTTTCAGAGTGAATGTTAAATGTTAAATCCTGAAAGACGATAGATCGAGATCAAAGGATCACGGATCGATGATAGCCAGTAAACGGGCAATCTGTCTGACTGGATGATTGTAGGCGGTCCTTGCGGCTAAAAAAATGGCAATGTATAGACCCACAATTTTCAATCACACGTCTGAAGGAGCTTGGCCCGTTGGATGGTTAGTAGTAAACAACCATGCGTACTTGAGGTCCAATTAGGTAGCACAATTAGATTTAGATCCTACCCATCCAGAACCGACGAGCCCCGCACACGGCATACCTGAACACCGGCGAGCTGGCCGCCATCAAGCTCGAGGTACAGAATGGACAGTGCGAAGTCGCTTGTGCATTGCTCACGCGTGCATAGTTGACGACGAGCACTGCTGCCTGAGCCAGACGCGAAAGACTTAAGTATCACATCAGTACATTGGCATGACCATCGTTTCACCGAATCTTTTCCCTCTGTCCTCCCATCAGCATGTTATGGATCGTCGAAATGGCGTACCATGCTCCTTTTCAAACTTGTATCGCCAAGGTCATGTGTCCCCCGAACCCAACTCGTCCGCGTTTGCCGCCCTGACAGAATCTTTTGGCTTTAACCTTGGATCATGTAGATTTTGGAGAACATGGGGGATAGCGTTTGGAGGGCGATATCGAGGTGTATTGCCTCTCACGCATGACGGCCTTCATCCAGATCTGTGTAGTACCGCGTTGACGAACGACTGCGAGAGATGCTTCTCACGTACCTTCACGTGCTAGTCCAAGAAACCATCCGCGACTCTCATACACTTAAAATCAATATCTTTGTGATTAATATTATTTAGTGCATGACTAGACGGCCTCAAGAACCATAATACTTGCCAAATTTTAGGATACCCACTGAGAATGGATCCACATGAGAGCGATTTACAGTGTTTGATGACATCTATGAGGTCAGAGACCTGTCGCCTTTGACTGATTGCGATAATAAAAATGTTACTAATTATAAGCGCGCAGCACTCTGCTCATACAACATACTATACCCACCGGCTGGCAGAAGTCCACGACAACATGGAAGGTTTTCGTCGTTTAATGAAAACCTTTGATAATATTTGATCCCTCCGTTTCGGTTGGAGAAGAGCTTGCAGCACTCAGGCTGCTTTCTCGAACATCAAGTTGGCGTCTTCACTGTGGTCGTTGGCATCAAATTGTCCCAAAATTTGGTGGGGTATTTATTTTCGATAGCGCTTCTAGCTCGGTCCGAGCCTGATTCAGTACCGGAAATTTTGATTTGAAACGCGTCGCAGTTGATGCATCTACAAAAAGTCGGATCGCTGGTGAACCTCGCCAGGACTGGCGATGCTCTGACCAGCGCTCGCCGCGCCTGGTGAAAGTACCTCCGTGGCCGGCGAAATTTCACCAGACGTGGCCAAGTCTCACCTCTCGGATGGAATTCGCCGCGCTGTAGCATCAGTTGACATCGAGCTTGGCCTATCTACTTCGTACGTTACTTGACTCCGTCGCGCGCACTGTTTTAAGTCAATCTTGCCTCCCCTCATGTACCACATGCGCATACATCATGATCAAGTCCCTTTGTCTATCTCGCCTCTGTCCCTCTCCCCGCACCTCCACACGCCCATCTCCTTCCTGCCGCTGCTGCCTCCACGACCGCCTCTCCTCCGCCATCTTTAGCAACCTCCCTGTGTTTGCCCACACCACTTACCTGATTGATGCCAACGACACCCTGCGCCTTGCCCAGTTTGCGCAGACAGAAATTGTACGTTCTCACAATATTTTATGATCTCCTTGCACGTACCAATTGCCTACAAATCTGCGCTGACGGCCCACAGGCCACGGTCATGGTAGAATAGCTAGGCTCAGTCATAGCAGACAAATGACTTCACAGTGGGATAGTAGTGTTCGATCGATCAGCACGTCCACTGACAAACCGACGCTCACAGCCGATTGCAGGATTCAGGTGAGTTATCCCGCCGCTCGTTGACCTTTTTGTTATCAATGGCTTCCATAGCTTCAACTCCCTCACCATCGGGTTCAAGTCCCATTGCCCAACTCCCCCTGGACTCAGGCACAATACCTTTGATAAACAAATCACGGCCAATGAAGTTCTCCTCACTGTCTGCACGCTTGCCTGATATGCTCAACCTCATGTCATGCATATGCTTGATTGGTTCCCATTTAAGTGCGTCCTTGATGATTTTTATTGTCTGGGAAATCACTAATCCCAAGACAATAGAAAGGATGATCGAGTTTACGACGATGGGATTTTGTAGCTGGCTGCCCAATGCTTCATCAGCCGCTTCTATCTCTTTCTCTCCCAACCCGTCTTCAACACTTGCTGCAACGATGCGCTTGCCTTCCCTCTCGTCGACTGATGCTACCGCATCAATGTTTTCTCAGGAGTCGTCAGACGCTCCCCCTGCATCCAATTCACGCCCAGCATCTAATTCCGGTATTCGTCCAACAGCAATACCTTTTTCAGCTTTCATCATACCACCACTTCCTTTCAATGTCACGAAATACCCAGCCACATCAAGGTATTTGATGGAGTCAAATGCAAGGGTAGGGTTGGATGGGCGCACTAGGAATATTAGTGCGTTGCACCCAAATTCCATCTTTTTCATACGAAACTGATTTCTCCCAATCATTCTCCTTCGCACCCGTCTCCCACTTCGATGAAATTTTTGTAACACGGGCACGCGGTTATAGCCATCACCCGGAGCCTCGCCCGTATATGAAGCACGAACAGCCTCATTGCTCTCCGTAACGGTGACGTCCAATGCCACCAGAGACGCAACTGCCTCTTTCTCGCCTGTTAACAGAAGAAACACAAAACCATTGGAGAGCTGACTGATCACCGTGTAACAAGGAAGTGGTATGTTGCACTTACATTAATGGCTTCCTGTTACTCACATCACACATTTAGAATTGTATCATCGCATTAATGCCATTAGTAGTGTACAAAAAATGTAGTAAATAAAAATAAAGTGATGGACAACCTTTAAACCGCCTGGCGAGAACTGGCCAATGTATTCCATCAGGGTGAATTTCGCCAGCGAGAGCAGTAATGGTCAGAATTCCGAACCTGGTCAACTTTCACCAAGCCGAGTGAAATTCACCAGGCCTGGAATGGCCTGACCCCGCCTGGCAAGGCTTGACCAGCGATCAGACTTTTTGTAGATGTGTGACAGACCGTGAGATTGGCATCCATGTCTGCCACGGCAAATCCGCTCCAAACGTCCGCCTCCTCCAAAACGTATAGCAGAGGACATTCCCAACAACTTCCCTATCTTGAGCTGCACATTCTCACCAGCCTTGTTGGTTTATACCCTCAGCCAGCCCAAACTATCACGAACGACGAAGATGCGCAATCGGCAATGACGACGCACCCTCCCAACCAGGCTGCCTCCCCTCCCAATTTCACCTGCCTTCTTCGTGGTCTTCTCGACGATTTCCTCATTTACAGCGGTCAAGAACAGTCCCAGTGGTTAATCGATATAGCACACGACATCTGCGATCCTGCTCAGAAGCGTGGCTCGCTCCAAGTCTGGGATACAGCTGAACGGATGTGGAGGAACGTCAATGGCACCGATCCTCTTATCGCATCAATCTACTGCTATGTCGTCCAAACCATTATTTCATTGTCGAAGATTAGCAACCGCGCAGGCAAATCTAAAACCACTGCCACCGGCCATCCTTCCACAATGGCGCGCCGTGTCAAGCAGCGAGATGATCAACAATGCTGGGTGACACGGGTTCGCGAACCGCTTATCAACAGTCATATATGCCCCAAACGGATGGGGGACCACGTCTTCCGCGTTATTTATCGCAACTTCGTATCAACTCCTCCGCCCACACTCTCTCTCTATGACGACATATGTGGCATCAGTCTCGTTACGTTGCTTGACTCTTGGTTTGATACGTATGAACTAGGTCTGCGGCTGGTAGCCCCGGTGCGAAGTTCATCTTTTCTTCGTTTTTTACAGTTAATTGATCGGTTCAGGGGCCTAGAATGAGTACGTATGCCATTCCTTCCTTCCGCATGGCTACCCACGAGACTGGCAACGCACAACGGCCGGAACCGTGTCAGCCATCCCCACATCGACAGTAGGGGACCCCATTCATGGTCACAGGGCTGGCCCCCCTCTGCCTTACCATCCCAGAAACCCCCCTCCTGGCCTGCTTCGATGGCACTATTTACAGTGCGTCATCAACAAATTTGCCCATTCTGACTACAGAGACATGCAAAATATTTTTCATTCTGAGCTGCCCCTTCGAATGGAAGGGGACTCTGATGATGAAGGCACTGACAGTGAATTCGAGTGGCCATCAGCTGTTTTGGACCATGGGCGAGCCATGCAGGCCGAAATTGAGCACCTCGAAGAGCGCCAGAATCGTGTGACAGATTGGATCACTGCATTGTAGTAGTAATTTTCCTCTTACCTAAGTTACCTTTATCGTTACACCTCTCTCACCTGTAACTGCTGGTTCTCCCCCAGCCTATCTTATCGTTTATCTGAGACATTTGGTATCTTATCGCTTGTGCGTATGTCTTGATCCTAACCAATGTGACATGTCACCTGGCTTGGCAAGGCCCTACTCCAATATCGCGTGATTTTCCACAGGCGGTATTCGCGTTCTCACCTGCTGGCTTGGATTCCCACACCTATCCACAGTGTCTGCAATGCAGGTAACGAAATGTGAGGTTATCTTTTTGGCATCCTGATTTCCTACTTCGCTCCACCTGTCGCCCCACTGCATCAGCAAAACGGCAATAGCCTACTTAGGTAGGTTATGCTCACCCCTTTCCACGCTCACGCTCATCATTTCGATGCTCAGCCGCCCTCAGCACTCAGGCAACGATGCTCATCGCTCAGGTGCCCAGGCCTCAGGCGAGTCTTTGTGTTTTTTTAGTCCATTACTGTCTGCATCCACGGCATCTAGCATAGCATCCATGGCCAACCCAGGCACTCATCCACCCATGGCTGCCCACACCCAAGTCCCAAGCTCTCCCCCTCTTCAAGAGTCGATCCGCCCATGCGAGTGTCCACCGTTCAGCATTACGTCCATGGTCACCACTCGGCATTGCATTTGTGGCCGCCCACACCCAAGTCCCAACCCATTTCATCCCTTCGCACCGTCAAATCATCTCAACATTATGCATATTTATTCTGCTGGATTTACCGGGCATGGCAGGTGGGAAACGCTGACCAACCGATCCCAAGAATGCCTGCGCCACCCTTTCAGGGTCAGATTCGCGCTCCGCTCCCACGCGCTCCTCCCTCCCTTTTTACAGTACACTCCCTCATAGCATAAGGTTGGTTCCAGGTTAATTCCAACGCATTATGAGGTTTATGTAGTATGGTACCCATGACATATATTGCCATCGTATTCTTCCCCCTCTTCCCCCTCTTCATCGTTAATTTCTTCTGCTTTTTCTATGATCTCCCCATGTTCCACTGCTAGCTGATGTTGAGCCACTGAGACAATCTCTTCATCACCTCCCTCAAAGTGAAATTCAGAATCTCCAATCTCTTGCTCATCCATGGGATTTAAAATTTCATCCAAGGTAAGGGCTCTGCCATAGACTCTTCTTTGTACTCTTAACTCATTCATAGCCTCAATCAAGTCATTTTCAACTTTGTTAATGTGTTGGAGAGGTTGAAAGGTAGATTGGGTGGGATTGGTGGACTGTCTTGTCTGAGATCATACAATCGAGTCATGTGCAAGTTGATTTATCCCATCCAAAGCCTTGAGTGGGTCATTTTCAGCACAAAGGATCATGTCAAAGGCCTGTTTCCACTCTGCAAACACAAAGTGGCAGCCAAGTGTTAGGATTGCAATCCTAGCCCTCAAATTTGGTTTCACCTTACAGTCATCTGGGATGACTTCTATACATGTTATAACAGGCCTGGGGCCTTATGGGACACTATGGGATGCCAACGGTTGAGTCAGCACATGGGAGCACTCACCAGAGGGCAAGACGATGGATGGAGGAACCATCCAATACTATATACGGAAGGACAGCTGGACTAGGAAGGTGGATCGCCACCTTGATGGCATCACACTCGGCATCAGTGCATCAGGAGGATCAGCGCATCAAGCCATCACACATCAGACGAAGGTGCAAGACAGTGCGCATATCTATAAAGGATTGCAATGGGAATGCACAATGCCTTGAGGCATTGCTCCTTATGGTCAAGGTCTAGAGCAGTCCAGAAGAGGTCTATGAGTGGAGTCAGAATGGCCACGCCCATATGCGCTCATATGTGCAGCAACTGCGGCAGCGCCCAAGCACATGCTCACCAAGAATAATAGGAGTGAGTCAGAGTGGGGGAGTGCTGGTGGGTCTGGGAGTTGCAAGGGGTCCTCATAGAGTAGTATATAAGTAGGTACAATGTAGCTGGAGTCTCCCCAGACTTCAGATAGTTTTACTCCACCCCAATTCTATCCCTGTATCATCTCCTTTCTACTCTCTGGCCAACGACGAGGCCTGTGGGCCCCTTAGGGGGATTGTAAGGTTGTGGTTAGGGGCGTGAGCTCATAACATAATCTGAAGTCTCTATTACCACACTCCTCGTCATTGTCATCGACAGTGTCGAGCACGCCTTGCTCATCATCGCCTGCGACGTCGACAAAAAATTCATCAAAACTATCGTCTGACCTCATACACACTCTGTTGGTGTGGCTATGAGCAGCCTCGAGGATCGCCTTCGACTCCACCAGCAGATAGACTCACTTAACCATTGTTAAGTGACTACTACCATTATGGTTACTGGCAACACAACTGTATTAGACGAGAACTAGGGTGTGCTGTAGTCAACCAGGCAGGGTCTTGCAGGCACTAGTACTAGTACAGCGGAAAAGGCGGTGGAACCGTTGAAGACAACCCTTTGGCATGTCGTGTATCAAGGCATACAGTCTGAGAATACCAATCACGTATCGGATCTAACAATCTGAGCACAAGGACATCTCAGTGAAGTGCCGGGCACCATGTCATTGGGTCAGTTGATGGAATTAAATCAAAGATCCAAGTGTGGGTGCGTTATTGACCACATTGGAGTGTGTCCGCATATGGAATTGTGGATACTGATGAAAAGGCGATGCCCCTCCTTCCTTAGGGGGGTATGATTGATCTTACAAGGGCCGTGAGGAAGAGGTTAATTGCTGGTGGAGCACCCAGGATTAACTGAAGAAAGTAATCAATGGCGGATGCCGACTGCCTTACCAAATTGGTAGTTCATATCACCACACTCGTTATGGAAAGATGGAGGCCATAAAGAACATCACCACGCGATAGTTGATCGCAGATGCAGAAGCCGACTGCAGTATCAAATCAGGCATACGCCATCAGTCAGGAAGAGATGACCCTGAGACAAGAAGTCATCAACAGGGTTGCGCGATGATCAGGAGCGCAACAATTTAAAAAATGGAATGGAATGGCAGCACCAGATAAAGACTCCAACAGGAATGGTCTAGCCAAATAGTTATTGGATGGCAGGATGCATTCGAAATGTGGGTGCCCATCTATATAAAAGTCCACAAAGGGAAGCGGTCCATGGATTAGTGATTGCATGAGTGTCGTTAGGGCGCGACGTTAAATAAGGTCTCTACTAGGCTATGCAAGGGATTTCTAGATGGTTTCCTCGATCAGGGATCAGATCTATTGGATCATGCGAACAGCCACCCAGTAAGGCGCTGGATATCAAAAGCAGGTTATTGGTTATCATTCCATCAATGAAGGACGAACGATGGATTTCTTTTTTCTCTCAATCAACAAGTCTGGCATGCCTTGCTGGATTTTTGTTTAGTCTATGAGACAGACATCTCATTAAAGGTCTAGCCGGAAATGTAGGAGCCAGAAAGACCTCTAGGGAATAGTGGATGCCATGGGAAAGACCACTAATGCAGGATCGACTGCATTGAAAAGATTAAACGATGCAGAGAATATTTGGGGACCAACTAGATCACTTGGCACAAATAAAGGGATAGACAGCTGATTGTGAAATCGGCAAATATTTGGAAACTAAGGATGGGAGCAGGACAATGCTCTCTTTGCATGACGTTATACCCGGATGATTTAATCAGAAGGATTACAAGTAACAAGGATGACATTCAATGTATCCAGTTAAAATCCAAAAGGAGTACAGAAGAGTGGAAACCAACCACTATAAAAGAATGTGTGAAATGCCAGTAAAGCACTGGATTACAAAAGCACTGTCAATACCAGAAGTTTGCGGGTCACGGCGCGTGATACTCCCTATGGAGAGGGATTGAAAATAATCTGGAAGCAGTAGCAGTCTGCTTGAAAAAAATGCTGTTTCAATGGGATCTCAAGTCCACTTAGGTTCGGACTTTTTGGGATGAATACATGGGCATTATAGAGACCTATGGAATGGATCACTGGAGCTATACAGGGAATTTAGCTTAGGGGCAGCTGAGGAAGGGGTTGTTCTACATGTCAAGTAGTTGCAGTCTAGTCAACGATGCAGAAGGATGGCAACCTTGCAGAAAAATGCCATATGACGTCAGAAAAGGGGAATTTTTTTTTTCCACCACTATGTTATTCGCTCATGCCTGGTTTTGGGAGGTTACTTGGTCGCTTGCCTTGGAATGGCTGCACTCCCAAGCAACCTCGGGATTTCTCGGGATGAGAAATCTTGAGGAAGGGGTAAAGGAGGTGAAAAGGAGACCAAGGAATGGAGACAACATGAAGGGGTTCCCGCAGTGTGTGAACAAATTGTGAGACACACAAGGGAATCCGGAGTGCGTGGAATGACAAGGATATCTGCCATGCCTCTAGAATAACGGCCTGAAGGACAAATTAAAATTTTTGGGCAAATTAACTTTTCTGGACGGAATGCCCCAGTAAGGCGCGGGTTATCAAAAGCATGAAAAAGTCTATGACAAGGGAGCCTAAAGCATAGCACTTAGGAAGGATCAAAGCCAAGATTGTAACCGGCAGTAAGCCAAGGGTTAAATCATTATTGGGAGGATCAGGAATTTGTCAATGTTATACGACGTCCAGTAGAGGCTGGAGTATCAAACTCAAAAAAAGCAAACTTGGTGGATGACCAGGAACCTTTAATATTCGATATGGTTTTTTAGAAAATCAGGAACAGCAACCGTGGTGTGGGACTAGCCATGCATTGGTTTCTCAGGACGAGAAACCTTAAAGGGAGGGTAATGTTAGGATTGCAATCCTAGCCCCTCAATTTTGGTTTACTCTACAGTTATCTGGATGATTCTATACATGTTATAACAGCCGGGCCTTATGGACACTATGGGATACCAACAGTTGATCAGCACATGGGAGCACTCACCAGAGGGCAAGACAATGGATGGAGGAACCATCCAATGCTATATACAGAAGGATGCTACTAGGAAGGTGGATTGCCACCTTGATGGCATCACACTCGGCATCAGTGCATCAGGAGGATCAGCGCATCAAGCCATCACGCATCAGACGAAGGCGCAAGACAGCGCGCATGTCTATAAAGGATCATGATGGAACGCACAATGCCTCAAGCATTGCCTTATGGTCAGGGTCTAGAGCAGTCCAGAAGAGGTCTATGAGTGGAGTCAGAGCGGCCGCGCCATATGCGCTCATGTGCGCAGCAACTGCGGCAGCGCCCAAGCACATGCTCACCAAGAACAATAAGAGTGAGTCAGACTGGGGGAGTGCCAGTGGGTCTGGGAGTCGCAAGGGGTCCCATAGAGTAGTATATAAGTAGGTACATTGTAGCTGGAGTCTCCCAGACTTCAGATAGTTTTACTCCACCCCAATTCTATCCCTGTATCGTCTCCTTTCTACTCTCTGGCCAGCGACGAGGCCTGGGCCCCTTAGGGGGATTGTAAGGTTGTTAGGTGTGAGCTCATAACAGTCACCTCTGCTGCCCACTTGCTCACTTGCTCCCTCCACCAGCATGTCACCCTCCACTACCTGTTGCCCACCTCTGCTGCCCACTCACTGCTCACTCACTCCACCTGCCCTCTGCAGCCTGTCAATGTCCCTCCCTGCCTGTTGCCCTCTGCTACCCACTTGCTTGCTCTCTGCCTGTCACACTTGCTTGCTTGCTCCACCAGTGCCCTCTACTGCCTGTTGCCCTCTGCTGCCTACTTGCTTGCTCCCTCCACCAGTGCCCTTTGCTGCCTGTCACCCTCTGCTGCCCATCACCCTCTGCTGCCTACTCACTCACTCACTCCACCAGTGCCCTCTGCTGCCTGTTGCCCTCTGCTGCCTTCTCACTCACTTGCTCCACCAGCGCTGCCTGTCACCCTCTGCTGCCCATCACCCTCTGCTGCCCATTGCCCTCTGCTGCCTACCCACCTGCTCCCTCCACCAGCACCCTCTGCTGCCTGTTGCCCTTGGCCACCACCTACTCACCTGCTCCCTCCACCAGCACCGCTGCCTGTCACCCTCTGCTGCCCATTGCCCTCTGCTGCCTGTTACCTTGGCTGCCACCTACTTGCTTGCTTGCTCCACCAGCACCCTCTGCTGCCCATTGCCCTCTGCTGCCTACTCACTCGCTCTGCCAGCACCCTCTGCTGCCTGTTGCCCTTGGCTGCTGCTCTACTCACCTGCTCCCTCCACCAGCACCCTCTGCTACCTGTTGCCCTTGGCCACCACTACTCACCTCCTCCCTCACACAGCACCCTCTGCTGCCTGTCACCCTCTTGCTGCCCATTGCCCTCTGCTGCCTGTTACCCTTGGCTGCCACCTACTTGCTTGGCTCCACCAGCACCCTCTGCTGCCCATTGCCCTCTCTGCCTACTCACTCGCTCTGCCAGCACCCTCTGCTGCCTGTTGCCCTTGGTGCTGCCTACTCACCTGCTCCCTCCACCAGCACCTCTGCTGCCTGTCACCCTTTGCTGCCCATGCCCTCTGCTACCCATTGCCACCTACTTGCTCACTTGCTCCACCAGTGCCCTCTGCTGCCCATCACCCTCTGCTACCTACTCACTCACTTGCTCCACCAGTGCCTCTCTTGCCCATCACCCTCTGCTGCTACTGCTTACTTGCTCCACCAGTGCCCTCTGCTGCTGTTGCCTGTTGCCCCCAGCCACCACCTACTTGCCTGCTCCCTCCATCAGACCCTCTGCTGCTTGTTGCCTTGGCCACTGCCTACTTGCCTGCTCCCTCCACCATTGCCCTCTGTTGCCCACCACCCTCTGCTGCCATTGCCCTCTGCTGCTGTCACCCTCTGCGTTTGTTGCCCTCTGCTGCCTACTCACACACTTGCTCCACCAGCACCCTCTGCTACCCATAGCCCTCTGCTGCTTACTTGCTTGCTCACTCCACCAGTGCCCTCTGCTGCCCATTGCCCTCAGCCACAACCTACTTGCCTGCTCCCTCCATCACCACCCTCTGCTGCCCATTGCCCTCTGCTGCCACCTACTTGCCCACTCCCTCCACCAGTGCCCTCTGCTGCCTGTTGCCCTCTGCTGCCTACTTGCTTGCTCATTCCACCAGTGCCCTGCTCAGCTGGTCAAATATTCACCTGGCCTGTCCTCTCTTCCAGCCCCCTCTGCTGCCTGTTTGCCCTCTGCTGCCCATTCACCCACCCTCCTGTACCTTCTACTGCCCATTTGTCCTCTTTTGCACACTTGCCCATTTACTCCAGCCCCAATTCCTGACTGCATTCCTCTCCTTCCACTTGCCCACTTGCCTGCTCTTGCCATATCCTCTGTTCTTCTTGCTCACTCCACATTTTTAACACAATCTTACATATATTGTAGTAGAAATAAGTAAACAAAACTCAAAGATTCAAAGAGCTGGAAATTGAGTATCTAAAAGCAGCTCTGAGCTCAAGTTCATAAACACAAAGCGCCCCCAGCTTGAATATGAATCAAAAATGTATAAGACTTCTGTTGGTGGTGTTACCTTCTCTCACCATTCTTGCTGCCCTCCTCTCACTACTTTTCTCTGGCTGCCCTCTCTCCTCACTGCCCTAACCTTGTGACCCTTGTTGCTCCCTTCCTCTCACAACTGTCCTCTTTGCCATCCTTTCACTGTCCTCTTTTCCAGCTTTGTCTTGTTACCCTCTCTGTTGCCATCTCTCTGGTTGCCCCCCTTTCCCCCTTGCTCTCAATGACAGTAATGGTATTTTGGCATAGGCTTAGGCAGTCATGAAGTAGGAAGTACATGCAATACACATCATTCTGAAAAACATTCAAGTTCTGACCCTTGGTCACTCACATCCCACCTGGCCCCTTCCAGCTTGGGTTGTTTCATCTATAATCTTCTCAAGTTCATCATCATCATGCCTTACCAACTTCAAGTTTCTGCCATATGTGTCTGGATCTTCAGAAGGTGCTGTTCTTGCCAGATATTCAAACTCTTTGACTTCATCATCCCATGACATCCCCTCTGTGAAGTTCAGGGATGGACCTTTGTGAATGGAGTATTTCAACAGCTGCAGGGCTTCCATTAAAACATCAGAAATTCTTCTTCTTCTGAGTGCCATTGTCTCCTTTCTGTTACAGTTCTCTTTTCGTTTTGTCTCTGTGTCTCAGTGGACCGTTTCATACTCATCATCACTGCGCATTTGTACAGCTTTGGATGCTATCTCCTTTCGTAGCTACTTTCATATTTTTTTTTCTAAGTTAGCTACAGCCTTGTTCCTTTTATGGTTTCCTTTGTTCTCTAAACATATATAAGACCCATGTATCATAGAGTAACCTCAGTTCCAACTTAGATGAGTTTTGCTCTCAATCTTGCTTGATCTCAACGCTCTTCTTCTTCATCATCCTCAAGACCTTTGTCATTGTTTGACTTAACATCTAGACTCTTTGTCCAGTGATTGGGAGCAGACCAAGACTCTGCTTGTCGCTGTTGACTTAGAACAAACCACAACAAGGGCATTGTCCGTAACACAAGTTGGAACTCAGGAACTGCTCAGTGCTTCGTCACTAGCCAGACATCATTGAGACCCAAACCTCCCAGATCAGACCACCAAACAACTCTGTTCATTACAGGCAGAAGTACTACCTTGGACAAAGGGTGGTATTACATTTCAACCACTAAGAAAAAGAACCAGCAAGTCCCAGAAAGTCTTTTCGAAGGAGAATACAGAGAAGGAGACCCTGACAAAGAACTACCAGCAGAAACTTGGATTATTTGGCATAACAAAGAAAACAATTCAGATAGACAATTATTCTTCCCAGCAAACAAAGAACCAGAGCTCACTTGGTGGCACAAATTTTGAGATACTGAGGATTTAACCAACGGAGTCTTCTCTGCACTCGAGGAATCTACTCTCGCCAAGTGGAACGAATACAAGGAACAGCAGCAGATTGAACTGGATCTAGACTTTAATAACGAACCAAAACAAGGAGAAAGCTTGAAACAAACAAGGAATAAAGGGAATCTCCATTGAGAAATTCAAAGGACAACGGTCCAAAGCAAAACATTTCATCTATGCATTTGATGACAGCTTCGATCTAGATGAGGAACAATTTACCACTGCCAAGAAGAAGATCAAATACGTCTTCCTACACTTAGGAGAGGAATTAGACGATTGGAAATCCAATATCCGAGAAGAATTGGACAAAGCAATAGCAGACAAAGGAAAGAAAAAGGAAGGAGGAACAACACTCTCTTGGGATAACTACAACAGCTTCAAAAAGCGATTTTTAGCCAATTGGGGAGAGTCAGACACCACAGCTAGGACCCTGAATGATCTAGATAAAGTCAAAGTGGGTGGAGATATTGATATCCCCACTTACATTCAGAAATTCCGATCACTTATCCAGTCCACTGGAATCACAGGGTTCATGGCACAGCAAATCTATTTCTGCAAATGGCTCCCAGCATCAGTCGCAGCAAAAATATCGAAAACCCCACCATCATCAACATGGAAACAGCCTATGATGCTGTGGAGCGATTGGGAAACCCTGAAACTGATGAACCGGTCCTCTGGGTCAGGAAACACGGAGAGACATTTCAAATTTAACCAAAACTCAAGGAACTTGGCATCAGGACCAAAAGGAATTAATGCTGTAACCACTGCACACCTTTCAGATGCCCAAAAGGAGGAATATCAGAAAACCAGCAAGTGTTTCCAATGCAGAACTCAGGGACACATATCCAGGGATTGCCCAAACAAAGGGAACGCCCAAACGACGCCCAAAAAGCCATCCCCTCCACAGGATTGCACCATTAGAGCTATAGAGGAAACAACCTCAGAGGAATCAGCTGCCCAATGCATTAGGGCACTATTGAAAGCACTCCCAGACGAGGAGCGCGAGAATACCCTCCAGGAACTTGAAACAGAGGGTTTTTAAGAAGGAGATGCCAGAAAGCGGTTGACACCTCCCATAAAGTTGAACAGTTAGCACTTGATTCTGTAATTGTACAATCCAATAATGACAAACAGATTTCTATCACTGTGCAAACAAACGATAAACCCGCTAAAATATCTGCCCTCATTGATTGTGGGGCAGAAGGAAACTTCATTGACAAATGCATATCAAAAGATTGGCCAAAGAAGAATTAAAACAACCAATTAAAGTCAAAAACGCTGACAGAACTATTAACCAAAATGGCATGATCATGCATCGAACTCATCTTACCTATTCTATCAATGGAAAACCATATGATAATTGGTCATGGATCACGAACTTAGGGGATCAAGAAATCATCTTTGGAATACCATGGCTGGAAAAGCATAACCCGACTATTGATTGGCAAAAGAAAACCCTCCAAATAGATGACGATTTAGAGGATGACAAACCTATTTGGCACATAGCACTAGATACTCAACAATGGGGAGAAGATGAATATCAGATAAGAGTAAAAACATCTGTGTCACAGGCATTTGAACACCAAGCAAAATGTGACAAAATGCCAACTGTCTTACCATCCGAATACATTCCCTGGCAGTCTACCTTTGAGAAAAAAGCATTGGAGCGTTTCCCATCATCACATCCATGGGACCACACAATTGAACTCAAAACTGGATTCACACTGAAAGTTAGCAAAATCTATCTGCTATCACTAAAAGAGCAGTCAACGCTTGACGAATGGATTAAAGAACAATTGGACAAAGGATATATTCGACCATCCAAATTGCCACAAGCATCACCATTCTTCTTTGTTTCAAAGAAAGAAAGCAGCGCTCTTAGACCCTGCCAGGATTATTGTTACCTTAACAAATGGACAATCAAAAACGCCTATCCGTTACCCCTAGTCTCAGACCTAATGACAAAATTAGAAGGCGCAAATTATTTCACTAAACTTGATTTGTGCTGGGGATATAACAACATTCAAATTAAAGAAGGCAATGAATGGAAAGCGGCCTTCAGTACAAATTGTGGATTATATGAACCAACAGTAATGTTCTTTGGCCTTTGCAATTCGCCCTCGACGTTCCAGACCATGATGAACAAATACTTCCAGGATATGATTAATGAAGGATGGCTCATTATCTATATGGACAATATTCTGATTTGTGGGAAAACAAAAGAGGAAATACAGAAATGAACCAAACAAGTCTTGAAGTGCTTACAGGAAAAAGACCTATTTTTGAAGCTAGAAAAATGCAAATTTTGTGTTCAAGAAGTCGAATTCCTGGGCATGGTCATTACGCCTGGTCATATTCAGATGGATCCTGTAAAACTTGCTGGTATCAGAGATTGGCCAATCCCCACAACAGTCAAACAAGTTAGATCTTTCCTTGGATTCGGAAATTTCTATAGACGATTCATCAGCAACTTTGCCGCTATAGCAAAACCATTGACAGACTTAACAAAGAAAGGTTTAACCTTCAGTTGGACGCCTGATTGTCTGACATCTTTTGATGAATTAAAACACAAGTTTTCGTCTATGCCAGTCCTACGCATGCCAGACCCCACGAGACCATTTATCCTACAAATGGATGCCTCCAATAAAGCCACTGGAGCAGTGTTGAAACAAGCTGATGCCTCCAGATCCCTCCATCCTTGTGGTTTTATATCACACGCCTTAACCACAATGGAACAGAATTACCAGATCTATGACTGAGAACTGTTGGCTATCATTAAAGGACTACAGGCATGGTGACATTTGCTGCATGGATCACCACACCCCATTATAGTCCATTGCAATCACAAAAACCTTTTGTTCTACAGAACTCCGCAGCAGTTAACACCTTGACAAGCTTGATGGTCTATGATGCTATCAGAATTCGATTTGAAAATCAAGCATGTACCTGGGACAAAAATGTTTGAAGCAGATGCATTATCCTGCCAACCTGATCATATGAAAGCTGATGACACTCTGGACGATGTTATCATGCTACCTGATAACAAGTTTATTTGCCTTATTGCTACAGATCTTGCTCAGAAGATTCGAGATGCTACGTCACTTGACAGCTTTGGAAAAACCATCATTGAAGTCATAGAAACGCAATGCACCCCACCTATTAAGTCCAAACTCCAGGATTGGGTGTTCGTTGATGGAATCATTCAATACATCGACAGAGCATATATCCCTAATCTTGGCATGCTCCGCACCAGTATTATCAAAACAGTCCATGAGTCACCCACTTCTGGACACCCTGGACGTTTGAAAACTTTAGAACTATTACAACATGATTACTGGTGGCCAGGGATGTATAAACACGTCAAGGAATGGATTACAGGCTGCGCTATATGTCAGCAAATGAAGGTGAACACTCACCCCAACACCCCAGCCCTCCTACCAATTGGATCTAAGGTGACTCAACCATTTCAACAAGTTACCTTGGATTTTATTACCAATCTTCCTATTTCTGACAGATTTGACTCGATTTTGGTCACGGTGGACCATGGCCTTACAAAGGGGGTAATCCTTACTCCTTGCAAGAAAACCATTGACACATTAGGAACGGCAGACCTTTATATCTCCGAAATATTCAAATGCTTTGGTCTACCTGACGTACTCATTTCAGATCGAGGACCACAGTTTCAGCCAAAGTCTTCCGGGAAATCAGAAAAACGCTAGGAATCAATCATAGGATGAGCACTGCCTATCACCCACAAACCGATGGAGAAAAGGAACAAGTTAATCAAGAACTAGAAGTATATCTTCGAATATTCTGTGCAAACGAAGCCCATACTTGGAAACAATTACTACCAATCACCGAATTTGCCCATAACAATCGCCATCATGATTCAGTTAAAGCATTGCCTTTCCAGCTTATGTATGGAACAAACCCTGTTGCACTACCCACTGCAGTGCAGAAAATGACGGCACCAGCAGCAGAGAAACAACTACAGATGTTACAAAAAGCTAGGGAAGAAGCGCTTGCTGCGCATGAGTTAGCCAGACAAATGGTTGCTAGACGAATCAAAGACAAGTCAATCAAATTCGAAATAGGAGACAAAGTTTGGCTTGAAAACAGAGACCTTAACATTCCATACCAATCTAGGAAACTAGCACCGAAACGAGAAGGACCCTTCCCCATCAAGCAAGTATTAGGACCAGTAATGTACAAACTCAAACTTCTGAAACAATGGTGCATTCATCCAGTCTT
This sequence comes from Amanita pallidorosea, assembly GCA_023014475.1. NCBI lineage: Eukaryota > Fungi > Basidiomycota > Agaricomycetes > Agaricales > Amanitaceae > Amanita > Amanita pallidorosea. Next base: position 1,066,574 of record JAEBUS010000007.1, read on the forward strand.
TCACACATCACTCCTTATGCCATATAGGGAGACTGAAACGCATGGACCAAATTACACAGCCCCACCTCCTGATCTTGTAAATGGACAGGAGGAGTTTGAAGTTGAGGCAGTTCTTGCACACCGAAAACGTGGAGCAGGATATCAATATTTGGTTAAATGGAAGAACTACAGCCCAAATGACAATTCATGGGACCCAGAATGCAATTTAGGCAATGCTGCAGATATCTTGCAAGCATATAAACAGAGAAGACAATTGTAAAACATCAATGTCTCACTACCGTAACCGCTGAATCCTTAAGCAAAACATCCAATACACAAAGAAATATTGTTCTACTCGAGGACGATAATACGACTCTACACTGCTAAAGCAGCTGTGTAGACAGGGGGTTTGTTTGCGAGGCTAGATAAAGAAGCTCCCATCAATCCTGGATAGAATCAACCTGCGTGGGTATGAGAACTATAGTGGAAGTGTTTAGCGAAACGAGCGAGGTAACAAACTTGACCGAAATCCCTGTGGGCAACGCAGACAGTGCGGACAATGCAGACTATGCGGACTAGTGCAGACAAGTGCGGAAACCTATTTTGCGTACTGTGTGACAAACGTGACATAGCAGCAAAAGGAGCACAACTGTTAATAGATACTCGCGGATGCGGTGTGACGCGTAGTTGCAGTCACCAGACTTGTGGAATTACTGATATGCGATGCACTCAGGTGACTCTTGACGTGAGTGTGGGCAGTAGATGGTGACTGTTTGCCAACGTTGAGTGTGGATAGCAGGTGATAGCGGTGGCTGAGTGCTGGCAGTAACAACAGAGCACATGAGTCTTTCCACAAGGTGGCATTGACAATGGATGAAACAACGAGGAGAGGAATGAAACCTGAAGTGAACAAGAACTACATGACTTTGTAAGTGAAACTGCATGGGTATGATATGATATTTTTACTATGGAACATAATGGTTTATATACATTTTCACTATCTACCGAAGCAATGGAACTCTGAAACTTTCTGTACTCCGAGGTGCGTGTGTCTTTTACTGTCCCAATCCATGCTTTTGAAAGGCGTTGTCCGATGTGGCTTAGTATACAAGCATTTTCATAGTATTTTCCTCCAATGTGTAACTCCGTAGTGGAACCCTGACAGTATTGGCGCTGTCCCTAAGGGCGTCTCAAATAGGTGTGCGATGGCTGTTGATCAACCTCCGGCATCCAATTGCTAAGCGCTAGGGTATTCACTAGTGACTGTGAGCCTGTTGCTGGAATGCGACCCTTTAGGCTTGATGTAGCCATCCGGTAATAACACTCTACACTATCTAAGCAACAGGTAGGCAGGAGGTAGGTTGTGAGCTAGAGAAGAATGTCCCGTTAATCCGAGTCAGAGCACACGCTGCGCGGATATGCGATACGTAGCGGAAAATGAGCGGAGCGGTTCTTTGTAGTGCACGCTGCGGAGCGGTACGCCGGATAGCGGACGTCGGATGGGCGGATGAATCACGTGACGGGGCGCAAGGCGATAGGTGGTGGCTATCGCGGTCAACGTCGAGGGCGGATACTGATAATGGTAGCGGGGCGCGGGCAACAACGATGAGCAGCACAAGTCTTTCCGCAACGCGGGCTCGATGATGGCTGAAACGACGAGGAAGTAGAGAACAACGCAAGAGAGGACGGGAAAAGCGAGCGCGGGCGAACGAGCCTTGAGCGGATAACTGCGTGGGTATGATATGATTTTTTTCTACTACGAAACAAGATGGTTTATATACATTTTTCTACCTACTGATGCAAGTGTACTCTGAAATTCTTTTCTTGTGGACGCGCGGCGTTTCCAAATCTGTTAACTTGAAAGACGCTGGCCGATCCGGTTTAGTGCGCGAGCATTTTCCTTACAATTTTCGTTCGGCGTGCGACTCCGTAGCAAAACCCTGACCGTATTGGCGTCGTACCTAAGGGCGGCTAGCGTAATGAGAGCGTCGGCCGATGATCGACCGCCGGTGTCTTATCGATAAGCGCTGATGGATTCCCGGGTGTCCATGAACCTGTTCCCTGAACTCGACCCTTCATGCCCGATATAGTCTTTTTGTTGTATTTCGCTGATCGACACAACAAGCCGTGAAGATTTCGTTCCGCTGTCTTGGGTGGGCTATTGGTTTTACCCGCCGAGAGTATGCGCATGCGGCTAAACGGATCCCGATCGCGGTGCTCGGAAGGTGGATTTGCCTATTGCGGAAGTGGCGGTGCGGAAGTGTCAAAATGCGGCGGTAAACTCCCGATGCAGAACGTCCGTTAGTCAGCGTGGGCTTTCGGATAATCGGGTGTGTGCACCAGTAGTCTTCAAGTGCGGACGTTGCTCACTGGTAACGCAAAAGGGTACGGGTATGACTGCGACTATTGGGCGGCTTGCGCTGCGGATGCGTGCGTATGACCGATGTGCGACTCCGGATGCGTGCGGATGTGCGAGCGCTGCGGATGACCTAAGATGTCAGCCAGATCGTTAGTGACGGGTTCAGTGCGTATATAGTCCTGGAGCCGGTAGGACTTCTCTCGCATAGCATGACGCATACGCGTGACGAGGTCACTACACTGTCACAGCGGGACACCGCTCATCATCTCCCCGGGACTTAAAAATCTGACTGCCCCCAGTCAGTCTGCTGGACGAATACGACCAATTGATGGAGTTTGGTGTCATGGCGAGTGTTCTTGCGGGCATGTGGAACCTGCGTAATGATGCGAATGGTTAGACTTCGGTCGCGATGCGGTAATCTGCCATGGAGCGGATGCGCGTTCCGGTGGTGCGGATGCAGGCGCTGAGCATTGATCCGGCGTAGCGGACGTTGGACTTGAGTCTGCTGAGATGTTGATTGTCCATGGGACACGGCGACTTCTCGAGCTTCCGCGTGGGAAGGGACCTGGCTTCCTTTGTAGTTGCGTGGGAATGGACCTGGCTTCTTTTGTTGTGTCTGTCGCTTCTTTTCTCTGTCTTTCTTTCTTTCCACCAATGTCGTCCCCTTCACCATCCTTCAGCAACATTGATGACGAAATCGCGGCCGCGGAGGCACGCCTGGCGCTAGAAGAGGAAGAACGCAAAACGCGAGAGGCGGCTGCCGCAAAACGTCGCGAAGAGGACCGTCGCCGCATCGCGGGCTTGAAGGCGCATAAGGAGGCCAAGGAGCGAGCACGAGCGGAGAAGGAGGTGGCGGAGCAGCGTGCGCGAGAGGAAGAGAGGCATCGCGAGGAAGCTCTGAAGGCGGCGGCTAAGAGAGAAGCTGAGGCGGCGGCAAAGAGAGAAGCTGAGGCGGCGGCGAAGAGGGAAGCAGCAGCAGCGGAACGAGCGCGGCGCGTACTGGAAGAGCAAACCCGTGCGCAGCAAGAACCGAGGGCGAAACCGCGTCCGAAAGGTAAATCCAAGGCCCGCGGCCCAAGCCCTATCGATGTCGAGTCAGTCCGTGCCACGGCGGCTATCATGGAGAAGGCAGTCTTGGCGAACGACCCTGCTGTGCTCAGTGACATGGTCATAGCGAACGCGATGGAGGCAGCGAGGGCGCGGAAACAAAGTCAAAAGCGCGCGAGAGCAGAAAGCGCAGGAGCGGAAGCTGGGCCATCAAAGCGGTCAAAATCTAGTATGCCAAATGCGCAGGCTTGTGATAGGTGAGTCTTTTTTTTTTGCGTTTTCCTGTATGTCTTAGCGGATTTCTGACGGAGATTGCAGGTGCGTGCGCTTGAACGTAGCTTGCTATCCGCAGGCAAACGCCAAGAGCAAGGCGTGCGTGGGGTGCCGGGATGTGCGGCATTCGTGCAAGATCGATGGGGTGTCCGTGGCTGGGCGGGGCGCGAAGAAAGCGGTGAAGTTGCGGGAGGTGGTAGTCTTGAGCGACGCGGCAGATGAAGAAGATGACGAGGGCGCTGGGAGCGAAGCGGAGGAAGTCTGTGAATCGGGCAGGAGCACCCCAGAGGGCATACGCATTTTCAGGCGGCTTGAAGGCCATTGCCCTATCTGCGAACGAGACGACGGGAATCTTGCGCGAGCAGAACGGGCTCTTGCAGCGCATGTTGAGCATGCAAACCACGCAGGCGAACCTGCAATATAAAATCCGAAACATAGCGCATGACACGCGCCACGCCACCTACTCGTTACTGGACTACTTCTGTCCACCGCCAGTTGAAGATGGGGCACAAGGCACGATTTCTGGAGCGACCGCAGAGCAGGAACTTGGGGAAATGGCTGGGCGCAACGAGCGGTCGGAAGCGGAACCCGTGGGCGCAAACGAGGCGGAAGCGGAGGCGAGTGCGGAAACAGTCGGTGCGGAAGAGCAGGGAGCGGACGAGGAGATCGTGGGCGATACGGTCATGAGCTCGCCAGCCTCGCCGGCCGCGTAATCTTTTGTAGGTGTTTCGTAGTGCACTTGAGAATGTAGCAAGTTGTCTTTGCGTTCTTGGGGACTTCGTAAGCAAATTAGGTAAGCAAAACTTAAGAGGTAAGAAGAGCGGAATAAGCGTAAGCGGGAAAACATAGACGGCACGCGACATGGACGGAATAGTACTTAATCAAAGGACATAGTTGAGAAATGCTAACAAAATAGAAATGGCAGAGAATTAGTGCCTGAAGGAAAGAAATAGCGGAAGTGCTTAATCATCGCCTGACTCGTCCATAGCGGAGTCCGAGTCTGATTGGTAAGAGCCGAGCTCCTCTTCTTCTTCCGTGGCTTCCTCAGGTTGGTTGTCATCTCCTTGCGAGTGTGAGTTAGCCATCTCCCGCATGCGCTCCTCCGATGCGTCTAATATCTCGTCAGGAACCGTTAGCCTTTGCCTTGCGAAGTAAGGAATGACGCGGAACGCCACGTAGGGACGGTCGAGTACCGTTCCATCGAGCTCGCAAAGGACGTATGCTCCGCCACGGTTACGATGTAAGACCATGTAGGGGCCTATGTAGCGGGGGCGCATCTTCCAGTTTAGTGACTTTTCTATTGCGGTATTGCGGACTAAGACCAAGGCGCCGCATTTGAAATCGAAGTTGCGGATGACCGTTGGGTGCTCCTTTTTGAATCGTTTGGCCGCCGCTACGTGCGCTGCGTAGACCTTCCCTTTTAGAGCCTCCGTTTGCACATGTCGCTTCTGTAATTCCGTAGCGCGTCGGGCGATTAGATTGGTAGTAGAGAGGAAAGCTTCGGGCGCGGTAGCAAGTAGGTGGCCTCCGTAATGTCCAGCGGAAGCAGCGGATGCGTTCCGGTTACCGCGAAATAAGGTGATACGCCCATGCGCCGTCTTGCTGTGACCCGTTCCGACCAGAATACCGAGTGTAAGGCCGGGGCCCAATTAGATCCCTCGCTCGCTTTGACCAATGCCTGCCGGACGTCGTAGTGACTGCGTTCGACTATGCCGTTAGCGCGGGAATTGTAGCCGGAGATGCGGATGTGATTGATGTGGTATTTCTTCGCCAGATGCGCAACAGCGCGGATAATGGGCGCTCCGTTGTCCGTCACGATTTCCACAAGACTTCCCCAGCGGCAAATAAGATCCTCGAATATCCAATCTCCTATGGCGTTAGCGGTTTCCCGGCGGAGCGCACGGTACTGGGGTAGTGCGTAAGCGAACAACGTGCTTGGATAAGATATTTGTATTGGTTCGACGGCGGGAGGTGCATGGTGTCCAAGTAGACTTTGGCGAAGATAGGGGCGGGTTCAGCAACGACGGGCGGAATGCGGTATAACTGTAGTTGTCGGGCCTGGCATGCGCGGCATGACTTGATGTACCATTTAATGTCGTCTTGCATCTGTGGCCACCAAAACCGCTGCATGATGACCGAGCGGGTAGCGTAATATCCGCGGTGTCCTAAATCGTCATGGCAGCTAACCAATACGCTTGCTCGTCTGTGCGGATCCAAAACGATCTTATGCGCTCCGCTCCTGTCTTTCAACCACAGCGTATCATCTTTAATGAAGAACCGGGTACAGTACCGCATGAACCGGACGTTTTCTTCGTCGGACATATTGTCGGGTCGTTCCAACTCCGTAAGAAACCGTTTTGCCAGCCGCAACCTTTCTTCGTCTCTCGATGCGGTCTCGCTCCTCCACGGAAATATCCCTTCGTACGTATTGTCCTCTTCTCCTTCCGGAATCTGTATCCTTTCCTTTTCCGGTGGCGGCGTATCTGCATCGGTCAAGAAGACGGTCGTGAGCGGACTCTTACGCTTTTCCGCGAGCGCTCCTAACCCAGTTCTTGGCGCTACTCTAACGTGATGCGGGACCTTTGATTTCCGGACCGGTTGCTGATCCGCTCTCTTGCGAGGGCGCTGTAGGGCGCGTCGTTGATTTGGTGCATGAATCCGTAAAGGTTATCGATCCAATCGTCGAATTCGTCATCTTCCTTGCTATCTGGTTCCTCGTCTAGTGGTTGCCGCGGGCGCCTGGATAATCCGTCGGGTGCGTGAAGTCGGCCAGGCACGTGAACTAACTTGAAATGAAAAGTCAGGATCGACAAGATCCACCGATTGATAGATGCGGATGGTGCTATATCCGGGTTCTTGAGCATATCCTTAATGTAGCGCGCGTCGACTTCCACGATTAGATTACGGACTCCTATGAGATAAAGCTTCAGTGCTTTCAACGCGCGGAACAGACCGTATATCTCTAGTTTTGGCTGCGAGAAGCGCGCTTCCCGCTCATTCAGGGTGATCGATCCGAAGCGGTTATAGTACCGGACGGAAGGCTTATCAGGGTCGCATTGGCATAAGAAGAACCCTACTGCAATCCATGACGTATCCACGGCTAGAATGACGGGTGCGTCGGACTTGTAATCGATGGGACGTAGCGGGCGATGCTATCAGGGCTTGTTTGAGCGACTCTTGCGCGGCGATTTCCTCCGCTCCGAATGTGAACGGGACGTCCTTCCTAGTTAGCGCTACCAGCGGACTTGCCTTGCGCGCGAAGTTTTTAATGAAGATGCGCGCCACACCTACAGTGCCTAAGAACGCCCGGACCTCGGATAGCGACGTGCACGGAGCCCAGTTCTTTACCGCTGCGAGGAGCTCCTTCTCCGGTTTGCGGCCTTCGTACGTGCACAGATGACCAACGACCGTAATGGAGGGGGCGCATAGGACGAGTTTCTTCCCGGAAAACGTTCCGCCGGCATACTTCATGCGCTGTACGACCCGGTTCAGACCCTGGAAATGTTCCCATACGAAGCGTCGGATGCCGGGGTTGTCCGGTATTGTTTCATACGTGTCGTCGTCCCGCTCGTAGCGTGTCGGAGGTCCTTTGACCGGTACGTCGTCAATGTAGGGTATAGTCAGGTCCGGTATCTCGGGCTGCAAGATGCAGGTGACGTCATCGTGGAAAATTGGGACCGAGTTCGTCCATCCCATGGGAGAGTTGTGAGCCGCATTGCTCCGAAGGGCGTCTGAAAGGTAGTTAAATCTCGGGAATCCTCAGCAAGTGGGCGCTCATCATATCCGACGAAAAGGTCCAACATAGCGCCGCATGCGCGACCCGCGAAATTCTCCGCTAGGTGTTCCGGGATGGGGGTGACGCCTGAGTGTCGGATCGTGACCGCGTTAAGGGGCTCCAGCGAGTGCACCAGGCGGAGTTTGCCCGTCTTCTTTAACACGCAGAACCAGCGGGACCGATAGGAGGAGTTTGAGGGTTCGTAGACGCCTGCGTCGATTTTTGTGCGGATGATGTCGCAGATTTGGTCGTAAAGGCCCGGCGGAATCGGAATGTTGCGCTGCACCCAGGGCGTATGCGGAACTGTCGGAATCTCCACCGGCGGAAAGAATTCGGTCTTGAATTTCCCTCGCTCGCTATCGTCCCAGGCAAACGCCCGCTCGTGTTTCGTCATAAATTCGTGCATCAACTTGATTTCTTGGGGCCACAGGAACTCGTTACCGTGCTCTTTCTCCAGTGTTCTCTTGCGCTCCTCTGTATAACGCCCGCATGGCGCAAACTCGGGTGGTCTCGTGCTTAACTTGGGTAACTCGGCGAGTGGATCGCCCTTAATCTCTCGAACGATTCGGAACTCCTTGGGTAGCTGGCTGATGACCGGCTTGACTTTCTTAGCGACAGGTTTGTATTTTTTCTTTTGCGCGGATAGGAAGACGGGGGATACGTTGTCACGGCGCGGATTTGTGGATGTATTAGTCTTGCGCGGAAGTTCGCGTGGAGCGGTAGTAGCGGAAGCGGTAGTAGCGGAAGCGGTGTTATTGCGGAAGACGTTGGCGTTAAGATAGGCTTGTGTGAGCGGATCGCAGTTGTCTGCTCGGACTTCTTGCAGACTTAACGCGCACCAAGGTAGAGACGAGCAAGTTGGTTATTGGAATCGGTTGTGGTATATACATTTTTGGCGGACGGTAACGACGAGACGGAAGAATACGCTTGAATATCTATGGGTTTTTTGGTATGCGGGTCAATAGTCAAGATACAGGCTGCCTCTCCGTGAGTGTCCATCAGTTCCTCGAGGCCATTGGAAAATCCTCCTTTTCTTCTTCGCGCATATTATACTTGGGACGGCCGCGGGCATAGTCGGAACCGTTACTATTTGGTGCTGTTGGGGTCGTGAATGGTGATGGTCTGGTCCTCGTTGCCGTAGTTGTGGGTTACCGACCGGGTCAAGACATCGAAAGGGCGGCCTAGCAGGATATCGTAAGCGGCGAGCGGATAACATGTACCTGGAAGTATAGATTGATGTCACCGATGCGGAACTGGATGTTGTTGGCAATTCCGAGCGACGTATCGACTTCCCCGTTAGCAGCCTCCATGTCTATCTTGATCGTTGGGTTGAATGGGATTCCGAGTTTGTTGCAGATGGCTTCCGACATGCAGACGATCGAGCATCCTGGATCTACTACGCATTCCACCTCGGCGCGCTCGTCTATTAATCCCTGTACACAGCGGATCGCATGCGATTCTTTGGCAACTCGTAAGCGAGGCTTGTCCGGCCCTTCTACGCAGTAGTACGCTTCTGCCATGTCGGGCATGACGTAGATTTCGCGCACCGTGTTGGAGTCGTAAAAGCGCGCATCGGCGAAGTTTGTGCTGGCGGGTGCGGGCACGGGTATGCGACGCGGCGTTAGGTAATCGCGGAGTTTTGCACGGATCTCTGGGGAGACCGCTAACAGCTCCTCGTAGCTGACATGCGTGGCGTGATTTTGCAAAGTGCGCTTGAAGATGTTGTTGACGAGTTTCTCGTTCTGGGCGGGCGACGTGGTGGTATAGGAGGGCCCATTATTTTTGGGTGCCGAGCCGAACAGTCAATCTAGCGGCGGCTGGTAACTCGCATCGCAGACGTCGGAGAACGGATGTGTAGCCGGCTGCTGTTTTGCTACCTCTGGCGATATGATCTCCGTAGCCTTTTCTGCGTCCTTAGTTCCGGCGGGAACCGTCTCTTTGCCTTTTGCACACGGCGGAATCTCTACCCGATCTAAAACCACCTTCTTCTTTGTCTGCAACGCTACCATTCTTCGCTGAAGTTGCCTCAGCTCTTCTTCGTCTTCATCGTCCTCGACTGTGTTCCTATATGACATAACGGGGGCGGCAACGGTGGTGGCGGGAGCGGCATATCGTTTTGAGCGGTGTAATACATGGCGGGTCGTATGTTGGCTGGTGGTGGTGGCGCTTCCGCGCGGCGGTAGTACTCGTCGATATTCTCCTTCATTGTATTGCTCTGATTGAAACGCGGCAAGTAATTGCCGGTTGGTGAAGTGATACGACCCTCAGCGTTTTTCGCAATCTTCCCGTTTGCCATATACTTGTCCACTTCCGGGCAGCGGCTTATGAAATGTGCTGTCTCACCGCAAAAGTTGCAAGCGCGGAACCCGCTTGGCTGCACGGGCTGCGACTGTCCTACTGGGATAGCATTAGCGCCAGTTGCGGGGGAAGAGTACGTGCGGAACGGTGGAGTGGATTGCGGAGCGCGGTACGCTAGCGCCTGTGTTAGCGATTGCACCATACTTTGCCCTAATTTTTCCAGCATGGCCGCCATCTCCTCTTGCTTTAGTAGGTGTTTGCGGGGGCTTGTATTTGACCGGGGAAGGTGCTGGGGACTCCGACTTCATGGCGTATGATGGAAGCGTGGCTTTATTAATCAGTTTATGTAAAAGGACTGTCCTTATGACTTCCTGCGCCACACTAACGTTTGTTCGAGTGAGAACGGTCTCCCGGTGTACATTCGGATACTGGCTGCGCATCCATCTAACATTTCAGGCGACGTCTACCTGAAACCCTTTGAAGAAGAATTGCTCTGTTGTTGTACCAATAACCGATCGTGGCTGACTAGATACTTGTGATTACTAAGAACCTTTGGTAGTAGCTGCATAAACTTTCCCGGTCTTGACTCCAAGCCTAAGCGTTTCTTCGATCAACCGGTCCAGATGGTCTTGCGTATATTGCCGCTCGTTGATGACTCCGCTGTACAGTGTTTGTATGGATTCTTTGAAGGCGTCGTAGGTTGCGGGCGTGAGAATGTTTCGACGGATCCCCAGAGCTCGTACTCGGTGTCTTCCAAGTAGCGGAGCACATACGTTTTCTTTTCCTGTTCCGCTGTGACGCGGATTCCCGGAATAGCAATTCTAGTTCCGCGAAGTATCTCGGAAGGCGGCGCGGCTGAGTCGAATCAAAGCGGGGAGCGGATTGGCTATACTGCGCGGGCATAGACTTATGCGATGGCGGGTTCGGTTAGCGGCCATTGTAGTTACCGTAGCGGGTGCGATAAGTGATGCGGATTTAATGGGCAAATGGGGATCGGTTGGCGGAGCGGGATGTGAAACGTCTGCTGCCGGGCTGCTGAACTCGACGCTACTGTGCGGGGGAGAGGGGTGCGGGCTGTGCGTAACGGAAGACGGTGAAGATGAGAGCGGACTACTGGAGCGGTCGCTGTCTGAGTATCCGCTGGTTGCGTAGGATCCTCCGAGTCGCGAAGTGTACCTTGATCGGCTGAGCTATATGGTGGAAGCGCGGGTTGTGTGAGTAGCCGGTTGATGTTCTCCGTTCGCTGGAATTCCGGTGATAGCCCAAGATTGCGGCGGATTGGCGACCGAAGGTGCTAGTGTGTTTGAATATCTCCGTTAGCGCTCGGCTGGGGTCCTGTTGTAACAGCTGCTGCGCGGTTTCCGCTCCTTGCTTTAATGTGTTATACCAGTCGTTGACGACGTTGCCGGTCGAGGGCGATGCTGTTAAATGTCCGGGAAACTCCCGCTCGCGAGGTGAGTCTGGTGGGGTTGACGGCGGAATTTTCTTCAAAAAGCCTCACTGGGGCAGCCAATTAATAACACTCTACTCTATCAAAGCGACAGGTAGCAGGAGGAGGTGTGAGCTAGTGAAGAAGGTCCCGTTAATCCGAGTCAGAAAACACGCTGCGCGGATATGCGATACGTAGCGGAAATGAGCGGAGCGGAGCGGACGTGCGCGGAGCGGTTCTTTGTAGCGCACGCTGCGGAGCGTACGCCGGATAGCGGACGTCGGATGGCGGATGAATCACGTGACGGGGCGCAAGGCGATAGTGGTGGCTGTCGCGGTCGACGTCGAGGGCGGATACTGATAACGGTAGCGGGCGCGGCAACAACGACGAGCAGCACAAGTCTTTCCGCAACGCGGGCTCGACGATGGCTGAACGACGAGGAAGTAGGAACAACGCAAGAGAGAAGGAAAAGCGAGCGCGGGTGAACGAGACTTGAGCGGATAACTGCGTGGGTATGATATGATTTTCTACTACGAAACAAGAGGGTTTATATACATTTTTCTACCTACTGACGCAAGTGTACTCTGAAATTCTTTTCTCGTGGACGCGCGGCGTTTCCAAATCCGTTAACTTGAAAGGCGCTGGCCGATCCGGTTTAGTGCGCGAGCATTTTCTTTGCAATTTTCGTTCGGCGTGCGACTCCGTAGCAAAACCCTGACCGTATTGGCGTCGTGCCTAAGGGCGGCTAGCGTAATGAAAGCGTCGGCCGATGATCGACCGCCGGTGTTATCGATAAGCGCTGATGGATTCCCGGGTGTCCGTGAACCTGTTCCCTGAACTCGACCCTTCATGCCCGATATAGTCTTTTTGTTGTATTTCGCTGATCGACGCAACAAGCCGTGAAGATTTCGTTCCGCTGTCTTGGGTGGGCTATTGGCTTTACCCGCCGAGAGTATGCGCATGCGGCTAAACGGATCCCGATCGCGGTGCTCGGAAGGCGGACTTGCCTATTGCGGAAGTGGCGGTGCGGAGATGTCGAATGCGGCGGTAAACTCCCGATGCGGAACGTCCGTTAGTCAGCGCGGGCTTTCGGATAATCGGGTGTGTGCGCCGGTAGTCTTCAAGTGCGGACGTTGCTCACTGGTAACGCGAAAGGGTACGGGTATGACTGCTACTATTGGGCGGCTTGCACTGCGGATGCGTGCGTATGACTGATGTGCGACTCCGGATGCGTGCGGATTGTTACAGTTCTCTTTTCGTTTCGTCTTCGTGTCTCAATGAACCGTTTCATCATCATCATTACTGCGCAGTGTACAGCATGGACGCTATCTCCTTTCGTAACTACTTTCATATTTCCTTTCTCGAGTAGCTACAGCTTTATTCCTTTTTACGGTTTCCTTTGTTCTCCAATTATATAAACCCATGTATCCTAGAGTAACCTCAGTTCCAACTTAGACGAGTTTTGCTCTCAACCTCGCTTGAACTCGACGCTCTTCTTCTTCATCGTTCTCAAGACCTTTGTCACTGTTTGACTTAGCGTCTAGATTCTTTGTCCAGTGACTGGGAGCGGACCGAGACTCTGCTTGTCGCTGTTGACTTAGGACGAACTACGACGAGGGCATCGTCCGTAACACAAGTTGGAACTCAGGAACCGCTCAGTGCTTCGTCACTAGCCAGACACCATTGAGACCCGAACCTCCCAGATCAGACCGCCAAACGACTCCGCTCGTTATAGGCAAAAGTACTACCTTGGACGAAGGGAAGTCTATCCTTCTACAACAAACGAAGGGTGGTACTACGTTTCAACCACCAAGAAAAAGAACCAGCGAGTCCCAGAAAGTTTCTTCGAAGGAGAATATAGAGAAGGAAACCTGACGAAGAATTACCAGCAGAAACTTGGATTAATTGGTATAACGAAGAAAACAAGTCAGATTGCCGATTATTCTTCCCACCAAACAAAGAGCCAGAACTTACTTGGTGGCACGAATTTCGAGACGCTGAGGATCTAACCGACGGAGTCTTCTCCGCACTCGAGGAATCTACTCTTGCCAAGTGGAACGAATACAAGGAACAACAGCAGATCGAACTGGATCTAGATTTTGACAACGAGCCAAAACAAGGAGAAAGCTCGAAACAAGCAACAGAACCGAAACAGGAACCTGAAACCGAAACAAAGAAGAATATGGCAGACGAAAAGGAAACATCTCCGAAAGGGATAAAGGGAATCTCCATTGAGAAATTCAAGGGACAACGATCCAAAGCGAAACATTTCATCTATGCGTTGATGACACCTTCGATCTAGATGAGGAACGATTTACCACTGCCAAAAAGAAAATCAAATACGTTTTCCTGCATTTAGGAGAAGAATTAGACGATTGGAAATCCAATATCCGAGAGGAATTGGATGGGACAACTACAGATAAAGGAAAGAAAAAGGAAGAAGGAACGACGCTCTCTTGGGATAGCTACAGCAGTTTCAAAAAGCGATTTTTAGCCGACTGGGGCGAATCAGACACCGCAGCCAGGACCTTGAATGATCTAGATAAAGTCAAAGTGGGCGGAGACATTGATATCCCCACTTATATTCAGAAATTCCGATCGCTTATTCAGTCTACCGGAATCACAGGGTTCATGGCGCAGCGAATCTATTTTTGTAAAGGACTCCCAGCATCAGTCGCAGCAAAAATCATCGAAAACCCTGCAGTTATCAACATGGAAACAGCCTATGATGCTGCGGAGCGATTACACAATGCTTGGAAACCCTGAAACTGATGAACCGATCCTCTGGATCAGGAAACACGGAGAGACGTTTCAAATTTAACCGAAACTCGAGGAACTCAGCATCAGGATCAAAAGGAGTCAATGCCATAACCACTGGACGCCTTTCAGATGCCCAAAAGGAGGAATATCGGAAAACCGGCAAGTGTTTCCGATGCGGAACTCAGGGACACATATCCAGGGATTGCCCAAACAAAGGAACGCCCAGACGACGCCCAACAAATCGCCTCCTCCGCAGAATCGCACCATTAGGACTATTGAGGAAACGACCTCAGAAGAATCAACTGCCCAACGCATTAGGGCACTATTGAAAGCACTCCCAGACGAGGAGCGCGAGAATACCCTCCAAGAACTAGAAACAGAGGGTTTTTAAGAAGGAGACGCCAGAAAGCGGTTGACGCCTCCCATAAAGTTGAACAGTTAGCACTCGATTCTGTAATCGTACAATCCAATAATGATAAACGGATTTCAATCACTGTGCAAACGAACAATAAACCCGCTGAAATATCTGCCCTCATTGACTGTGGAGCAGAAGGAAACTTCATTGACGAACACATATCAAAAGTTTGGCCAAAGGAAAAACTAAAGCAACCAATTAAAGTCAAAAATGCTGACGGAACTATTAACCAACATGGAATGATCACACATCGAACCCATCTTACTTATTCTATCAATGGAAAACCATATGATACTTGGTTATGGATCACGAACTTAGGGGATCAAGAAATCATCTTCGGAATACCATGGCTGGAAAAACATAACCCGACTATTGACTGGCGAAAGAAAACCCTCCAAATAGACGATAATTCAAAAGACGACAAACCTATTTGGCGCATAGCGCTAGATACTCAACAATGGGGAGAAGACGAATATTGGATAAGAGTAAAAACGTCAGCGTCACAAGCGTTTGAACACCAAGCAAAACGCGACGAAACGCCAACTGTCTTACCATCTGAGTACATTCCCTGGCAGTCTACCTTTGAGAAAAAAGCATCGGAGCGTTTCCCATCATCACGTCCATGGGACCATGCAATTGAACTCAAAACCGGATTTACGCCGAAAGTTAGCAAAATCTATCCACTATCGCTAAAAGAACAATCCACGCTCGACGAATGGATTAAGGAGCAACTAGATAAGGGATATATTCGACCATCCAAATCGCCACAGGCATCACCATTTTTCTTTGTTTCAAAGAAAGAAAGCGGCGCCCTCAGACCCTGTCAAGACTATCGTTACCTCAACGAATGGACAATCAAAAACGCCTATCCGTTACCCTTAGTCTCAGACCTAATGACAAAATTGGAAGGTGCAAACTATTTTACTAAACTCGATTTGCGCTGGGGATATAACAACGTCCGAATTAAAGAGGGCGACGAATGGAAAGCAGCCTTCATCACAAACCGAGGATTGTATGAACCAACAGTTATGTTCTTCGGCCTTTGCAATTCGCCCTCGACGTTCCAGACCATGATGAACGAATACTTCCAGGACATGATTAATGAAGGATGGCTCATTATCTATATGGACGACATTCTGATCTGTGGGAAACGAAAGACGAAATACAGAAACGAACCGAAAGAGTCCTAGAACGCTTACAGGAAAAGGACCTATTCTTGAAATTAGAAAAATGTAAATTTTGCGTTCAAGAAGTTGAATTCCTGGTATGGTCATTACGCCTGGTCATATTCAAATGGACCCAGTGAAACTCGCCGGAATTAGAGATTGGCCAATCCCCACAACGGTCAAACAAGTCAGGTCTTTCCTCGGATTCGGAAATTTCTATCGACGATTCATCGGCAACTTTGCTGCTATAGCAAAACCGTTGACGGACTTAACTAAGAAAGGTTTAACCTTCAATTGGACATTTGATTGTCAGATGGCTTTCGATGAATTAAAACGAAAATTTTCGTCAATGCCAGTCCTACGTATGCCAGACCCCACAAGGCCATTTATCCTACAAACGGATGCCTCCAATAAAGCCACTGGGGCAGTATTAAAACAAGCCGACGCCTCCGGATCCCTCCATCCTTGTGGCTTTATATCACACGCCTTAACCACGACGGAACAGAATTACCAAATCTATGACCGAGAACTACTGGCTATTATTAAAGGATTACAAGCATGGCGACATTTACTGCATGGATCTCCGCATCCAATTATAGTCCATTGCGATCACAAAAACCTATCATTCTATAGAACCCGCAACGGTTAACTCCTCGACAAGCTCGTTGGTCTATGATGCTATCAGAATTTGACCTGAAGATAGAGCACGTACCAGGGACGAAAATGTTTGAAGCAGATGCATTATCCCGCCGTCCCGATCATATGAAAGATGACGATATACTGGACGATGTTATCATGTTACCCAATAACAAGTTTATTCGCCTTATCGCTACAGACCTTGCTCAGAAAATCCGAGATGCTACGTCACTTGACAGCTTTGGAAAAACCATCATCGAAGTCATAGAAACGCAACGCGCTCCGCCTATTAAATCCAAATTACAGGATTGGGCATTAGTTGACGGAATCGTTCGATACATCGACAGAGCATATATCCCTGATCTTGGAACACTCCGCACCAGCATTATCAAAACGGTCCATGAATCGCCTACTTCCGGGCATCCTGGACGCTTGAAAACGTTAGAATTGTTACAACGAGATTACTGGTGGCCAGGAATGTATAAACACGTCAAGGAATGGATCACTGGATGCGCCACCTGTCAGCAAATGAAGGTGAACACTCACCCCAATCCCCTGCCCTCCTACCAATCGGATCAAAGGCGACTCGACCATTTCAGCAAGTGACTCTGGATTTTATTACCGATCTTCCCATTTCCGATGGGTTTGACTCAATTTTGGTCACGGTGGACCATGGTCTTACGAAGGGGGTAATTCTTACTCCTTGCAAGAAAACCATCGACGCACTAGGGACGGCAAACCTCTACATTTCCGAAATATTCAAGCGCTTTGGTTTACCAGATGTACTTATTTCTGATCGAGGACCGCAATTCTCAGCCAAGGTCTTCCAAGAAATCAGGAAAACACTAGGAATCGATCATAGAATGAGTACCGCCTATCATCCGCAAACCGATGGAGAGACAGAACGAGTTAATCAAGAACTAGAAGTATATCTTCGAATATTCTGTGCAAATGAAGCGCACATTGGAAACAACTATTACCAATCGCCGAATTTGCCCATAATAACCGCCATCATGACTCAGTTAAAGCGTCGCCTTTCCAACTCATGTATGGAACAAACCCTGTTGCACTACCTACTGCGGCGCAGAAAATGACGAACCAGCAGCAGAAGAACGACTACAGTTACTACGAAAGGCTAGGGAAGAGGCGCTTGCTGCACATGAATTAGCTAGACAAATGATGGCTAGATCGAATCAGAGACAAGTCAATCAAATTCAAAATAGGAGACAAAGTTTGGCTCGAAAACAGAAACCTTAACATTCCATACCAGTCCAGAAAGCTAGCGCCAAAACAGAAGGACCCTTCCCATTGAGCAAGTATTAGGACCAGTAACGTATAAACTCAAACTCCCAAAACAATGGCGCATTCATCCAGTCTTTCACACGTCACTCCTTATGCCATATAGGGAGACTGAAACACATGGACCAAATTACACGACCCCGCCTCCTGATCTCGTAAATGGACAAGAAGTTTGAAGTCAAAGCGGTTCTTGCACACCGAAAGCGTGGGGCAGGATATCAGTATTTGGTTAAATGGAAAAATTACGGTCCGAATGACAATTCCTGGGAACCTGAACGCAATTTAGGCAATGCTGCGGATATTCTGCAAGCATATAAACAGAGAAGACAGCTGTGAAACAATTATGTCTCGCTATCATAACCGCCGAATCCTTAAACAAAATATCCGATACACGAAGAAATATTGTTCTACTCGAGGACGATATTCTCCAAAACTCTACGAAAGATTTCGAGGACGGATCATTAAAATTCCTATTTATCGTCCTCCAACATCTCCGTTAGGATTACCACGATTCTCTAAAATCATCCGGACACGAGCAGTTCGACAAACTGCGCCTAGAACCTCAAGATTAACCACCGGACACTTAAAACATCCACAAGGACATGTAGAATTCCCATTTAATGCTCGCCTTCATTATCTCCCAAAATACATGGATCTTACGTTCGATCCTGAAGAATTGCCATATTATCCGAAGCCAGATCATACCTTCCATCACCCAACATACCTTTGAATCACAGATATGAGGTGTACGCTGAGATGGCCCTTCAAAGAGAAGAACCGGAAAAATATGTCTTTGTTCAACAGCTAAAACGTGCCGGTAAAGAAATCGAAATATACCGCTGGGTTGCTGATCGGCACGTCCCAAATGCACAAGCCAATTTCGACGACGCAATGGACAGCCTGGATTTCTTGAATGCATTTGTTGACGACCCGGTTATCCCCGATGCACCGGAACAAGCTGTCACACAAGGCAATGACCCTATCACTGACACCGAGCATGAGAACGAGGTTTCCACCACTACCAGAAATGAATTAAGCGAATCAGAAGAATCTGATGGAGAACTTGAATACGTTCCCACCATCAGAGCGCCCATGTCCTCCTATCAGTTCTCGGAAGAAGAACTCCTGACTGTCAATTTGATGACGAAGTGTTCAATTGAACATAAAAGGACGCTTCAAAGTGCACCGACTTCCCAAACTATCTGTCATAATCATGCCCGCCTTCTTCATTACCATCGCCTACCTCATTGCCTTCGCCTTTGCCCTCCTGGTCACAGCATGTGGCCATTGTTACGTCGAACCCGCCGCCGTCCTCTCGCCCCTCCTCCCGCCGCGCCCACGACCTCCCCCTCGAGGTCTTTGTCAA
Organism: Amanita pallidorosea; assembly: GCA_023014475.1. Classification (NCBI taxonomy): domain Eukaryota; kingdom Fungi; phylum Basidiomycota; class Agaricomycetes; order Agaricales; family Amanitaceae; genus Amanita; species Amanita pallidorosea. The sequence goes on from JAEBUS010000007.1 coordinate 1,085,376, forward strand.
CACCACCATCACCATCGATGACTTCGAATTCGCCGATCTCCCCGAGCTCCACGAACACCCGGAAGAACTCGCTGACACCGTAACTGTCCCCATTATACCCGTTCCGCCCGTCGTCACTCGCCCCCGCAACGCCATGCTTGACAACGTCAGCGACAACCTCGCCACCTTGGTCACCTACTTCAACTTGTTTTCTGAACCTCTTGATTTATCACCGCCCTCACCCTCACTACCGACCCGCACACCCTCACTTATGAAGAACGGGACGCGATGCTCGCTCAAGCAAAACAGTTACAGCGAGCAATTCAAAGCTTACAGTGGCGAGTGGAGACTGCCGACAAGGACGTCGGTAATATTATCAGTTGGTTGGAATCTCGGCAGGACCACGGCTGGACGAACTCATGGTAGAAGTCGGCGACTTCTCGCATACGAAGGGGGTAATGTTACAGTTCTCCTTTCGTTTCGTCTTCGTGTCTCAGTGAACCGTTTCATCATCATTACTGCGCAGTGTACCGCATGGACGCTATCTCCTTTCGTAACTACTTTCATACTTCCTTTCTCGAGTAGCTACAGCTTTATTCCTTTTTACGGTTTCCTTTGTTCTCTAACTATATATAAACCCCATGTATCCTAGAGTAAACCTCAGTTCCAACTTAGACGAGTTTTGCTCTCAACCTCGCTTGAACTCGACGCCCTTCTTCTTCATCGATCTCAAGACCTTTGTCATCGTTTGACTTAGCGTCTAAACTCTTTGTCCAGCGGCTGGGAGCGGACCGAGACTCTGCTTGTCGCTGTTGACTTAGAACGAACTACGACGAGGGCATCGTCCGTAACAAACTGCAATCCATGATGTATCCACGGCTAGAATGACGGGTGTGTCGGACTTGTAGTCGATGGGACATAGCACAGGCGATGCTATCAGGGCTTGTTTGAGCGACTCTTGCGCGGCAATTTCCTCCGCTCCGAATGTGAACGGGACGTCCTTCCTAGTTAGCGCTACCAGCGGACTTGCCTTGTGCGCAAAGTTTTTGATGAAGATGCGCACCACACCTACAGTGCCTAAGAACGCCCGGACCTCGGATAGCGACGTGCACGGAGCCCAGTTCTTCACCACTGCAAGGAGCTCCTTCTCCGGTTTGCGGCCTTCGTACGTGCACAGATGACCAACGACCATAATGGAGGGGGCGCATAGGACGAGTTTCTTCCTGGAAAACGTTCTGCCGGCATACTTCATGCGCTGTATGACCTGGTTCAGACCCTGGAAATGTTCCCTGTTACAGTTCTCCTTTCGTTTCGTCTTCGTGTCTCAGTGAACCGTTTCATCATCATTACTGCGCAGTGTACCGCATGGACGCTATCTCCTTTCGTAACTACTTTCATACTTCCTTTCTCGAGTAGCTACAGCTTTATTCCTTTTTACGGTTTCCTTTGTTCTCTAACTATATATAAACCCCATGTATCCTAGAGTAAACCTCAGTTCCAACTTAGACGAGTTTTGCTCTCAACCTCGCTTGAACTCGACGCTCTTCTTCTTCATCGATCTCAAGACCTTTGTCATCGTTTGACTTAGCGTCTAAGCTCTTTGTCCAGCGGCTGGGAGCGGACCGAGACTCTGCTTGTCGCTGTTGACTTAGAACGAACTACGACGAGGGCATCGTCCGTAACACAAGTTGGAACTCAGGAACCGCTCAGTGCTTCGTCACTAGCCAGACACCATTGAGACCCGAACCTCCCAGATCAGACCGCCAAACGACTCCGCTCGTTATAGGCAAAAGTACTACCTTGGACGAAGGGAAGTCTATCCTTCTACAACAAACGAAGGGTGGTACTACGTTTCAACCACCAAGAGAAAAAACCAGCGAGTCCCAGAAAGTTTCTTCGAAGGAGAATATAGAGAAGGAAACCCTGACGAAGAATTACCAGCAGAGATCTGGATTAATTGTATAACGAAGAAAACAAATCAGATAGCCGATTATTCTTCCCACCAAACAAAGAGCCAGAACTTACTTGGTGGCACGAATTTCGAGACGCTGAGGATCTAACCGACGGAGTCTTCTCCGCACTCGAAGAATCTACTCTTGCCAAGTGGAACGAATACAAGGAACAACAACAGATCGAACTAGATCTAGATTTTGACAACGAGCCGAAACAAGGGGAAAGCTCGAAACAAGCAACAGAACCGAAACAGGAACCTGAAACCGAAACAAAGAGAAATATGGCAGACGAAAAGGAAACATCTCCGAAAGGGATAAAGGGAATCTCCATTGAGAAATTCAAGGGACAACGATCCAAAGCGAAACATTTCATCTATGCGTTTGATGACACCTTCGATCTAGATGAGGAACGATTTACCACTGCCAAGAAGAAAATCAAATACGTTTTCCTACACTTAGGAGAGGAATTAGACGATTGGAAATCCAATATCCGAGAGGAATTGGATGAGACAACTACAGATAAAGGAAAGAAAAAGGAAGAAGGAACGACGCTCTCTTGGATAGCTACAGCAGTTTCAAAAAGCGATTCTTAGCCGACTGGGGCGAATCAGACACCGCAGCCAGGACCTTGAATGATCTAGATAAAGTCAAAGTGGGCGGAGACATTGATATCCCCACTTATATTCAGAAATTCCGATCGCTTATTCAGTCAACCGGAATCACAGGGTTCATGGCGCAGCGAATCTATTTTTGTAAAGGACTCCCAGCATCAGTCGCAGCAAAAATCATCGAAAACCCTGCAGTTATCAACATGGAAACAGCCTACGATGCTGCGGAGCGATTACACAATGCTTGGGAAACCCTGAAACTGATGAACCGATCCTCTGGATCAGGAAACACGGAGAAACGTTTCAAATTTAACCGAAACTCGAGGAACTCAGCATCAGGATCAAAAGGAGTCAATGCCATAACTACTGGACGCCTTTCAGATGCCCAAAAAGAGGAATATCGGAAAACCGGCAAGTGTTTCCGATGCGGAACTCAGGGACACATATCCAGGGATTGCCCAAACAAAGGAAACGCCCAGACGACGCCCAACAAATCGCCTCCCCCGCAGAATCGCACCATTAGGACTATTGAGGAAACGACCTCAGAAGAGTCAACTGCCCAACGCATTAGGGCACTATTGAAAGCACTCCCAGACGAGGAGCGCGAGAATACCCTCCAAGAACTAGAAACAGAGGGTTTTTAAGAAGGAGACGCCAGAAAGCGGTTGACGCCTCCCATAAAGTTGAACAGTTAGCACTCGATTCTGTAATCGTACAATCCAATAATGATAAACGGATTTCAATCACTGTGCAAACGAACGATAAACCCGCTGAAATATCCGCCCTCATTGACTGTGGAGCAGAAGGAAACTTCATTGACGAACATATATCAAAAGCTTGGCCAAAGGAAAAACTAAAACAACCAATTAAAGTCAAAAATGCTGACGGAACTATTAACCAACATGGAATGATCACACATCGAACTCATCTTACTTATTCTATCAATGGAAAACCATATGATACTTGGTTATGGATCACAAACTTAGGAGATCAAGAGATCATCTTCGGAATACCATGGCTGGAGAAACATAACCCGACTATTGACTGGCGAAAGAAAACCCTCCAAATAGATGATAATTCAAAAAGACAACAAACCTATTTGGCGCATAGCGCTAGATACTCAACAATGGGGAGAAGACGAATATTGGATAAGAGTAAAAACGTCAGCGTCACAAGCGTTTGAACACCAAGCAAAACGCAACGAAACGCCAACGGTCTTACCATCTGAGTACATTCCCTGGCAGTCTACCTTTGAGAAAAAAGCATCGGAGCGTTTCCCATCATCACGTCCATGGGACCATGCAATTGAACTCAAAACCGGATTTACGCCGAAAGTTAGCAAAATCTACCCACTATCGCTAAAAGAACAGTCCACGCTCGACGAATGGATTAAGGAGCAACTAGATAAGGGATATATTCGACCATCCAAATCGCCACAGGCATCACCATTTTTCTTTGTTTCAAAGAAAGAAAGCGGCGCCCTCAGACCCTGTCAAGACTATCGTTACCTTAACGAATGGACAATCAAAAATGCCTATCCATTACCCTTAGTCTCAGACCTAATGACAAAATTGGAAGGCGCAAATTATTTTACTAAACTCGATTTGCGCTGGGGATATAACAACGTCCGAATTAAAGAGGGCGACGAATGGAAAGCAGCCTTCATCACAAACCGAGGATTGTATGAACCAACAGTTATGTTCTTCGGCCTTTGCAATTCGCCCTCGACGTTCCAGACCATGATGAACGAATACTTCCAGGACATGATTAATGAAGGATGGCTCATTATCTATATGGACGACATTCTGATCTGCGGGAAAACGAAGGATGAAATACAGAAACGAACCGAAAGAGTCTTAGAACGCTTACAGAAAAAGGACCTATTCTTGAAATTAGAAAAATGCAAATTTTGCGTTCAAGAAGTCGAATTCCTGGGTATGGTCATTACGCCTGGTCATATTCAAATGGACCCAGTAAAACTCGCCGGAATTAGAGATTGGCCAATCCCCACAACGGTCAAACAAGTCAGATCTTTCCTCGGATTCGGAAATTTCTATCGACGATTCATCGGCAACTTTGCTGCTATAGCAAAACCGTTGACGGACTTAACTAAGAAAGGTTTAACCTTCAATTGGACGTTTGATTGTCAGACAGCTTTCGATGAATTAAAACGAAAATTTTCGTCAATGCCAGTCCTACGTATGCCAGACCCCACAAGGCCATTTATCCTACAAACGGATGCCTCCAATAAAGCCACTGGGGCAGTATTAAAACAAGCCGACGCCTCCGGATCCCTCCATCCTTGTGGCTTTATATCACACGCCTTAACCACGACGGAACAGAACTACCAAATCTATGACCGAGAACTACTGGCTATTATTAAGGGATTACAAGCATGGCGACATTTACTGCATGGATCTCCGCATCCAATTATAGTCCATTGCGATCACAAAAACCTATCATTCTATAGAACCCGCAACGGTTAACTCCTCGACAAGCTCGTTGGTCTATGATGCTATCAGAATTTGACCTGAAGATAGAGCACGTACCAGGGACGAAAATGTTTGAAGCAGATGCATTATCCCGCCGTCCCGATCATATGAAAGATGACGATATACTGGACGATATTATCATGTTACCCAATAACAAGTTTATTCGCCTTATCGCTACAGACCTTGCTCAGAAAATCCGAGATGCTACGTCACTTGACAGCTTTGGAAAAACCATCATCGAAGTCATAGAAACGCAACGCGCTCCGCCTATTAAATCCAAATTACAGGATTGGGCATTAGTGGACGGAATTATTCGATACATCGACAGAGCATATATCCCTGATCTTGGAACACTCCGCACCAGCATTATCAAAACGGTCCATGAATCGCCTACTTCCGGGCATCCTGGACGCTTGAAAACGTTAGAATTGTTACAACGAGATTACTGGTGGCCAGGAATGTATAAACACGTCAAGGAATGGATCACTGGATGCGCCACCTGTCAGCAAATGAAGGTGAACACTCACCCCAATACCCCAGCCCTCCTACCAATCGGATCAAAGGCGACTCGACCATTTCAGCAAGTGACTCTGGATTTTATTACCGATCTTCCCATTTCCGACGGGTTTGACTCAATTTTGGTCACGGTGGACCATGGTCTTACGAAGGGGGTAATTCTTACTCCTTGCAAGAAAACCATCGACGCACTAGGGACGGCAGACCTCTACATTTCCGAAATATTCAAGCGCTTTGGTTTACCAGATGTACTTATCTCCGATCGAGGACCGCAATTCTCAGCCAAGGTCTTCCAAGAAATCAGGAAAACACTAGGAATCGATCATAGAATGAGTACCGCCTATCATCCGCAAACCGATGGAGAGACAGAACGAGTTAATCAAGAACTAGAAGTATATCTTCGAATATTCTGTGCAAATGAAGCGCACACCTGGAAACAACACTATTACCAATCGCCGAATTTGCCCATAATAACCGCTATCATGACTCAGTTAAAGCGTCGCCTTTCCAACTCATGTATGGAACAAACCCTGTTGCACTACCTACTGCGGCGCAGAAAATGACGACACCAGCAGCAGAAGAACGACTACAATTACTACGAAAGGCTAGAGAAGAGGCGCTTGCTGCACATGAATTAGCTAGACAAATGGTGGCTAGACGAATCAGAGACAAGTCAATCAAATTCAAAATAGGAGACAAAGTTTGGCTCGAAATAGAAACCTTAACATTCCATACCAGTCCAGAAAGCTAGCGCCAAAACGAGAAGGACCCTTCCCCATTGAGCAAGTATTAGGACCAGTAACATATAAACTCAAACTCCCAAAACAATGGCGCATTCATCCAGTCTTTCACACGTCACTCCTTATGCCATATAGGGAGACTGAAACACATGGACCAAATTACACGGCCCCGCCTCCTGATCTCGTAAATGGACAAGAAGAGTTTGAAGTTGAAGCGGTTCTTGCACACCGAAAGCGTGGGGCAGGATATCAGTATTTGGTTAAATGGAAAAACTACGGTCCGAATGACAATTCCTGGGAACCTGAACGCAATTTAGGCAATGCTGCGGATATTCTGCAAGCATATAAACAGAGAAGACAGTTGTAAAAACACCATGTCTTGCTATTGTAACCACCGAATCCTTAAACAAAACATTCGAGATACGAAGAAATACTGTTCTACTCGAGGATGGTATTCTCCAAAACTCTATGAAAGATTTCGAGGACAAATCATTAAATTTCCTATCTATCACCCTCCAACCTCTCCATTAGGATTACCACGATTCTCCAAAATCATCCAGACACAAGCAGCTCGACAGATTGCACCCAGAGTCTCAAGACTAACCACCGGACACCTAACACATCACAAGGACACATAGAATTCCCATTTAACGCTCACCTTCATTATCTCCCAAAAATATGGATCTTACATTCAATCCTGAGGAATTACCATATTATCCTGATGTCAGATCGTATCTCCATCACCCAATGTACCTTTGAATCACAGATATGAGGTGTACGCTGAGATGGCCCTTCGAAGAGAAGACCCTGAAAAATATGCCTTCATTCAGAATCTAAAACACGCTGGCAAAGAAATCGAAATTATACCGCTGGGTTGCTGATCGGCATGTCCCAAATGCACAAACAATTTCAACGATGCAATGGATAGCCTGGATTTCCTGAACGTATTTGTTGGCAATCCTGTTATTCCTGACGCACCAGAACAAGCCATTGCACAAGGCGATGACCCTATTACAGACACCGAGCATGGGAACGAAGTTTCTACTGTTACCAGAAATGAATTAAGCGAATCGGAAGAATCTGATGGAGAACTCGAATACGTTCCCACCATCAGAGCGCCCGCGTCATCTTACCAATTTTCGGAAGAAGAGCTCCTGACTGTCAATTATGATGACAAAGTGTTCAGTTGAACATAAAAGGACACTTTGGAACGCATTGGATTCCCCAACCTATTTGTCCTATCATGCCTGCTTTCTTCACCACCATTGCCTACCTTGTTGCCTTCGCCTTTGCCCTCCTGGTCACAGCATGTGGCCATTGTTATGTTGATCCCGCCGCCGTCCTCTCGCCCTTCCTTGCCGCTGCCCAAGACCTCCCCCTTGAGGTCTTTGTTAAAACTACCATCACCATCGACAACTTCAAGTTCGCCGACCTCCCTGAACTTCATGAACACCCGGGGGAATTGGCTGACACCATCACTGTCCCTATTGCACCCGCTCCGCCCGTTGTCACTCGTCCTCACAACGCCATGCTTGACAATGTCAGCAACAACCTTGCTACCCTGGTCACCTACTTCAACCTATTTTCCAAGCCACTCAACTTCATCACCACCCTCACTCTTACTACCAACCTGCACACCCTCACCTACAAGGAACGAGACACAATGCTTGCCCAGGCAAAACAATTACAGCGAGCAATCCAAAGTCTACAGTGGCGAGTAGAGACTGCCAACAAAGACGTTGGCAACATTATCAGTTGGCTGGAATCCAGGCAAGACCATGGCTGGACAAACTCATGGTAGAAGTCGGCGACTTCTCGCATACAAAGGGGGTAATGTTACAGTTCCCTTTTCGTTTTGTCTCCATGTTTTAGTGGACCGTTTCACTCTCATCATTACTGCGCATTTGTACAGCTTTGGACGCTATCTCCTTTCGTAGTTACTTTCATATTCCCTTTCTCAGGTAGCTACAGCTTTGTTCCTTTTACGGTTTCCTTGTTCCCTAAACCTATATAAAGCCCATGTATCCTAGAGTAACCTCAGTTCCAACTTAGATGAGTTTTGCTCTCAACCTTGCTTGAACTCAACGCTCTTCTTCCTCATCATTCTCAAAGACCTTTGTCATCGTTTGACTTAGCATCTAGACTCTTTGTCCAGTGATTGGGAGCGGACCAAGACTCTGCTTGTCGCTGTTGATTTAGAATGAACTACGACAAGGGCATTGTCCGTAACACCATGCCCATATGTGCAGCAACTGCAGCAGTGCCCAACCATGCACTCACAAGAACAATAAGAGTGAGTCAGAGTGGGGGAGTGCTGATGGGTCTGGGAGTCACAAGGGGTCCTCATAGAGTAGTATATAAGTAGGTACACTGTAGCTGGAGTCTCCCCAGACTTCAGATAGTTTCTCTCTCCCCAAATCTATCTTGTTTCGTCTCCTTTCCTCTCTCTGGCCAGCGATGAGGCCTGTGGGCCCCCTAGGGGGATATAGGGTTGTGGTTGTGGGGCATGAGCTCATAACAAGAAAGAAAATGTCCTCTCTCCAGCCAACAATGGCCATTCCACTTGCAATATTGCATCCAATCTTAGCATCAGCCAGTCCACAAAATCCAGGACACTCAGGACACTCCATCTCAACCCTCCTCTGGAGGTTGTCCTTCCAAGCTTTCTTCCACCTCTCAGAGAGCCATCATCACTCAAATCACCATGGGCGAGGCCTCCAATGCTGTCCAGGCCACAAATTACATCAATTCCATCATCCCTAATCCAGTCTCCTCAGAAACAGTCAGGAGAGTCCTCAGGAAAAATTCATTTAAGGCTGTGGTGAAGAAGAAAAAGCCCTTGCTTAGTGCAAGGCACAGACAGAGGAGGTTGGCCTTTGACAGAGAATGGACAATGGAGGACTGGAAGAGGGTTATCTGGTCAGATGAGACCAAGATCAACAGGTTGTCATCAGATGGGAGGCATTGGGTCTGGAGACAGAGAGGGGAAGGATTAACTGAGAGAGAGGTGCAGGGAACAGTCAAGTATGGTGGTGGAAATATCATGGTATGGGGGTGTATGGGGTGGAATGGTGTGGGACATCTTGCAAAGGTTGAGGGGAGGATGAATGTTGATCAGTATGTTTCAATTTTGGAGGACCACATGCTGCCTAGTTTTGGAGGAAAGTAGGATTCCTGATGAGGAGGTCATCTTTCAGCAAGACAATGATCCCAAGCACACCTCAAAAAAGGCCAAGAATGGATGGAAGAAAACAATATCACTCTTCTGGACTGGCCTGCACAATCTCCAGATCTCAGCCCCATTGAGCATCAGTGGGTTCACCTCAAGAGGAGCTTCCAAGTATCCAACACCACCAAAGGGAGTATGTGAGATATGGGAAAGAACAGTAGAGGTGTGGAACGGTTATACTACCAGAGGTGTGCCAAAACTTAATTGAAAGCATGCCTAGAAGGGTAGAAGCAGTGATTAAGGCAAAGGGAGGCATGTACTAGAATAACATTCCTGATACCCCCTCACAAAACTGAGTCAATGAGTCCCTGATTTAAATTAACTGTATCTTCATGGTTTTGGAATGGAATTGCATAACTTTCCATTCCTCACATAGTCCTGGTTATGTAATATATTTTATACACCAACACTTTGTTTATATTTGTTATGGTTCTAAAGATATACTACAAACAATCAAAAAGTGCCAAACATTGACTCAGTTTTGTGAGTCACTGTACTATCCAAAGAGTAATCCATTTTTGAAAGAAGAAACTGCATCCACCATTCACAATATAAACATTGTTCAACAAATCCCAGAGTCTCAAGGATGTGTTAACAGTACCCCTGAACCAACAATATTAGATACTAAAGATATTATTGTTGGTTTAGTTAAACATCTTCAAAGGATTTGTGAAAAACAGAAAGCTGATGATACAAATCAGGATAATGATTGGAATAATGAGCATAAACCAGATGATGAGAAACCTTGGGGATATGAACCAACAAAAGCATCTGATTGGATTGATGAAAATTTAGAAGAAATTATTTATCCAAAAAACAATATTTCCAGACCAAGGAATATTTGATGAAAGAAGAGGGTTCACAATTTTCAGGCTCCACAGATCAGATGGCAGAAGAACAATGTTACTCCTAACAAGGAACCAGGTTCTTCATCAAATAGGAAAATTTTCAAATCAGGTTCAGGTGCTGAATCAAAATCTGATGGAAACATTCATTCTAATTTCAGCATAAAAGCTAAAAAATTAGAACTAGAATTTCCTTATTTCATCAATGTTAGATACAGGGTTAACAAACAAACACATATCTTAAGACATTCTAGAAATCATCCTATTTGGAATAAGAATGGATTATGCTATATGGTTTTGTTTCAACCCAAATATTATAAAGAGCAAGTTTGGCCAATGTTTCCCAAACTATCTGAGATTGTTTCATTTCCTACTAAATGGAGGAGAAATGTTAACTTTACCTATAATTGTACTGGTTCTCATAATCTTCATTTTGTTGAGGATTCTCAATCTAGACTAGCATGGTGGACTCTAGATGATCTTGTTCAATCTAAGAACAAGAAAGCAAATTTCCTTTGTGGAGGAGAAGAGAAGAAAGATTCACTTGAAAAATTGGTTACAATCCTTAATGGAGTAATGGATTATAGAAGGTGGAAAGAAACTTTGATGGCATACTTAGCCATGAAAGGATACACTAAATATGTGATTGGAGAAAAATCAGTATATCCTTCACCATATAGTGAAAAAGACACTATTGAAGAAAAGACATATTGGAAATTGAAGTATAAATCAGTTTATACTGAAAGGATTGATTGGGATTAATATGCTGCAAGAACAAATGCTATTATTAGAATGGCATTAGCACCCAATCTATGGTCTTATGTTAAAGATACTCCAAAAGAAACCATTGCTGAATTGGATAAAGTTTTTGGAACAACTGGAATAGCCAAATATTTTATTTTGTACAAAAATATATTGTCATGGTTTGATCTTATCTAAAGATCTTATTGCTGAGCTTATCTCTTATCTCATCTTATCTTATCTGTATTAGGTAAGTGTACCACAGGATGGGAGTGAGATGGAGGCATGTCAGTCATGTGACAGCATGAGGTACAGGGTATATAGCCCTGTAGTTTGCATCAAGAGCTCTAGGCTCTTGATTGTCACTGTCCTAGACAGTCCAACAGAGTTTCTTCTTTTTCTTTTCTCTTGTTCCCTCTTGGGTTGTGTGACCTGGTCTAGCAACCTCATAACATAATCAAGAGCCTACAAGATCACCTTGCACAACATTTACACCAACGTTGGACAAAACATTTTCCATCCCACAGAGCCTAGAGAAAAGGTATATGTTCTTGCAGTACTGCCACAGTCTGCAGGTACTTTGTGGCAGCCTGCAGGCAGTCTGTGGCAATCCAAGTAAAAACTGTGCCAATAAGGCACAGAGCACCACAGAGCCCCACAGAGCCTGGAGAAAAGGTATATGTTCTGTGCAGTACTGCCACAGTCTGCTGGTAGTCTGTGGCAGTACAGCACAGTGCTGCACAAAACATATACCTTTCTGTGGAACTCTGTGGGACTCTGGTCAATTAAAGTAATATATGAAGATAAATAACTTGCCAATGACCAGGACTGAACTCACAACCTTAGAGCACAGCTGAAGCAATACAAACCATTACACCAAACTGGCATTGTCATGTTGGTTTCAAAAAGACATATATCCTACATCCTATCCAGTGGACTTAGTCTTGCCACTGCTCTCACTCAACTGAATCCTATTTTTCGAGTCAAGATCTACAAATCCAGGCTTGAGTGTGTGACAAGAATTGTAGTATGGAAGAAGGTGTACAACTTTTGTCGCTGCCAGTAATGATTCCAACCAGTGGTTCCTAAGTTATTTATGTTTAGCCAATTGACAAGTCATTGCAGACAGCTGCAGTGCTGATACAGAGCCCCACAGAATCCCACAGAATCCCACAGAGTCTGGAATCACTGCAGGTCACTGCAGATCACTGCAGATCACTGTGGATTCACTGTCAGCACTGTCAGTACTATGGCACTGTGGGCACTGCAGCTGTCTGCAAACATTCTACTTGAAGTCTGTGATTTGTCTGCTAGTCCTGCAACACTGTGGGCACTGTGGGGAAACCCATTTGCTGATGAAGGTTGCAGGAATGGTCATGTGGAAGTGGAGCAAAGTCACACGTGCCAGTACTTTTAGATGGAGGGAATGACTGTAAGACCATAAAGGTTGCAGGAATGGTCATGTGGAAGTGGAGTAAAGTCATGTGTGCCAGTATTTTTAGATGGAGGGAACTTTTTTTTTTTTTTTTTTGAATGGATATAATGGAAGAGTAGGTCACAAGTCAATACAAACTATGAGAGATAAAAGGCAATGGTGCCATAAGGGCAATGTAGGTACCTGAGAGCAGGAGGGATTACAAAGTAAAAAGTAAAAAGTAATGTACCTAGTTGCAAAATAGCTGATGGAAGCCAGCTTGGGGCATGATTGGTGCATCTGGCGTGATAAAGTCAATGTCATTGAGAGTGCCCGTGGTGGGGTTGTCTTTTAGAAAGCTGATCAATGATAGAAAATTATTTTTAGTATGTAGAAAGGCATGAAAAGAGGGAAACCTGTTCTTATACCTGGTGCACTTACACATGATATGCACACATGTCATGGGGGCTGGTGTTGGCATACCCAACATTCCTGAGGGGAGTTGTGGTAAAACTGATGGTGATAATCAGCAGAGGGCATATGGCCAGAGGCAAAATGGATGAAACAAGAGAAGAGGTTGGGGTCATCATCACACTTGGTGATGAACCCCAATGAGAAATTCCCTGGGTGAAATCTGCTCAGATTGGTGGAAGCAGGAAACAGCAGGGTGGAGCCAAAGATTTTCTGATTTGACAGTTATCCTGTTTGAATCTGTCGGTTTCCTGTTGTCCCCTGCTGTATAGTACATGTGGCAGGGCCACCTGAAATTGCATGCATAGAAAAATTACATTCTGCTTGAATCTGTCTGAAACTGCGTCTGTTGTCGCTCCCCCTTCCCATCCTGCTCCCCTCCGGCCATCCTGCTCTCCTTGTTGTTCTCCTGCTCCTCTCATTCTTCTTCTGCTTTCCTCTGCTCCCCTTGTTCCTCTTTGGCTTTCCTCTGCTCCTCCCGTTCCTCTTTGGCCTTCCTCTGCTTCTCCCGTTCTTCTTCAGCTTTCCTCTGCTCCCCACATTCCTCCTCCCTTCTCCCACCTTCCTCTAGTTCTCTCCTTTGCGCTCCCTCGAGTAGATGACTAGTTAGAACATGAAATAATATGATGAAATTTATAACATACCTCTTCAATTCAGTGCTAAGCTCGAAATAGCCCTACAGAACTTTCAGGACAATGAATGGAGTGAGGAGAGATTGACAAACTTGTTTATCCTCTTTGTTAAGTGCATTCCATGCCTTCAAAACGTCTACCGCCTTGGTCTTGTCCACATTGTCAGGATTAGCAAGATAGTTGTTTGCAAACAAGTCTCTAAAATGCCCTCTCCATTAGTAAAGGTGACCATAGCAAACTCAAACTTACTTTGGCGCTGTTGAATTTGGATTGACGACATACTCTTTGACAGCCTTCTTGCCTTTCTGAGCTGCTGCCTTCCATTTACCCTTGCCAGTGCCAGACAACATATTAGCAGGTGCTTCTGGCATGCTTGGCTCTGCCACAGTGATCGGATTTACCTTGTTTACATCTTGGAGTGAAAATGAGCCTTGCGCTTTGTCATCTGCTGGAGTGCCAGAGGCTGGGAACAAAGCTAAAGGGGATAGAAAGCATCAGTGAGCTATGGAGGACGGATAGGTAGACTTACTAGAGGTGTCATCTCTGGGGAGGTTGGGTGGAAGCTTGAGAGAAAGCTTGAGAGGACAAGGCTGTGGTTGCTTGATGCGTGTGACAGACAACAAAGGAGAAGAAGGCCCCATTGTTGACACATTTGATGTGTTGGGCAAGTCAGAAGGAGGCATGTTGTCTCTGAGGAGGTTGGGTGGAAGCTTGAGAGAAAGCTTGAGAGGCAGGTAGGGAAGTTACAGTGTAACGTATGATACGGTGTAGGGAAGTCCTACAATGTAGCGAACCATACGGGTTCCCGGAAGGCCAGGAAGTCCTACTATATAAGGCTAACTACACTGTATACGTATGATACGGGGGGAAGGAATTCCCTGGTACAGGCGGCAGGCAGGCGACCGACCGGCCACGGTAGGATCGGCAGGCTATCAGTTCTGAATGATATTCTTCCCCACCAGAACGTGTGGCTTGGTATGGTGCAGGAAAATGACCAGTTATAGCATGCGGCAGCCACAATAGTACCAGGCAGGAAATGGACCGGCACCAGCAGCCAGGAAACTGCGGCCTGGAAATGGACCGGCGCCGGCACAAGTGGCAGGCATTGGCAGACACGGCCGGGAAGTTATGCGGACCAGGAAATATGCAGATATATTCGCCCAGCTTTACAGTGGCCACGAAATGAACCGGCTACAGCAGGCAGGCAATCCAGCAGGCAAGCACCCGGCAGCAACCGGCGCCCGGAAATCATACAGCTAGGAAATGAACCAGGGCATAATTGGCAGGCAGGAAATTGGCAGGCGTGGCGGCAGGGAAATGGACCGGCAACGGCATAATTGGCAGGCAGGCACCCGCAGCACCCAGCCAGGAAATCATGTGGCCAGAAAAACCAGCTACGCCAGAATTGGCAGGCTGGCTGGCGCAGTCGGCAAGCAGGCAGAAACCATAATGTGACCGGAAAATGAACTGGCTGCACAATCGGTAATAGCACACGGCAAAAACCGGCCGAGAGGTCCGGGCCCAAACATGAACCAGCTGTGGCACGCAAGATGTGCAGCTAAACGATCAGCTATTAAGGCAGCAACTAAAGATGAGCTTGCCAGGCTGCTTGCCCGAGGGCGCTACCCTATGTGAAACCAGGGTGCTTAATGAGGCCGCTATGTTAGGATACCTATATGACTGGCTTCGGCATATGTTCGAAAACCGGCAATTGTTGATGCACTTGCTTATGTAGTCAGGCAGAAAAGAATGGGCCGCTGAGGCTGCCTGCAACATGACGAAAACTGACTAGCTGATGCTCACAGCGTGCAGTCGCATCAGTTCTCGACAAAAATGAAAGTTAATTATATATATATGTACATTTGTAACGAATCTATGTACATTTTGTAATATCAAGACACTTTATTTACACTTGCCGGGGCGCTTGACAGCATTGTCGGGCATCTCTTCCCTCCTCCGTTTGCCACCTTGAGAATCCTCTTGACCGAGTGGTTCAGTTGATGGGTCCTCTGAGACAGCAGGCGCCCCTGCTGTTTCCGCTGCCATTGCCGCTGCCGCTGCCGTTCCCGTTCCCGTTCCCGTTGCCGTTGCCGTTGCCGTTGCTTGCCTGTCTGGCACTCCTCCAACAGCTACTGGCGCTGCCGCTGCTGCCATTAAGGCACGGACACTGGCAGCCAAATCCAGCCTCTGTTGCGCATCGTCTCTTTGTTGCTGTTGTAGATGCGCAACATCTACAGTGAGCCGAGCTGCCAGCCTCTCCAGAGCTGCCACCCGGGTCTCCAAACCATCCCGGCCTTGAGTGCCGTCGCCAAGTATCGACTCCAACGCTGTCACGCTGGTCAAGGTCATGATTGTCTGTTGCTACTGTCAGTTTTGTTATGAATACTTTAGTATGAATCGTACCTTTGCCTGAGCCACGTGGTCGAACTACCAGGCCACTGAACTGCGCCCGGGTCTCTGCCATTTGGACGTCATCGTCCGAGTCTTGCTCAAGTGCAGGGGCAGGTGCCGGTGCCCGTTTTCTTGCGCGAGGGCGTACGACCCGAATTTCCTTCTGCGCCTTGGGCGCATCAGACCCGCTGCCTGTGTCTATCTGGAAGGGGTCGCTCTGGCCGCCTTTTGTTACCCCTTGTTTCTTTGTTTGCGCCACTTTTCGCTTTGCGGCTGCCGCCTTCTCCAGATTGCCTGTCGGTATGCAACGCGTTTTCATCAACCCGCATGCATGGCAAGCCTTTCCTCGCAGTTGCTTCCAGCACTGCTTTCCCAACCTAATGCACCTTGTACATGGTGGGTCATTCAATGCGTCAAGCTTCACCGGCTTGGCGCGTCCTTTCTTCTGCTCTCCTCATCAACGTCCATCTCCTCCCTCCAGTTCTTCTTCCGACTCGATCCTTCGAGCATGTTTGGGGCGTTGGATCAACGGCCGTTTTGATGGCCCCGCTGCCGGTGGTGTTGTCGTGCCGGGTGCTGGTGCCGGTGCTGGTGCTGGTGCTGGTGCTGGTGCTGGTGCTGGTGCTGGTGCTGGTGCTGGTGCTGGCTGCTGGTGCTGGTGCTGGTGCTGCTGCTGCCGCTGCCGGTGCCGATTGATCGTCTTCCCCTCGTTCTGCCTCCTTTTCTGACCTTCGATCCCCTGCCGATGCACTGTCAAATGCCTGAAGCGCGCTCTGTTGGGCTTTGACAAATCTTCAGACCCTTTCTTGTCGCTTTTGACCCAGGCGACTATAAACGACCACATAAACTTTCGCCGCTCATATGCTTGAGCAACGTCAGCCGGCTTCTGCGGCATTTGTCGGGTTGTGAACACCCATTGCTAATTCGTGTTAACATCCAGATTTCCATTCATAAGCAAGGAGATCGCACCAATTCAGCCTTTAATTTTTTCATGACGGCCCGTATGTTGTTATTTTCGAGGCCATTGCGAATCGCACTGTCGATGTTGTCGATGGCAGTGGAGACAGTATCTGCATTGATAACGCGTGAGGCAGACATCGTTGGTACGGCAAAAAGTAGCGGCAGCGGGATGCTTGAACAAGGAAAAAAAATTTTCCGGAAGCCAACACTTCGTGAGAAACTGGCTGCCACGTGACATGGACTGCCATACATGGCCGGTGCTGTATGTGGCCGGTGCTGTGCTGCTGCCGGTCTATCATTCATTTATACATGACAACTATACCTACGACAGGTCCATTTGCACACTCCCATCCCCTTCTTCGTCTGGCAACCATGAGACATCCATAAAGTCGAAATCCTGCGGGCCGTAGACGTCAGGTGGAAGTGTGATATCGGCCGTTGCTGCACGTGACTGTGGCAGGAGATTGAGATCAGGGGGAGGGCTGTTTTCAAGCCATGCATCGGCAGCCGCAAGTGCCTCCTGCATGTAGCCAGAGTCACTGCCGCTGTTGTCTTCACCCATCGCGAGAAATGCGTCGGCAGCAGCGGCAGCGGCATCTTCGGCATCCTCTTCATCATCATCGGCCTTTCCACCCTTGTGCTCATCAATGTAGCTGAGAACGCTCTCATCGTCGGAGACATCCTCATCTTCACCATGCCTCAACCAAGCATCGGCTGCATCAGCCGATGAGAAATCCCGTGCTGCTGCTGCCATGCCACTGTCGCTGTCAGAGTCTCGGCTCAGCCAGGCGTCAGCTGCATCTGCAGATGACCAATCACCGGCACTGGCACCGGCAATTCCACTAATCCAGGCATCGGCAGCAGCATCCGATGCATCTTGTTTTGTGTTCTGCCACCTGAACTGGATGGCCTCGGAGTCACGGCACCGGCACTGGCACTGGCACTAGGACCGGCACTAGGACCGGCACTAGGACCGGCAGTGCAACCGGCATTTGCGTTGTGTGGTGGTGAGCCAGGCATCGAGGGAGGCTCTTGAATATCCATCCCCAGTGCTGAATAAACCACCGTGCCAGTGGGGAGGGTCGCTGTAGTTGACCAGACTCCGGGATGATTGCCAAAGGGCAGTGATTTGTTGTAGCCCGAATGGTGTTTTGATTTTCGTGGCTGCCAGGCCAGAATCTCCAGTTCCGTAAGGTCAGCGCCTGAAGTCCACTGCGAGGACTGCAGTTGGGACTTGAAGCGCTCCAAATCGGCCTCGGCCTGTGTGCGAACGAGATTTGTCATTTTTTGGGTATGTGCCTTTCGCTTTGCTTTGTTCGCTGGGGCTGGCGTGAACATTGATGAAGTGGTTGATTGTGCGGTTTCCTTCATCAGCACCCTTTCATGCAACTCAAAGAATCCCGCCGCACGGCGTGTGTCGAGGTCGACTTGATTGAATGCCGACTCTTCCATCCCCTCTGCGAATGACCTCATTGCTTGAAGATCGGCGAGCATATCCGCGGTGATAGTTTTGTAGGCGCTGCAAGACTGACACACGGCACCAGCAATGTCAGCAGACGCCGTTTCATCGGCACCGGCATGGCGATGAGTCGCAATTGTGGATGGGAGGGGATAGTGCATGCGAGGTTTGAGTTGTGACCGATGAGTTGCCAAGCATTGATCCAAGTTCTGGCTGCTCAGTTGACTGTTGGCGTGAGGCTCACGATTGGCATTCCACCAATCGATGTCATAGCGGTCAACAAGACTGCCATGGTTATCGGGATCAGTCCCAGCATCCAATGTTGCCAAGATGTCGTCATGAAACCGCAGCGGCAAGTTAACCGGCGAGACATCAGCCAAACTATTGGCGAGCGATCGAACGATGATCGGCAAATCGATGACCTGGCCGACGGCAAAAGCGATGCCTATGTATGACATGACGAATAGCTATATCACTATCAGCAAGCATAGTAAATTCATTGATCAGGGACAAACCAATTCAGCCTGCAGCCGTTTTTGCATCCATGTCTGTCGCTCGGCATCGGCTCCACTGATGATGAGCAGCGCCTGTCGGAATCGTGATTCAGCGTAGTAGGCAATTTCCTGAGTCTTCACATGCGACGTATGCTTTGACCCTGATTGCAAGGCAAATGGGCTGAATACGGAGATTGTGCCAGTGCTCATGATGAATATCGACGAAGATGAACGACAAAAAAAAAATGCGCGTTTGTGGTCACGTGGGTGTGAATTACATAATAGCGACGAGAGTTACGGGCGAGCAACTGAACGACATAGCAGTCAAATACAGGGCGAGATGTACAGCGGAGCAGCAGAGCTTTGAAAGGACTGATCAGTCTTCATGGCCATCCGCCACCACATTGTGTGCTGCCGGTGGGCATATGAAGCGGCACCGGCTGACATGCTACCTCTGGCTAGTGCCCCATTCCATTTCTCACTAAGATGTAGAAAATACCGGACCGTCCACTGCATCTCGTACGTGACAAGAAGGCGTTCTTCATACCAGCGGTCCTTTTGCGCCCTTGCACGCAGCCAATGAACTCGTTTGACTACAATGTTTTAAGTATGTGCGAAGATAATGATGCAAAGAAAGTATTGCCTTACACTCAATAGTCGGGTCTGAATCAGAGGATACATCAGGCACCGGCACCGGCACCGGCGCCTGTGCCAACTGGCATAATTGAGTGTGGTTTATGATTGTGCCAAATCCAGGAAAGGCACAGGCGAGTAGAGCCGGGAGTGTTGGGATCAATGACTGCTGTACTCGCCTTGATATGGTCCTGTGTCAAAATCTGAAATACTTGTAATTTGTTCATCTGCTCCAAGTGTGGGTAAGCGGCGACGGCAATTTGAATAAATGCGAGAATGCAGAGCAATTGCAGAGCCCAGTCGCTTAATGACGGTTCTGGCTCGTGTCTTTACCGCCTTCCTCGGGGCACTCTGGATTACATGTGAATACTGAAATGATTTGTCGGCAATAAGTTCTCGTAGTCGATTAAGATGCCTTTCTGCCTGTCGCTTGCGAGCCAAAAGTTCGACATCTTGGAATTGGCCACTTACATTGTTGTTTGAAGGCAGGTGGAGAATCTGTCGTTCCACATGTAAGGCGGCATCCCCAATCGCTGTTGATTCCAGTCCCAGGGATGCTGAGAGAGAGTCTTCGTCATCAAATTCACCCTCCTCATTTGGTAAATAAGCAATGGGGGCAATTGCATCTGAGACACCCGCCCTCTCCTGCAGCTCCTTCAGTTCATGGAGCAACAGTGCAAGATGTTGCCGATGCTGCTCTATTGATTGCCGATCATCGGCTTTGTCATGTTGACCATGCCGACGCAGGCGATCTTGGATGTCAGTTCTATTACTACGATTAAAGCGATGATGAAAAGTATAAAAGGAGCTCTTACTGTTTTTCTTCCACCATCAATGCAAATTCAATCCATTGCTCTATTAATCCTGATGCCAGTGCCGGTGCCATGCGTGTTGATGCCGATGCCGTGCAAGTAGTGGTACGGTCGGTTGTTCGTGCACCATAAATATCCATCAAGGTGATGTCAGAATGCCTTAGATGCTCTGCTCTGCTGACATCAATCTCCCAGCTCTGTGTTGCAAATACGGGGACAGTGGCGGTCAGTTCATTGTAATATTGTGCTGCTCGTGACGACATGGCAGATGCTTCAACATGTCGTCGGCAAAGGGATTTCGCAATCAATAGCATTTTTTTGTGGTTTGACTCTGTTGCATGGTCGTCAAGAGTCTCTGACCGATGTGCTAAAGTGGCCGTTCGGACGGTTGGCGATATTGCGTTCAGAGATGACCATAGAGACTCAAGGATCTCGCCAGCAACGACACCTGTCCCAGGAATAAAGGATGGTGCAAAACGGTAAAAGCATTCATCTTTATGTGCATGCACATGGAAGAGGCCAATGGCCCGATCAATTTTCAGGCCGACCGGCAATTGGTCACCGATGCGATCAAACAAGTGGACAAAATACTGACAGGCAATGTCATAAATGAGCATGACGCCTTGATCAGGATCAACGCCAGTCGTCTGTAATGCCTGAAGGAAGGCAAAATCAATGTTCTTCTGTTGTTCCCCCTTGAACAAATCCACTAGGGCGTTTGGGGCATAGCATCCATGCCGCGCACATGCAATCCCAGCTATGCCGGTGATATCACATGCCTTGGAACCTAACAATGCATTCATGATGGCTCGAAATGTCTTTTCGCATGGCGCTTTCTGCCATCATTGAATCATTAATCATTCGGATGATGCAGCTGCATTTCAGATGACGTACTGTAGATGTCTCAAGGGCAGTTTTGAGAAATGCATGATACTTCTCACGTGTGGGTGCCATTCCACCTCCTTCAGAAAGCCATATGTCGGCTTCATCATTCTTCTGCCGGATATGATCGGCTTTGAAATTTCCGTCAGCAACCAGAACTCGTTGAAAAACAAATCTATTTGGATCGGCCTTCCAAGTTGGAGGTAAGTTGATGCCAGGCTGTGGACATGCTGGACAGAAAGTGGTCAGTGTGCCTGGAGCCGGCCGTTGGGGATCCTTCTCATCATGCCCATAGCCGGCCCATTTGAGCTTCTTCATCCATCTCCAGACGCGTGACATTCGTCGCAACTCATGGTAGAGATTGGTGACCTCATCAGGGGCGACCGGCTTTGTCAATCGGCGAAGAAGTTGGTAAAACTGGTAGGCAGATGCCTTAAGTTCCAGATTGCAAAGCCGAAAATTGTCCAGAACTTGCGCTGAAAATAATGTCTTAATATTGACAAAACTTGCCGGCATGAAACGAGCAGCGACAAGGTCGAGAGGCACAGTATCTTCGCCATGGCATTGGCAGGTCAACAGTGCCAAGTGGTGGATTCCATTAGTATGGACAACGCGAACATAACTGTTGTTCATTGCATCGACCATAGGAATAGACGCATCGGCATTGGACTCGGTTTCATCGGCACTGACAATTCTGAAGATTATAGGAATATATGACGAAGACTGATTCGACTTACTCATTGGGTTCCTCGTCTTCATCATCATCCCAGTCAAAGTCATGATTTCTCTCCTGCCAGGAATTACGAAGAAAAGTAGGATCGTTGTTTTCCGGCATTCTGGTAAGTGCCGGTGCCGGTTCCTTTCCCGACAGAATGCTCTGCTGCTCTGCATGGTCCTTTTCGACCTCCAACTCCTCCAGATACCGTTGTTGAAATTGTAGTGTTTCACAAATGGGCAAACCAATGCGATGTTCTACAAGTATGTAGGTGCCGACCTCCCAAAGCTCAGCTGGCCGGAAGTGATTGCCAGTCCACCGTTCAATTTTATGCAAAGGATTTTGCTGGTGGGTTAGACGCATACACGCACGACAGACAGGCTTGCTCAAACTGCAATCGATGCACCGCCAAATTGCCACATTATCTTGGGAACAATGAGTGCACTTCCGTTGCTCCACCGGCCATGCCTCGCGAAACAAGGCCGCTTGCAGCAGATCATCAATTCGTTCAACATATTCCGACAAGTAATCATTTTGAGTCTGCATATTATTAGTGTTAGTCTATCCATCCGTGGATGATAACTTTGGCTAACCTTGCTCTTCTTATATCTCCCGGTGGCTTCAAAATTAGCTGAACCATCAAAGAGATCAGCAGCCTGCTGAATATGAATGGTCTGTGATCTGGTAGTCTGAATGGGGGTGGGTTTCAAGGGAACTTTGACACGTTTTGTTCTCGGACCCATTCTAGAATCTATCTGTATGTCCTCATGTGTCACAGCGTCCATGGCCTCATCATCGTCCTCATGCAGGGACACATGCTTAGAACGTTTCTGGCGTTTTGTGGGTGACAATGCAGCCATGGTGAGGGATGGGAAGATGTCAAAAGATTGACCCTCATGGCCAATGCATGTTTGATGTAAATGTAAGACACATTGTTAGTCGGCACATGTTTGCAGGATAAAGATTGACCCTCATGGCCAATGCATGTTTGATGTAAATGTAAGACACATTGTTAGTCGGCACATGTTTGCAGGATCATACACGGTGTTTGATGCAGCATTTTGACAAGTATAGTTAGACGGCATGTGTTTGATGGAATGTACCACTGCATGTAAAGATGGTACACATATGGCAAGATCTCTCACGTTGACACGTTCACAAACTTCTTACTCCCATGTCCACGACACAAGATTCACAGAAAATGATACGGAAGGATAGCAAATATAATGCACAGGAACGGAAGGCCATAGAGCCTTTCAAGCTTTCGTTTTGTTCTCAGACGACCAAAGCTGGTCGTCTCCTCATCATGAAATCGCAAATAATGCCGGCAATGTTCAATCACTGGACAAGTGTTGGCGATAAGCCTGCTGACTCTACAGAGGTCTTGAAGAGAACCAAGGTAAGATTCACGTTGTTCAATGACGGCTTCAATTGTTGAATTGTTAATTAGGAGCTTACTCAGTGGTTGAGCAATAACTGGCGTCCATGTCACTCATTGTCAGGAAAGGAACCGATTTTCGGCATCAAAAAATCGGAAGTTGTGTGGCAAATGCGCCAGAAAGAAGTTTTTGAGGAGATAGCAAACCTGATGGGGTTGAGTGTAGTCGACAGTACAACCCTGGGTTGGTTCGGCCACAGGTTGCCGGCGATACAGATCATCCTGGAGAGGATGACTGTCGCAGAAAAAGTGGCCTTGGACCAAGAGGTGGAGAGGATAGGCAAGGAGGGCCTTCCAGCAGACCTGAAGAGAAGGTGAGTTCTATTGCCGGTGCCGGTGCCGGCCCCATCTGACCCGATTATAGGCTTGCGGAGAAAAACCTGGTAAAACGGGTGAGAGACACCGGAAAGAATCAGTGGATGGAGATGGGAGTTGTTTCCATCACATTTACAGCATACACGGCACCAGACGGGAAACTTGTAGTTGATGAGTAAGTGCTTTTAAATGCTTGTCCCTACTGTCGCACTACCGATGCTTTTAGACATGAGGAAATAGCTGCAACAATGGGAATCAGGGCCAGATCCTTCTCCGATTCTTACAAGGATGAGGTGAATGAGATGAAGCGGCTTGTTATGCAATATATGAAGATTTTGCGCGCAACAGCATATCCTCTCATTGCCGTTGCCGAAACCCAGCCGCCCCTGACCATGCCGATGACACCAAATGGTTGGCCGGTTCTGCCCACTCCTTGGAATGTGGAGTATAAGAAGGAGGAACTGGAGGATTTGTTCACGTTATACATGCGGCAACATTATAGTGTGTTTCCAATAATATCGAGATTGATGCTGACTAATTTTTGGCAGAGTTAGCATGTGGCCGGGGTTTACATGTACCATATAAAGACCTGACAGAGAAGACGACAGACATGATCGATCCCAAGTATATCCCGCGCTCATTGAAAATGACACGGCCTCGTAACATGCTGAAAGCCGACCTGCAGAGCTTCTTCCAACATCTGGTGGAGCGACAAAGGTTATATGGGCCAGAAGCAGCATTCCGGTTCAAAGCTGTTAAGCGGGTGATGTATTAGTGGCTGCTCAATATCCGGCCAATATTGATCCACCACCTATCACGCAAGCGAGATCGGCCTTGGCCCACCCCGGTCCTACTCACATTGCCGATGCCGGCAACACAGTACCCGGCCCAAGTCACAGTGCCGACTCTGAGTGGCATGCAGATGATAGAACAGCAGGGCAGGGACAATCCACCAAGCCTGCTCACAATGCCGGTCCAAGTCACATTGCCAACACAGGCCGGCCTGCCGGTACCGGACATATCATCATTGGTCAGAAGGAGATGGACACAGTTTGTGCGGCAGGGGAGGCAATATATACGCCCATCAATGGCCCATCCGATGGTCATCCACAGTACGCGATCCCAATTGCAGTGTATAAGAAGATATTCGGCCTTGTTGACCCATCTCTGTTAATTGCAGAGTGCTCAGGGCAGCCACCCTCGTCACCACGAACACCAAGGTATTTGTTTCATCCAATAAACAATTCAACGACTAATCCTTCAGGTTAAGCGATCAATCACAAAGCCCAACAGTGCAAGCAGACCCTCCCATCACGACAGCAACAAGAAGATATGCTACTCGTGCAAGAAAGAATATGGAGCAACCATCCGAGCAAGGGCCAAGGCCGAGACTGCGGCGAGCCAAAAAATCATGACGAACATCAGGGCTCACCAGTAGTGTGATGACATAAAGCCGCAACCGGCATGTCGACATTATGACCGGAACCATGCAAAGAACTTTACATTTGTAATATAATCTGACATTATGACTATCCTCTCTTCAAACTAGTACAATATATTCACAATCATTACAGCACCATGCAAAGAACTTTATATTTGTAATATGCATAACAATACAAATAATTATATGATGAAAGTCACTTATGCCGAGGCCGCTTGAAAACATTGCCGTACATTTCTGCTGATCTCCGTTTGGTACCACTGGAGTCGGGATGTGGGCTCAGTCGAGGAGAGCGACGGGGTTGAGGCTCTTCAGGCTGTGGAGTCAGTCGAGGTGAACGACGCGGACTGGGTGTTGGTGGTGGATCCAAATCGGGCACCACAAGCATGGGTGTTGTTGGCATGAGCAACTGTTCAACAGCCGCCGATGATGATGGTTCTTCTTGAGACGGCACTGGTGATTCAGAGGGCAGAGGCTGAAACATTGGCATTGGAGGAATCAGTACTGTTGGATGGCACTGGGCAGCTTCCTGTGATGTCTGCGGTGTAGCAGGGATCAATGTCACGCCTGGCTTTGGTTCAATATGTGCCGGTCGTATTGTATTGGCCGCATCGGCCGTGGTTGCTGTTGCCGGTCCTATTGCCGGTGCCGATTGCGAGGGTGGAGGCATGAGTGCCGGTCCTGTGGCCGGTGCCAGTGCTGTTGGCAAGGGGGACCTATGTTGTCATGCATGCCATCTCTGCTGGTAGTTCTGTATCGGCCGCATTGGCCGCTCCCAACATGGCCGGTCCTGCCGTTGGTGAGGGTGGCGGCATTGCCATTTCCGTACTGGTACATGGGCCAAGTTGGAGTGGGTTTGGTGACTCCAATGGTGATTTCGGTGGCGCCCTCATGCCTGCCATCGCCAACTTGGTCTGCATCATGTCCATGGTCCTCCTTGCCCCCTTGTCATCATATAGGTAAACAGCCTGCCCGACCGTATCTTGCATTCCGAAGTATTCCAGCGCATCCTGGAAACGGGTAACCAACTCGTCCCTCTGTCCCTGATTTTGTTTATGTTGCTCTTGAAGGTGAACAACATCGGCCATCAGCCGTGCCACTTGTCGCTCTAAACCTGCCACCCTCTTTTCCCAATCACCCTGAGGTTCTCCAGCAACTCCAAATATATCTTCTAATGATTTGATACGCTCATCCAGGGTGATTTCTTGGGATTTAAGATAAAGATGTCAGTTTCCGTACGATGATTTTCACATTGATCGTACCTTTGCGCTTTCCTTTTGCACGTGATGAAAGTGGTGGGGAATCTTGAAGCTCCAGGCCACTGAATTGCGCCCGGGCCTCTGCCATTTCCACTGCCATTTGCTCAGCTGCCAGTGCCGGTATAGCTGCCGGTGCTACTTCAGATGTGGTTCGCGCCCGATTTGTTTTTGCCGGCTGAGCTGTTTCCCACCCCGACTCACTCTCTGTGTCACTCACGACAATCTTCCTCTTTGTTTGTTTCTTTTGTGCCGCTTTTCCAATCGTTACCTTTGTTTTTTTTGGCGATGCACCGTCTGTCCGTATGCACCTTACTTTTATCCTTCCGCATGAGTAACATGCCTTGCCCCGCTCCTGCTTCCAGCAATCCTTTTCCAGCCTTACACACCTCGCGCATGGTGCTTCCATCAATATGTTCAACTTTACCGGCTTGAGCCGTTCTTTTTTCTCTCTGTCGTCCTTCTCTTCATTTCCTGTCTCCTTCTCCTTTACCATTTGCCGTGGCCGGACCCGTTTGACTTCCTTGCCAGCTGCCGCTTGTGACCCTGCCGCTTCCGTTGCCGGTTGCTTCTTGTCCGATTCTGGATCAGGCACCCCTGCTGCTTCTGGCTGTGTGGCCGGCCCTGCGAGAACCACCAATTCTGCTAACTTTTCATACCCCCGTCCCGTCTACTTACTTCTCCCATCTTCACCTCAACCATTTTTGCCCTTAATCTTTTATCAAATTTTTCCAGTGCCATGCACTGGGTTTTTATGAACTCGGCCGCGCCTTCTGGTCAGACTGTACCCAAGGCACGATGAATGACCAGACAAACTTTGGCCGGTTATAGGCCTCGGCAACGTCGGTTGGCAAAGGTTGGGTTTTCCTTGTGATAGAAAGCCAACGCTGTTATGTTATATAAGATTTCGTCACTTATGAACAAGAAAGCCTACCAAATCTGCATTTAATTCCTTCATCACAGCAGCAATGTTACCGGTGGCCAGGCCATCACGAATGGCATTGTCAACCTTGTTAATGAGAGCAGAAACAGTTTGGCCAGTGATGATCGACGAGGACATAGCTGTTAAAATTGTACGGCAGTTGTTGGGCAGGATGTGGGACTTGGTAGCAAGTTTTGGTTGAGTTTACGTGAGAACCTGAAGTGTTTGGTTATATTTTTTTCACCACGTTACGTGAAGGCAAACCAACCAACAATTTCTCCTACCTCCATCCGGACAACTGATTGCCGT
Source organism: Amanita pallidorosea (assembly GCA_023014475.1). Classification (NCBI taxonomy): domain Eukaryota; kingdom Fungi; phylum Basidiomycota; class Agaricomycetes; order Agaricales; family Amanitaceae; genus Amanita; species Amanita pallidorosea. The sequence goes on from JAEBUS010000007.1 coordinate 1,113,022, forward strand.
ACAATTTCAACAACCATGTCTGGGTCCAACATCGTCACCCTTGCCACCGTCTTAGTTGCTATTGAAAAAGTCGATAATGCCATTCGGCATGGTCTGGCCACAGGTGACATTGCCGCTACAATGACGCGAATCCGCCCAGATATAGTAGGGTTTCCATTTCGGACCGCGACCAAATGTTGAAATCAATTTAGGTATGGCTTTACAGGACGCTGAAAGGGGGAAATTTGCCAAACGACATTCTCAACGCATACCGCCTGCGAAAGTTCATGTGGCCGTTCACCGTGGCATGGTCAAAAATGAGCCAGGAGGAGAAGGAGTCGTTGGAGTTTATCAGATTCCAACGTGACATAGTCAAAAGATTTGACAGTGGGGAAAACTGGTGGCCAACAGGGAAAGGATACATGCAATATATGGATGGGCCGGGACAGCACACGCACCTGCCGGTTGTTGAGCCGGCAACAGAAGCGGCACAGGCCCAGTCTGGGCCAATACAGAAAAGTGGAGTGCCTATAGAACAGGAAACACGGCCAGAACAGCACATGGTTGCTGAGCCGGCAGGAGAAACGGCTAAGACATCACGGCTGGCTCAGGGCATAGCAGAAAGACGGGGTCGGAAGCGGAAAATAGTGGAGCCTGACCAAGAGCCAGAGAAGATGGACGTTGATGAGAAAAAACCACGCAAGCCAGTCAAATCGGAAATTCTAATGGACCCGCCATGCGCCATGTGCATGAAATTGGATCAGGAGTGCTGGAAGCAACAGCGGGGCAAGCCATGCTACCCCTGCTCTGTATTAAGGAAGCGATGCATACGGACAGCTGACATGGCAGGCAAGAAACAAAACAAGACAAAGAAGATAAAGACGGCCGAGCTTGTAGCATCGGCACCGGCACCGGCACCGGCATCAGCACCAGCACCAGCACCAGCACCAGCATCGGCAGCGGTACTGACACATGATGATGGGCGGGAAATGCGAAATGTGGCAGAAGCACAGGAGCATTTCAGTGGTCTGGAGATTAGAGATTCTTCTCCCCGCCTTTCATACCAAGACAAAGGAAAGTGGAAGGGTACGAATCATTTGAACACAGTTATGTAGAAACTGACCGCTGTTTTAGAAACTGACAATGATAAGCCAGGTGGCAATCTCAAGGAGCCCTTGGAAGCTTTAGAAAATGCTTCTGGAGAAAGTCAAGCCGATCTGGAGAGGAGGGTAGCAGTTTTGGAGTGCAAAGTGGCTCAACTGATGCCGGCCGTTGCTAGCCTTGAAGAACATCGTCGAAGAGATGTGCATCAAAGGCAGTGGCTGGAAGATCGGTTTACAGATCTGCTGTCAATGTTCGGAGTGCATGCCGATCCACTCTTCCTATTGGGTGGACACTCTCACATGTAAGCACCACGGCACCGGCACCGGCACCGGCAATCATTCAAGAGTTTGCTGATACGAGGGCACTCCCATCTGAGTGAGAGATGTTCCTGTGTTCATTTCTTTATGTATGATACATATTTTTGTATTTTTGTGAATGGCATGCCAGATGGTTTGGCTCTGTGCCTTCGTGAGAACGGCACTTTTGTGAATGGCATGTCATGTGACCGTCAAACATGACCATACACGTCCTGGTGCATTTTCCGATTATCTGTTCAAGTCATCGATGATGGACAAACATCAGGAACAGAATGCCAACCTCACAACGAAAGGGAAATCGAATCAGGATGCCCACATTCCTGATGGTTGCGCGATCAGCAACCAACCTGCTATTCAGCGATTCATGGTTCCGGCATTCATGGTCCCGGCCACCGATCAAGCTTTCGAGGCCTATCAAAAAAAGTTGGAATTGAACGTCAGAGACAAACAAGGAGGTGTAAGTATCAATATTCTCCCTCAATTCGCTCTAATCAATTCCCCTTGTTGCCGGTCTTCCATTCCCATTGCCGTATACCGATCCAATACTGTCTGCCGTTCATTGCTTGCTCAATATCAGTCCCGAAACATTGAAGATATTCCATATTCCCTTATTGGAGGTGACAAGATCATGATACCCGCTGATCCGGTATGTCGCTTGTTTTGATTGCCGATGCCGACTAATAGTAGCAGCCATTGACCGACCGAGAACGGCTTGGTCTTCATGCCGAAATAAAGGCAATGCAATCACGGCTAGGCATATCTTACAAGGATGCCTCGCATCGTCTTTACATGGCAGAATGGGAGAAGCTGAAAGCCGACGACAATGCCCATAAGGCATTCTCCTCTCTCAAACAGCGCATGGATTCTGCAATTGTGACATTCCAGAATCGCATTGCAGATATATCTGGCCAGGATGGGGAGGAAAATTCAAAGGCCGGTGCCGGTTCTGACGGAGGCATGTCTTAGAAAGCCGTTGAAGATTAGATGTTTGTATTTCATTTTCAGTAGTTTGTAATCAAGTATTTGTGCGGTCCCTGCGACCGCGTGCTGTAGCTGGCCTTTGCTGAAGCCCCTGATCATGATTTGTTGATAACGTCAGGAAAAAGATGGAAGATCACTTAGATATGCATTTTTGACAGAGTTGTAGAACCTTGGTCGTGGCCATAGTTGCTGTTAGTTCATTAGTATTGAAGCAGGCTACCGATTGTGCCGTAGCTGGTTCATTTCCTGACCGGAGTATTTCCTTGCCGGTCGCTGCAAGGTGCTTACCTGTCTGCTGATTGTGCACGTAGATTTCCCGGCCGGTTGCCTGCCTGCCGTACTGGTTCATTTCCTGAGTGTATGATTTCCCGGCCAGTTGCTGCCAGATTCATTTCCTGACCGCATGATTTCCCGGCCGGTTGCTGCCGATTGTGCCGTAGCTGGTTCATTTCCTGAAGGCATGATTTCCCGGCCGGTTGCTGCCCAGTGCCTGCCTGCCGTAGCTGGTTCATTTCCTGAGTGTATGATTTCCCGGCCAGTTGCTGCCAGATTCATTTCCTGACCGCATGATTTCCCGGCCGGTTGCTGCCGATTGTGCCGTAGCTGGTTCATTTCCTGAAGGCATGATTTCCCGGCCGGTTGCTGCCAGATTCATTTCCTGACCGCCTGGAAATGAACCAGCTACGGCACAATTGGCAGGCAGGCATTCAGCAGGAAGGCACTGGGCAGCAACCGGCCGGGAAATCATGCCTTCAGGAAATGAACCAGCTACGGCACAATCGGCAGCAACCGGCCGGGAAATCATGCCGGTCCATTTCTTGCCACATGCCATACCTGGTCACCATGCCAAGCCACACGATCATCAGTGCCGCAATCAGTCCGTTTCCTGGCCACATCATAATTTCCTGTCCGCCGGCTGCTGCCGTGTACCTTAGGTGGCCAATGTCCTTGACGGCCTCCGATGGAGTATGCTTTTCTTGCTTTTATAGTACAGATGGTGAGGAAGGATAGTATCGTTCTGCCTGCCGATCCTACCATGGCCGGTCAGTCACCTGCCTGCCACCTGTACCAGGGAATTCCTTCCCCCCGTATCATACGTATACAGTGTAGTTAGCCTTATATAGTAGGACTTCCCGGCCTTCCGGGAACCCGTATGGTACACTACATTGTAGGACTTCCCTACACCATATCATACGTTACACTGTAACTTCCCTATGTGAAGAAAAACAACAAATCAGGTAAAGTCATGGCTTACATATCCTTCTTCTTCCTATGCTTTCTGGCCTTGTCAACCACCTTTGCTCCCCCATCCTTGTCATCTTTCTTTTTCCCTTTATTTACCCTCCTCTCCTTCTCCTCCTTAAGATCTGAAAAATTGTAGGAAGATTTGACCGTTCCCCATACATCCAAATCTGAGGGACAATCTTCTCCCTCTTCAAGCCATTCTTTAAGAATGGGGAAATTGTTGATATCTCCAAATCCAGGAACAACATAGGTAAACCAGGTGGATTTGGAAGCAAATAACTCAATGATGGTGATGACAGTTGGCTTCTTGCCAGGCCATGTACCAGCCTTAAGCATTCTGCTCAAAGCTTCCTGGGCTTCTAGGAAAGCTTTATACCTATTATAGTACTGCCTTATGCCAACAGCCTTGATATCCCTTGTCAAGTGTTCAGGGATATTGAGCAAGGCAATAAGTTCATTCCTAGAATGGTCTCCAGATCTTCCTGCAGGTTCACTTACTGGAGGTCTGACTTGTGGAATACTAGATGATATTGCAGCTGTTGAATCAGGTGCCTCCTATTCACCTTTAAGTAAATAGCATACATACATCAGAAAAGCTTGAACTTACTGCACAGATGGTGATAACTGGTTGGCCCTCACTATGGACCCATTCAATCTCCTCATCCTCCTCCATGGCATCCTTGAAAGGACCCTTGAGGCTCCAGTAGCCATCTTCCACCACATAGATAATGCGGTTTTGTGCTTAAACATGTCAATTTTGGGAAAAGGGGCATGACTGCATGAAGAAATACCTTTAACATAGGGAAGTCATTTTCCCAGCATATTCAACACAGGACCCAAAGTACTACACACCCAGTCTGAGGACCATCTTGGGGCCACATCCATCAGGATGTTCAACCAATACTTCATGTACCTTGACCATACCCTTCTCAGGAGTGATGAATGTAAGATCACTTGCATCAGCAAGGTTGAATACATTTCCAAGGGCCTTACCCCTGGAAATACCACCAGTGGTTCTGGAAGAACCTTCAAGTGGGACAGTGATATCCATGTCTTGAATATGTGAGTAACTCCACTCAAAATCATATACTATGCTTACCATCATCTGCATCAAAGAAATTCCCTTCAGTCACCTTCTCTTTGGCCTTGCCAACCTCACTCTGTGGAACAGTCAATTATGAAATGCATGAAATAAATTTTGGACTAGCCTGTTCCTCCATAAAATTCTCATCATCCTGTCTCAATTTTTACAACAGGTAAGATGCACAAAGCAATTTACAAACCTTGTTGCTCATAACATCATCCAATTTATCTTGATTGCCATCCTGTGTTCATGTTTAGAAAACACATACACATGAGTATACAACTTACCTCATAATCACTGACTGTTAGCTTCTTCATCTCAATATCCCCCATCACTATCACCAGATCCACTACCTCTGATGGAATTACCTCCCTCATGATGTCCACTACTGTCAGTAGAGGAATCTTCACTCTCCTCCTGGCGTATACGAGCAGAGTAATATTTGATTGAGTGTGATGCAGCAGGTGTGGAGGTCCTCACACGTGGAGGTGGTGCAACTGATGTGCCACTTGCCTCTAAGATTTGTTCAACTCTAATTTTTGTGATATTGAGATATATACATATATAATATATATAAAGTATATGCAAATGGATTTGTTAGTAATTGGTGTTGAGCTGTGGTTGGAGGTACTTACCTGGTGGGCTCATGAGGACTAGAAGGTGTGTATGGCATTGGTTAGTATGTGGTTGCAACAGGAAGGGCAGGGTATGCATGGTGCTTACTTGGTGGACTCATTGCGAGTGCTAGATGCAGGGAGGTTAGGAATGGGCTTGCGAGCACTAGACAGTGGTGGTTGTTAGTTGGTGGGTTGAAATGCAAATGGAAGGGCTTACCATGATATCGCAGGTGCATTGTGAGCACTAGAGGGGGTGGGCATGTTGCAAGCACTAGAGGGCATGGGCGTGTTGCAAGCGCTAGAGGGCATGGGCACTTGAGTGGCCCGTGCATTGGTCTGTGCGTTGGTCTGTGCGTTGGTCTGTGCGTTGGCCTGTGCAATGGCCCGTGTGTTGGCCCGTGTGGATCGTGGACTGCAACAGAGTCAGAAAGCAGAAAAATTAAAAGAGGGAAGGGACTTACCAGGGTTGAGGCTGTCCTGCTCTGCCTGACCCTTCATCCTGCTCCGTTGGAGCTCCTGCTTGGATGGGATTGGCAGGCTCTGCCATGTGACGGGACTTCTTGCGTGCTTTTCCAGGGCTCTTGATGGATGCTGTAGACTGGGCCTGTTTGCGGCCAGATTGCGAGGGTGGGGAGCGTGGCGCGGTGTGCTTGGTGACCTGGAGTACTGTTCCACATGGACTCCATGTGGAGTTCAGGGAGTCCAGGGAGTCCATGTGGAGTCCAGCACAAGGAGTCCTCAGGAATCACCAGGACTCCACCAGGACTCCACAGGGACTCCACAGGGACTCCAGGTACATTTTGGCTGTGTCCCAGGCATCTCAAAATATACCTGGAGTCCCACTGGAGTCCTGCTGGAGTACCAGGGGTCCTCAGGAGTCCACGTGGAACGCGTGGGGCAGTGTAAAGAGCTCAAATCTTCCTAAAACTTTTCAGACCTTAAGGAGAAGGAGAGGAGGGTAAATAAAGGGAAAAAGAAAGATGACAAGGATGGGGGAGCAAAGGTGGTTGACAAGGCCAGAAAGCATAGGAAGAAGAAGGATATGTAAGCCATGACTTTACCTGATTTGTTGTTTTTCTTATAGTCTGATATGATTGTACTTGTGCTCCTTGATGTGATAGTCTTATATGCAAACCACTTTGCCACTTTCTATCATGGATGATCATGTTTCTGGTTGCAATGTCCTGTTTTCCTGTTGTTTCAGCAAAGGGAGAGAGACCCTTTCCTGATATACCATTTAAGACCTTCAGCACATTTGTTGAAGACCACTTCAGTTCCACAGTAACTCTATTAGTGGTCTTAATGACTCTCTTAACTCTGACAGAAAATGTTGATCTACTCAGCTTACATTTTTGTCAGAGGGCTGGAGAAAAGGAAAATAAGAAAAGTACACAAGCAACTGGTTGGATTCAATGTTTGAGATATGCACTCAATGCCAGGCTAAAAGAGACAAACAGCCATTTGTTGAAGAGATCTGAAGTCCATACTGGCATGACAGATGAGAAAATTGCCATTTTGCTTGGTCTCAAAATGAATGCTTTTGCAAAATTACTTGATCTGTATCCCTGTAGAAAGAATGGGAAATTCAAAGGCAACTTAAAGCCTGTTTCACTAAGGGCAACCCAGCCAGTTCACATTATCTGTCCAGGAGTGGCTGTGTGTCAGACACAAGCTTGCAATAAAACTGCTCTATATCAGTGGACAAGGCAGCAAGATGTTCCACATGTCAAACTCATTCAGGACTTCTCTGCTTATGAAAATTTCCTCTTCTCTCAGGACATTGTAAAGGATGCAAAACATTGTACTATTCAGATCATGAGAGAGCACCTAATGCAAATAGGGATGGTCATGAGAGGGTATACCTCAATATGGCCAAATATGTCAAGATTGGGCAGAATATGTGGGTTGATTGTAGATTTACTTCCTCTGTGTTAAGTGGCATGTATACCTTCCATGCCTCTGCATCAGCATATTCAGATTTTTGTAATGCCACACTGGTCAGTGCATGTAATGTAACAAGGCGCCACATTTTGGCAAGCATTTATACAAGAATCTATATGCTTTATATCTTCAAGCCTAAATATGAACCTTACTTTGCAAGACAATCTTTCAATAAATGAGGTTACAAGACAGGCATTTGATATACTTGGTGAAGATGGCATCATCAGGGCTGCAGGTCAGCATGCCTGTGAAGAGTGCACACATGAATACAGAACATCTGCTGATGTAATCTTATCCAGTGATAGTTCACAAATGGTAGGGGTGGATGATGACAACAATGATGATGATTATGAAGAGCAAGAAGAAGAAGAAGATGGTGAAGATTATGAAGAGCAAGACGAAGAAGAAGATGGTGAATCCAGTTCACAAAGTGATGAAAGAAGTGGTGGTACAAATACATATAATGCCCCAGTGAAAATGATTGTTATGGATGGCATTGTCATGGGTCATGCACATTGTGCCCATCACAATTGCATCAATGATTTACAAAATGCACATGGTGGAGTCTATTGTGCCCTGCATAAAAATCAATTTGGTGGTCTCTGTCATATGGCAAATTGTTCAAGTGTGAAGGTACAAGGCACTCAGGCCTGTCAGCAACACCAGCATGCTTGGCAGAGATTTCTCACAAATCACAGACAACATGCCCTGGGTGGCTACAGGAGAGCATTAAGAAGGCCAGATCAGACATTACCTTGGATGCCTCAGTTGACTGCTAATGCATGGCCACATGATGAAAACCAACAAAGACAAAGGAGAGCAAATAACTTCACTCCACCAAGGTTCTATTGTGTTGAAACTATTTGTGCACCTTGTGGAGTTGTCATAGCATGGGCCAAGTTTGCAAAGTCAGAATCACCTAGAAATATCATGGGCTTTTTGGAAAAGGTTTATACCACAGAAGAGTCCAGGCCATCATATGTTTGCATTGACAAGGCATGTTTAGTCCTTTGCAGTTGTGTAAGGGGAAATTGGAATGAGTGGGAAAAAACAACTAGATTCATTGTTGACACATATCACTACTCCAATCACCATACCACAGATGAATTATGTCAGAAATGGTGCAACCCAGCCCCTATGAATGGCTCTGCACCAAACCTAGTGATTGCAGATAGAACTACTGAAGGGCAGCTTTATTATAAGTGTGCCTTCAATACACAAGCTTGTGAACAGTTGAATGCTTGGCTCGGTGGTTTTGAGCAGATATTGAAAAGGATGGCTGCTGGGAATTTCAATTGGTTTTTACATACCATGCTCTCTTATCACACCTTGCATGCTATTCATAAGCAATCTCTGAAGAGAAGGAGTGGAGCACAGGAAGAAGAAGAAGAAGAAGAAGAAGAAGAAGAAGAAGAAGAAGAAGAAGAAGAAGAAGAAGAAGAAGAAGAAGAAGAAGAAGAAGAAGAAGGTGGTGGTGGTGACTATTGAGATGGGCTTGCTGTCACTTTGTAGCTAGTGTGTTGATATATGTAATATATTTTTCCTTCTGTCATGTTATGAGGTACTCAACAGGGACTCCTACCAAATTCCCTTTGAAATAGAGGGAGTTACACTTTTCCTTCATGAGACAACAGGGAGTTCAGGTGGAGTCCACAAGGAGTCCTTGTTGTCCCTGGACTCCTGCCAAATTTCACAAAGAAGGAGTGAACCTGGAGTGAGCCTGGAGTCCACCTGGAGTCCTGTCACTTTTTGTCATTTTACCTGGAGTCCACCTGGGGTCCCTGGAGTCTACCTAGAGTCTACCTGGACATGTGGGGCAGTGTAAAGTACTGTAATCATTCCCAAGTGTTCCAATTACTGGAACCCTTTAATATGGGAACTCTATCCTTGTCACTGTTGTCCACACCAACAGGATAATGGCTTTTATTTGTTTGAGCAATTTTATCAATATTTGCCCAGCCATATTTTCCTTTTGTGGATAATGTGAGATGGAAATGTCCATTCTGCTGCTCAACTAGAGTGAAGCCAATGTCTTTACAAAGACTATGGCTCATATCAGACATTTCCTTAATAGTAGGATATGCCTTCCACACATATTTGGGCAGTGCTCTAAGTTTGGCTGCTGCCAAATAACAGAAACCTGGTCTTTTCCAGATGGGTTTCTCATGTGTGTGGGTTAACACTCTATGCATTGATTGTATTTGCATAAATTCACCCTTTTCTAATGGGTGATCCTTTTGAGCATCTATGAATGTTTCATTCTCATCATCAGATAATTCCCAATGGGAATTATCAGAACCATAAAGAAGATCCTCAAAGGTTTGATCCTTTGATTCCTTTAACTCATCATGAGTAGGAATTCTTATTCTAGGTTCTTTAGATCTAGCAGTGACTTGGATGTTATTGGTTTTCAATTTTAACTGATTTTTCTTCTGACATTGTTTCTTGGCTCTTTTCTTTTTATGAGCCAATTTTTGTTTGTCAGATTCCTTGGAGAGCCAGGATTCAGCATTTTCTGCCTGAATTCTTTGCTCATCCACCTCTTTCTGCAATTTATTAATTGCAAGTTTAACCTTTGTATTTTTTTGTATATGATCTATACACTCTTTAAGGTTGGCCTGTTCTTGTGATTCCATGATCTCATGTGTTTCTTGGAGATCATGTCTTAATTTGTCATTATGACTCATTAAGACATCACAGGTGTTAACCACTTTTTTAACAGTGCCAGCTATATCTTTAATTGTATTTTGATGATTACTCATCATGATTTGAGCATCCTCCACTAGATCATGTGCATCCTGCAATTCACGTAGTCTTTTATAATGAATGGCGGAGTCACTTCTCCTTTGTTTGACTACATGAATTTTGTTGGGCATGATACCCATATTTACAAAGGTTTTGGCAATTGCTTGCCACTCCTTAATATCTTTATATGATGGTTTCCCACCATATCTCCCCTGTGTCTGTCCTTCCTGGTTCCCCCCAGAGGATGGTACTGGAAGCAGGTCAATCTCCCACTTCGACACATCAGTAACCACCCTTGCTCCAAACAACTTGAGCCATTGCTCATGTCTTTCATCCTGTTCTTCAAGAGATAAATTTGTCTGGAATAGACCACACCTTATTCTCCATAAAGAACGGAGTAGCGGAGCATGCTAATAGGACCCTTGTTGAATTAATGTGGACAATGTTACCACACAGAACTTACCATTCCACCTATGGACAACAGCTATTAGCCACATTGTGTATCTCTGCAACTGAGCATATACTAAGGCTATTCCAGATGCTATGCCTTATGAGTGATGGTTGGAAGAAGCCAAGTGTAAATCATTTAGCGGAATATGGTGCACCAGTATGGATATTGCACCAACCCATGGTACAATCAAAATTAGTGCCAAAAGCACTTAAACATAAATTTGTTGGATTTGAAGATAACATATCCACTATCCACTATTGGATCAGCAAATGGACACAATTAAAACATCAGAGGGGGAGGATGACAGTGATGACATATTGAGACCAGAAACATACTGGAAAACTAGCGGACCCAATAGCGGAACCTCTGGAAAACATACCAGAACATGCAGATCCAATACCAGATACTCCAGAAACATAGCAAGTCTGGAAAAACATATTGCGGACAAGGATTCTAAAAAGAGAAAGATTACAGAATCTGTTCTGCATTGGACAAAACATCCACATGCTGTACATGATTATAGCCAATTAAACAAACCAGTATTACTGGAAGAGTTATCAGCACTTGTACAGGAAGAAATATCCAAAGTGTTATATATGCAGGATGAATTAATATTGATAGCCAATGAAAGTTGTTGAAATGGATGTAATCCATTACATACATGATGTGTTCCGCACTGTGGGAAACATCTCAGATGGGACTGATCTTATCTAATCTGTCATATAATTCATGTTTGTACATGTGGACATAATTATAGAGTTAGACAGATATTATAGAGTTTGACATGTGTCAAACTCAGACAATAGCACACCATGTGCATGACTGTGCATTATCAAGCACAATAGAAATGATCAGTCAGTGCTACTAATATTGCTGACATCAGACCAGTAGATAGACTGTATAAATACCTTAGTAGTTAGACGTCAATATACATCCTCTGCTCTACTAAGTGATTGCTCTACAGTGGACTTAATTGACCTACTACATCTACAAGTAAGTCTTACTTACTTAGCTCTACTATTCTGCTGTGCTCCTGTCAGTTGTTGCTTCAACAGGTTATGGGCTTGCAGACCTGATGGCTGACCTATGACATCATTTCGCTTATAAGCGAAGTGGCTGTGCTCACCATGCTGTCATCACACAGGAGACAGTGTCACCTGCTTTTGGTACTCACCAAATAGGTAATCAGGTTTGTTAGTAGCACCTGTAGCTGTAGAATACTGTAATCATGGTTATGATTGCTGATGTAACCCTGGGAACTCACCGGTAATATGAGTATGCCTCAATCTTGACAGAGATCTGCAGGCACCACCTGGAGAGGTGTGAAAATAATACTTAGTATGGCAAACTATACCAGCCACAGGTTTCTGTGTCACCCCAGTTAATACCAAAACCATAAATTCCGGATCTGTTGATTTTATCCAGATCTGGGCTGGATGGTGAATTCCAGCTTATCAACATTCTCCAGATTTAGGGCTGTCTATGAAGGATAAAGATTGGATCAGGTTCTGTCCTGTCCTGTCCCCAATCAAAAGGCTTCATGCCCCCCTATTAGCTGTGAAGAATTAAGTGCTTATATCAATATATGGGTTTTCATCCCATTGTTCCAATTATATTATGTAACAATTCTGTATAAGGTTGTGCTGCTTGGACCTTGTTTCATGGTACACACAGACCAGTGGCAGGCATGAGCTTAGCTTCCTGCTTAGAAATAGGATCACTTCTTAGTGGCATTAGTACATTTTTAAAATAGTTACATAGTGATGGATTTTTGCTGTCAGGGAATTTTATGGAGCCCTGAAGCACTCCTGAAAAGGCTGGATCCCTTTTCTGGTGATGAATTGAGAAGCCAAAAGCGAGTCTCAAGTCTCTGTCATGGATCTATCTGTGTCCCATAACTGGAAGTCATGACAAAAAGCACCAGCCCCTCCTATATTTAGAAAGTAGAGCTGACAAACTTTTTCAGACTTCAAACCAAACCAAACCGCCCCTCACCATATTTTTTTTATATTTTTGAAAATTATAAAAATCTCTTTTGTCAACAATGTTGCCTCTTCCTCCTCCACTGCTCCCATTGCCAAATCTGGCAATAACTCGTCTTCCTCCCCATTTTCTGCCAAATCTGGCAATTCCACCAGTTTCAGCAATCAAGTTGGCAGCCCTGCCAACTCCAGCAACTCTGTGGTCTCCACAGACCCGTTTTTAAGTTCCAAATCTGGGAACTCCAGTCAGAAGATCAGGTATGGGAATTTTTCCCCCAAAAACATCATTGATGTTGATGTTGTCACCAACAATATCAACAAGCCTTTCTTCAGCCAAGAGGCCAATAAAAAAGGCAAAAGGTGATTGCCCAATTTAAATTAGGCAAAATCACCTTGTCTAGTATCTTATGCAAGCGCGATGTTGGCCATCAGGCCAAAAATATCTGCTCGCCTAGCTTCATGTCTCTGGTGATCCTGGAGACCCCTAAAGTGAAGACCCCGTCTTCACTTTCCTTCATTATGCACACCATCCTTGTCCTCACCTGTTATTAAACAGGAATCAGTGACTTCACCTCTTGGTAACTTATGGATACCAGTGTCTCACAAAAAGAGTGCAGGGAAAACTAGAGTAACAGGCAGTGGGCCTAATCTAACTATTGACTTAGACACTAGTCAGCAATGTCTAGATGAAAGTCAATTAGAATTGACTCAATGCTGTGAGGTGTGAGAGAAAGTGGTGCTGTCCGCTACCAAAGACAGCAACAGGATCACATGCGCAAAATGGTGCATGATATTGGGAATTGACTTGTCAATTCAGGCAGATTTGGGAAAAATATGTAAAACCAAATCCAGTGCCATTTGGCACTGAACCCTTGTTCAAATCTGAACAAGTTAGGCCACCAACACCTTTCCCACATCTAGGCAATGTGGAGAACAGGTCTCCTGTTCCTGTGCCTGGACCATCTAGGTCCAACTCTGTAGCCATTGCTAAAAATGGCTTGAAAAATGTGTGTGGTCCCCTTAGACTCCAAAAGGCAAATAACCCTAATTTGGTATATTCCCTTCCTGTTGACTGAATTCTTTGCTCATCCACCTCTTTCTGCAATTTATTAATTGCAAGTTAACCTTTGTATTTTTTTGTATATGATCTATACACTCTTTAAGGTTGGCCTGTTCTTGTGATTCCATGATCTCATGTGTTTCTTGGAGATCATGTCTTAATTTGTCATTATGACTCATTAAGACATCACAGGTGTTAACCACTTTTTTAACAGTGCCAGCTATATCTTTAATTGTATTTTGATGATTACTCATCATGATTTGAGCATCCTCCACTAGATCATGTGCATCCTGCAATTCACGTAGTCTTTTAATAATAGGCGGAGTCACTTCTCCTTTGTTTGACTACATGAATTTTGTTGGGCATGATACCCAAATTTACAAAGGTTTTGGCAATTGCTTGCCACTCCTTAATATCTTTATATGATGGTTTCCCACCATATCTCCCCTGTGTCTGTCCTTCCTGGTCCCCCCAGAGGATGGTACTGGAAGCAGGTCAATCTCCCACTTCGACACATCAGTAACCACCCTTGCTCCAAACAATTGAGCCATTGCTCATGTCTTTCATCCTGTTCTT
>JAEBUS010000070.1:0-121491 GCA_023014475.1 Amanita pallidorosea
CTCAAGAATGTGCTCAAGGCGAAGCTCGCGGCGTAAAATGACCATTACTGTAAATAAGCGATTAGACGTTCCGATGTATCTTAGCTTGTATTATTACATATGTGCCCTGCGAGCGCGTCTTTAAAATAGTGACGGAAGACTTTGAACTCGGATGCAATCACTGCTCTCAGCGCACCCGTACCCTGTGCCCGTCATCCTAAGCCAAAAATGCATCGTCCTGCTCTGCGATAAGGTCCATTTTTGCTGTTGAAACATGGAATAAACTAGAGTACCATAGCCCCCCTTGGCACAATCGGAGCTGATAGCAAACAGCTTAACAGCTATTGCTAAAACGGGCGTCTTGATCGGAAATGATCGTGACACGGGATGGTATACTCATAAATGTCGACTCACTCCTTATAGCAGGCGCCTTCGCTTCCGAACGTGCAGAACCCGAGTCAGACCTCGTCATGCTCGGTATTCCGAGTCGAGCGGCCCCATAGCAGAGTCAGCGAAATTTCAGTTCCGAGTCCGAGAAGCGCATAATGTATTGCCACAAGTGTTCTAGTTCTAGTCATGTGCTACTATTTACCCCGCTGATGGCATGTGTCTACTCTGAACAGTCATGAGAGTCGTATGGTTACTAATCCACGAGTCGGTGCCAATAAAAAGCCCTAATGAAAATTATATTCACTGCGCGACGAATCTGCCTGAGAATTCATGCGGCACAGGACGAACTGTGTTTGCATATCGTCTTCGTTGGCGACCCTGATCTTGTATTGATTATCGATCTTATCATGTTGAGAAAATTTGTTCGGAAGTTCTACCGGGCATGTCTGAAATGAATTTTTAATTTCGGATGGCTGATGAAGGTACAGTGACTAATCCACGATTGGTCGAGAAATAAAGTTTACAAAAAGTGATGGAAGAATCAATGTCGATCTCAAAATGGAGTAGCTACCAGACGCCGTCGAAAATTTCAAGTCTTTCGTCATTTCATAAACAATTTCATAGTAAACGCGTCCTCATCATTACAAAAAATTGTGACTCGTCAAACGGGCGCTGTACACCCAAACGAGGTCGTGGCACCAGTGATCGCAAACGTTGCCTTCATAGCTTCACCAGCCCCCCACATTCCTAGGCAAGCTGTCGCAAGGCCAGCCAAACCAAGTGTCAAATTAAATGTTTTGAGATACCATTTTCCACCGAAGAATCCCTATAAGAGCGTCAGCGATGAAAAGGACAATAATACGCGGAACATGCTCACCCTTCTCCAACGCGACCAGTCATTCCAGGTATCCATCCTTCCGTTCGCACCGTTGCCAGGAATGTATGCCTTATCCGCGCTCGTGGCATCTGTAATGACTTGGTAACCAAACCAGAGGAGGGGAGGGAATGTGTATGAAAATTGCATGATGGCGATTGCAGAGAGAATTCCTATGACAGTCTGGATTTGCGGTATGGCAGATCCGATAACGAATGCTGTAACAAGTCATCGATTAAATGGCCGCACTCGACACATACATAAGATTGAACACGAACCGACTGCCCAATAGATGATCACGGTCACTGATACACGCGTTAAAACACCATCACTCAGACTACCGTTGAATCTACATGCCTGCCCAGACGATGCGTCCTTTGGGACTCATAAGCCGAGGACCTTTCACCATGTCCTCGATAAGATTGGTGTAGATTGTTTTGATTGCGATGTTCCCATAAAGCCCCGCAGCGATCGTCCCAACCACGATTGAGAGTGCATTCCCTTTAAATTGCATTACCATGGTCACAGCAGAAACTTCGAAAGACGAGATACCAACCAACTGTCTGCCACACGTACGCACTGACACCTTGATATGCTAATGGAAGCGAGAACTGCCCCTGATATTTCTGTGATGGTGCATCATCGGCATTAGGTCTCTGAGAATATACAAAAACGCACGCACATACACGAAGCAGCCATAAATTAAGTAGGCAGTCAAAATAATCGTTTGCACAAGTGCCTGTGGAATTGCACAAGGTCTTTACTTTTCAGAAGACGAAAAGAGATGCGACGAACTAGGCTTTTCCAAAAGTCCTTTGGCCTTTTCATCTCTGCCATCTGTTACAATGTCGACAAGCGCAATGCAACAACGAACAAAACTTACGATCTCAGGAAAAATCATGGCACCGCTATATGCGAATACCTTTACAAGGCCTCAGATGCGTCTCACCAAGTCCGATAAGCAACTCAACCATATTCATGACACCATTCACCTATACTTTCTGTTAGTAAATCAGACTCACGTTGTCAGTGAATTTACCTTGAGAAACAATGGTAGACTGACAAAATTTTGCGTGACAACGGGTCCAGGATGGACTCCTAGCGACGTTTGAGCAGCAGAATAATTGGGTCGACTATGAGCGATGGCCCCCATGGAAATACACATGAGAGCGATGTTAATCCTGCAGGCAACTCAGCCCAATCCCAGGTAGGCTCAGTTGTATGAACGTCGTGCTCTTACCATAAGGTGGACATGGCAAGCCAGCTAAAGTTCTACAAATCCATTGAAGCGACGAAGCATAATGTGCGCACGAAACTGTACCTTCAACAATCGTATCTGTCCAATAATCATTCCGATGACGGTAAAGATGACGACGCAAATCGAAAAACATAGCTGCGGAGAATGAGACAATATAAGTCTGCGATTTGCGTAAATACCACTTACGCGTCCCTGAACGATCTGGGATAGGGACTGACAAGGGCAAGACATATGCCACCGACCTGTGAGAGAAGCCAGTCGGTGCTGGGTCGTGTCAATCATCGTTGCCGCCGACTTACGTTGAAGAGTAATTGTAACGCTTGTAGAAGATTACATGCGCGCCTCGCAAATCTTCCATAGATTCGTCCCGTGATATCACCGTATGATTTGAGCGGGTACCGGAGTGAATCGAGCCCAATATATAATTTCCAAAGCAAAATGTTGGAATAAGTTGACGCAATGCCCACTGGAAGTAAGCTCGTGAATAACCCAGCAAGATTGGTCCAGAAAAATAGACGATACTGATGATAAAGAGAAGAATGCCGGGCACCCAGCCAAGTTGTGAGATGGCGTAAGGGGCGTTGAATGGACCGAAAATGTCAGTTGTGAGGAGGTAAAAGACGGATAACCAAGACGCTAATCGAATTGAGCGAGCTGCATTTGCTCTTTCTACCTGATCGGCCGTCATGGGTGGGAGGTTTGGAAAATTCACTGTGTTGTTTCCAGAAGCAGAATGAAATCCACTGTCAGAAAAGGCAGTAATTTCAGGATTGGCCGGCAGAATATCAGCGTCGTTTTCCTCCTGTTGCCGTTGCAATGCCGCATAGAAGAGGCATTCCTCAAAGACAACACTGTCATGTTGAGGGTATCGGGAGGAAGCGGCATCCGGGGTGACCTTGTGATCCATGATGCCCTCTGCTTGCTGTCGACGTTTTCTAATACGAAACAAGTGCGTGAAACAGATTAGGGAACCTGCGATCTAACGGCGATGCCATGAATAACTGCGTTTGTAACACTTGCGGATGTGAAACCCCTAACGTTCACGCGTCACGGGTTGGGAACCACGCAGAACCCTACAGCGTCGAAAACATGATTGGTCATCGCCAAAGTTCACTCTTGTTCGGCGCATAACTCCACTGTTAGCACTTGGCAGGATATCTTAGACGTTCAACACTCAATCTCGGGGCGAATGCGGGGATAGCGACTTGAGATTCCGTCTAATTACTGTGACCAATATCAACGCATGAAGATAAGTGAATCAATCTTGCCTATTCCAATCCACTGCAAGTTAGGCAATGATAATAATGTGGGGCCCAGAACCATGGCAAATATTTCAAGTAGGCGTGCCAAGATGCGACCTAAAACTGCGTCCCAGCACCATACTCGTCGTCCTCGAACAGATAAATGTTGCATGGCCACAAGAGGAAGGCCTTGGTGGCAATTATGATTGTTCCGGGAAGGTTATACTCTATTTGGAAACTCGGGGTTTGTTCGCCTCCGTTACATAATCACCACGATCCTTTTCTCTCGCGCGGTCTGCCGCCACCATCAGCCATCAAACAGATGCCATAAAGCTTTTGATAAATAAACGCTAGAAAATGGTGATGTGCGCGTGGCTCAACTGCGGGAAAACGTTGTATCGCCGCGTTTTGTCCTGCTTTTTTCTTTCTGAATCCTCGCAACACTCAGCCAGTCATGGGCTACAGGAAATATCTCAGCTGTCTCTTCCTAGTCTCCAGTCTTGCTACCTGTGTCACAGCGGTGTACCATCCAGTCCGCGAATACAAAGGCAGCACCTTCTTCGACAGGTGGGACTTTGCTGGGGAGATTGACTATTCGACTTTGGGTGAGAGGCCGTTGCCCCGACATGCGACACCCGGGCTTACAGTTGGGCAGGAAATGTATTCTACATGGACCGCAAGCAAGCTACGTCCAAAGGGTTGGCATACATCAATTCAGCGGGTAATGCCATTATGAAAGTGGATGATACGACCTACATCCCGCCCGCACCGGAGAGCCAAGTTCATCGAGGATCGGTAAGGAACTCCACCAACTAGAGGATTTATTGCTAAACTATCTTAGATCCGTATCACCTCTCAAGACACGTATCCCGCTGGTAGTCTCATCGTCCTTGATGTTCGTCATATACCCTGGGGTTGTTCTGTAAGATATTTCCTCGTGCCTCTATCGGTTCGCCCTAAGACTACTAGCTATGGCCGTCCTTTTGGACTATCGGCTCCGGCACTTGGCCCAATGGTGGTGAAATAGACATTATCGAGGCCATCAATCTTATGGGGTTCAACCAATACGCAGTACACACGAGCCCTGGCTGCATCATAGATAAGCAACACGCACATTTCACAGGAGACCTGACGGGTATCAATTGTACATTGGCAAGCGGGTGCGTCGTACAAGAGAACAAGCCAAACAGCTATGCGGCAGGTTTTGCGCAGGCAGGTGGAGGCGTTTATGTAACTAAACTTGACGTCTCCGGCATCTTCATATGGTTCTGGAGTGTAAGTCCTCGTATACTCCCTTTAGTGGCTCAAGCTTACAATGCGATGCGTCGATAGCGACCCGATATCCCACATAATATCAAAACCGCAACATCCAAGTCGACTCTTGATCCCTCCAGCTGGGGACCACCTAGCCTTGCCCTCCCTTCGACGACCTGCGATTATAACAAGTACTTCACGGACCAACGGCTTGTCTTCACCACCACGCTCTGCGGCAGCTGGTACTTGCGCTCCTCGCCGCTATACCCATAACCCACTAACCATTGATCAGGGCCGGAAACCCCGGTGTTTACAATATGACCTGTCATATACGGTCCTCATGCGTAAGCATTCCTTGTGCGAGCGCGTATTGACCCTGGCCTCTGATCCTTTATTCGCGCAGGCCAACGACAACGTTATCGGCTCTGGAAGGAACTATGGCAACGCTTATTGGGAAGTGTCGTACATAAGGACATACGCCGCTGCAGGATCTCAGGCGGATGAACCCAAATCTGATTGACGAGCCGGAGCTCTTTCCGTAGATACCCATAATTAACGTATATTCCATCCGACTTGGGATATTCAAGTGACAATGTCGTACAACCGCACGTAATTAAATAACATGACCACATACAAAGCATGTCTTCTGTTTTAACTGCGCAGGACGGCATCGCACAGGGACCATATTATCCATGACCTTGTCTGTAAACATTGCTGATATACTCCATTGCGTTGATGCCCACCGGGATCAGGTCAAGCCTACCAGTGGCACCTTCAATCTCGAACCATCATTTGCGAAGGATATAGTTCAGTTCTGACTTGTTGGAAGTAGACACTTCCACCATCATCTTGGCTCGTGATTCTCTTCTTTGACTTTAACTTTGACTTTGACAACCAAGCCTGAGTCGCGTGTTTTGGAAATATTTGGAGTGTACGGATTGACGTGGCATTCACCCAAAAAAAAAAAAAAAAAAGATTCAAGTAAAATTAGAACCACCGATGCTAAGTTGAGTCCACGGGCCGACGGCTTCGCCCTCTTCCGTCACCTTCAACATCATGCATCAAGCTATCAAGGTCTGACTCGATCATCGGGACCCGCGACGATAGCGCGATCCCTAGCCCCCAAACCAAGCGTGAAAACGACCGTGGACGGTTTTTCCGGGGTCTGCCAGTTTTTCAAATACAGTTTTGCATTTTTTTTGATCGCGACCAGGCCGGTGACGTTATTCGATGATATTCGTAAAGTTGACGGCAGTGCAAAGATTTCACAGAGGTTCCGATGCTACAAAATACGTGTTCACTGGAGCAGCTCGTTACTAGTATTGTCCCGAACGTTGTTGGCCTTTATTTTGAAAATTGAAACAAACAAACAAACAACAAACAAACAAGCGTCGAAAATCAGTGACCCATGCATTCAATGTCCACTTTTGCTCATTCCTTGGTGTTACGGAAGTCGCTAAATTGTAATCACTACTTTACAACATCATTACAAGACCATCATTACAACAATCCTCATGCCACAACCTCGCCACGCCTTCAATCACGCGCTGTCGACAAATTGACCACTGGTCAAGTTATTGAGCTTGTCTTCATTGGCATCGAGCTTGCGCACGTGGACCCAGAATAAGACACCAGAAATGCCGGCAAGCACAGCCATGACACCGTAGTTCCACACGAGCAGGGGGTCGATCGACAAACTGACGAACGCCTCGCCGATGGCGGAACTGATAGCAGACATGAACAAAAAGACGGACATGACGAGCGACTTCATGTTTCCTGGCGCTTTTGTGAACGCATATTCGAGACCCGTGATGGACGCGAAAATCTCGCTGAATGCGATAAGGACGTATCTGCGCGCACGGATGTTTGTTAATGACGATCGATCATTCAGTCACCGAGAGTTGAACTTACGATCCGGTCTGTATCCAAACGTTAAGCGGCGAAACGATGGGGGGAACTTTGCACGTAGATGCAGAGTATCCGCAAGGGTTAGTCTATTTCCGGAAAACGCATGAAACCGTGAGCAATGGTCCGATTCGACAGTCAGCCGAAAACAAAATTTACCTTGTAGATGTAGTGTTGCAGGACTGTAAAAACGAAATCAGATCAAACGATACTGGAGGGAGACGATGGCGTACCTGCTGCCCAGACCATCGCCATGGCTCCAGTAAAGAAACCAGCTGTAATTCTCTTCAAAGCCGAAAAGTTGACACCCATACGTCGTAAGAAGGGGTATAACTGTGCACATGTTAGAAGGTTCGGATACAGGCCTAAACGGGGATGGCCTACAAAGATATCGAAAATGGGTATAAATATAATGAGTGCAAAGGGATCAAGGTTCGAGAGAACGTCGTTGGGGACACCGTTGACAATCATTGTCGCAGCTTGTGAGGTAAGATTGTTATTCAATTGGTTATAAGTCAGCCCTGCATGTTTGTTAGCACCTGATCGTCAATAGGAACGAGTTGTTATGGACACTGACAGTAGATAGGATACCACAAGAAGACACCGCAAGCCGCAAAACCACGTTGGACCTCGTCCACCCAGTTGTCGTCGAATGTCATCCATTTCGGCTTGACCGCCTGTCGACTCGGCTTGGCGTTTTCCCAAAAGTCGTCTGCTGTAAGGTTCCTCCAAAGCTGCACAAGATTCCAGGTCCATCGCCCCCGAGCGGCAAAAGCCCATAGTCGCAATGATGCAGAGAGCACAGAACCAGTTGGGGGTGATCTGGTGTACCGGTTTCGGCCAATGACGAGAATGATGGGACAAAGCAAGAAAACAACCGTAGGGAGGGTATATGCGAGCCAAAAACCGACATACTAAATCACAAAAGACGATTTGTATGAGTATGTCCACCGTAGTTTGAATGATTAGGTAACCCACCTTCTCTGAGTATGTCATCCCGATCTGTCCAACAAGGGCGCCAATGTTAATGAACAGGTAGAAATACTGTATGGAATATTATATATTAATGTTGCTCGGGATCAATTATTTAAGGAGAGCCTTACCATGTAGACACGTGACACAGTCAACGCTGGGTCGACAATGACACGCTCGCCATTCTTGTTCACTCGGATGAAGAGTTTCGTACGGCGGTACTGTTCAGCAACAAGGGGCGAGATGTTTGCCTTGAACAGACCAGTTCCAAAACCAGTCACGATGAGTGCGATAATGAACGCCGCCGTGGAATTTTTGCTGTGTTCGATGACACCTGGAATGCCCGAGATGATAAGGATAATGTGGCCAACGAGAGCAATTGCGACTGCAATGCAGACAGTGTTATATCGACCCAAGTAGGTGTCGGCAACCCATGCCCCGAAAAGAGGCGTTACGTAACACCTTCAAATAGGTCACTGTCAAGTCCATATGGAGCATGGGCGCGGTCACCTACCAGAACTGGTAGAACGTCGTTAGACCGTGGAAGCCTGCTGGAGAGGCCCAAAGCACCCGATTGACCTAATTTACCGCCAGCTCCCGTGTGTGAACCAGCAGGGAGAGGTTGTTGAATAAAGTTGGTCTGCGGCATCATTCATTCCATCAGCACTGGAATTTGCCGGAGACATAAAACTTACGAAGACGACGGAGGAACCGTAAAACTTTTAAACGTGTTCAGTTGACAGACACAAAGGAAGGCAGCACGACACGAACAGAGAACCGTTCCGCCAATTCAACAACCGCAATCACTGCAAGAAGTTGGTAAGGATAAGTGGGGTGAAAGAGCGAACCACAACTCACGATAAGCACTCCATGGAATGTGGTCTGGCACTCGGCGTAGGGTTAACCGTTCCTCCTCAGTTGGAAACTCCAGGCCGTCATGGATGCCGTCTAGCTCATATCCTTTGTCGAGCCTCTCGTCCGAGGTAGCCCCAACTTTCTCATCCAGGCCAAATTTACCAACGTTGCTGAATTCCGCGACCGCTATGGCGTTTGACTCAGGACCGTTCATGGTTCACACAGAAAGAGTGTGTGACTCTTGAGTGAGAGTAAGGTGGCCATAAAATTGAGAAGCATCCCATTTATGTAAGTCTTGGCCAGCCCTGTCTGGCATATGGCCCTGCAATTTTTCCCACCTGTTACGAAGGAGATAATCCTGAAAAGATCTTACCGCATGTTGTTGATCAATTCAGTTAGACAGCGATCCGGGCGACAGCTGCCACCAGCCTGGCGGCGATTGACCAGCGCCCACATTTGTTACAGTGTCACCTCGCTGTGTCGAAGGCTAGAGCCGCAATCCGCAAAGAAATTTACCAAGCTCCCTGTCGATGGCTGGGCGCGTGACGCCTCAACGACGCCTGGACACAAAAGAAAATTTCCATTCTTCCCATCTCCACCGCGTCTAGCGATGCAAACCCCGTTGACCCGCCATTTTTATATTCCATAATCATGTGATATCAGTTTGAACTGCCACAGGAGCAAAAAGCACACTTGACGGTAAGCGCTTGCAACACCAGCATGCTTCTTATCTCCACAATGCATGCCCATACTGTCACCTGACCTTTGCCAAGGGATCTTACGATGATCACTATACACGCTTTGGGGAGTATTGATAACCATCTTACATCCCCTGCGGAAGGTCCATACCAAAGTGGGAATGGTGCCTTTTTTTAAGAGATCAATAGCGTGTGGAACAACACTTGTCCGCCCAAAGGAAACCACGAGGCTTTTTGATCTGAGAAAGTTGAACGCGCTGTTGTGTGGGGTTGTCCACGCTCCAACGTGCCTGAGAAGCACATGCCATACGACAGATTGCGCCCTTTTTACTGTTGTGTCATACACAGAGCTGTTGCCGGTGAGCGAGTCCAACACTTTTTCCTTGCTCCGTGGGCGTCGCTGCCTGTCACTCGCAGGGAGATAGCCGGGACCAATTCATTTTATAGTCGAAACAGGAACGGAACGTCAAGGATAACAAGACATTATTATTGTTCGTATGTGGTTGTGAGCGGCACTTGAGTGGCGATAAGCAATATAAGCAGGTCCACCAGGTCCCCCTGACACGTCATTAAACCATTGTGGTCCTGAGAGTTGCGGACGTGGCCCGGTAAATTAGCCTTCTTATAGATGACTTCCAGCTTTGCTATCGAGTCCGTGCTGACTGGCAGACGCACCAACCAGAAGCGCAAGTGCTCAATTCCGGCCCGGAGGGTCACCGGTTTACATGACGTGGCATTCAGTGCCAACAATACGAAACCGGTAGAAGAGCCTAAAAACTGTCACCCAGGCAGCGATGGAGAGCAGCGCCCACTTTCGTTACGCCACCATCTAGCACCGCTGTGTTGAAGGTTATTACTATTACCCGCCCAAAGACACTTCCGAGCAGTTGGTCGACTGTTTGGGGATGACGTGCGCACGATGATGAGAAGAAGCAGATTCTATCCGTTTGAACAGCCACTGTGGCAGCGAAAGCACATATCCCGAGAATGGTGATTGATACCCCTGAACATCGTGTCGCCGCAAAGTTTACTTGGCACAATCACCTTGCTATCACACTTGCTACTTGACCTTTCCGAACGGAGTGTGTACATGGAACATGAACAGCAAGGACGTTATTAATAGCTAACTCACACACACACCCTTATATAGACCTCGCGTGGATGGTCCATGCCTCAGCGGGAATAGTCTCTTCCGTCAGGTAGCTTCGTATGCGGGGCTGATTTTTGAGAGTCAAGAACACCTGGGAATAACCCCATAGGGGCAGGTGATGTACGTGTTCAAACTCGGTAGCACCTGAGAATCACATGGACATGACAGATTACCAAGATTGGACAATGACGTGTTCATGCTTTGCTCTGATCGAGCGAACGACCGGTGCATATTCCGAAGCATGTCCTGGAACCGAACTGGACAGAACGTGGATCATACGCGGGGACTTTTGGCGATGAGCAACTTGTCCACCAGTCCTTCCCCTGTGACTACCACTGGCTATTGCTTCCGGCTTTCTTGAAGATAGTTGAAACCATTTTATTTGCATATCCAGGTATCCTATTTTTAATCCGAATGATGGAGCTATAATAAGTTGTACAGCCATGGAAAAGACTTGGCACGGAGCAGCATGGTCTGTGGCTTGATCATGCTAATCTGAATGATGAAACCAGTATATAATAAGTGCGGCAATTAGAATTGACACCAGACATTTGTTTAACGGAAGTGATTGCTGATAAGCTCGCAAGTGAATCACGATAAACGACTTGACGCTTGTTTCTGGTATGTTGTAATCACTTTCATGGCCCTGAAAGTCACCGACGCACCCCAGAGTGAATTCCTTCCTGATGGAGCTTCTGGTTTGTCCCACGAATCAATAACTGAATGCCCAAAAGCACCATGCGATGGGCGCGACTTGTGGATTCTGATAAGTCAAATAGACTTGCAGACCAGGATTCTATGGTCTTTGACGTGCATCGCCAATTTGAGATAGTGCATTGCGACATAGTAATAATGTGGCTAATCAGCTGTGCTCAACCAGAATAGCATACCTCTTGTGATATCACTTTATGCGCAGGACAAGAATATATCCACGTCATTATTTCGTTTCGTTTCGTTTCGTCCTGGTATAGGGGTTATCGCCAGAATCACAAGTCTCCAGTTAGCGTTTACTTGCTTAGTAGTGTTCCGCGGATAGCACAGGTAATTATAAAATTTTCCAGATCGCAAGGCTGGGCTGTGAATTGAGTTGGAGGCCCAGCAGGTTGTATAGGGGGCACCGCTTCAGTGAAGAAGCGCAAGTAATAGACTGACTCCAGGATCGATGAAGGGGGAGTCGCATCCTTTTCATAACCGCGGACATCAGAAATAGCATCGATTGCCTGCCGGTGATGGCGGTAGGAGGTGAGATTAAGACTCCGCTACAAGTAGACAACAGACTCAGTACCCTTCCCTTCGTCTGGCTTGCGACCAGGGCCGGTCTCCTTAACGGTTTGCTTTACCGCTGCCCATTGGTGTAACATGAAATTTGTCCAATGTCTATGCATTCGGCATGGATGACGTGGCCGCCGTGGATCGTGCGAATGACGGAAGATACGCGTCTCTTCGGCCGTGTGACCCACACATATGAACCGGAATCGAAATGGTGCGTACTTATTATGATCGTTTCTCTCGCAATCGTCCTCATTGCTTTCCTCGTCCTACGCAGAACGATGTTCTCCTCACTAACAGCCATTCGCTCCTCCAATGCTGCGCATGCGTTACCCCAAGCGTCGGTCGCCATCTTTGTAGGGGAACATCAGGGATAGGCAGAAGCATGGCCGAAGCCTTTGCTCGCTACACCAAGGGCAACGCGCATATAGTCTTGATAGGGCGTAACCGCGAAGCCGCCGAATCCATCCTCACGTCGTTTCCTAAACCCGATGCACCAGGAAACAAGCTGACGCACGAATTCGTTCAGTGCGACGTCACTCTCATGAAAAACGTTCATGCCGTTACGCACCAGCTTGTTGAACGCTACCCAAAGATCAATTTTCTCGTCATGTCTCCTGGGTTTCTCAGCGTGAAAGGTCGGGACGAGACCGCGGAAGGGATTGATAAGAAGCTCGCGGCCCACTACTATGCCAGGTGGAAGTTTACCAGGGATCTGCTTCCCAGTATACAAAGAGCAAAGGACGCTGGCGAGGAAGCTAAAGTCGTGTCTATATTGGGAGCGAGTCACGGGTCTGCGATCGATATGAACGACCTTGGATTGAAAAAATCGTTCTCCGTAACAGCGGCGGGCCTTTCGCACCAACGTAATAACGATTTAATGATGGAGGTAAGCACTTTCTTTCTTTTTCTTTTTTCGAACTACGAATGTGACCCTGAATCCCGAACCCAGGAATTTGCACTGAGAAACCCTTCCGTGTCATTTATTCATACTCATCCTGGATTTGTCCGCACTCCCATCGCGAGCAAAATCGATTCTCATTCCTTCGGTTCTCAGCTAGGGCAGCGCTTCCCCTACTCTCTCCTTCTTCGGTCTGTCCCCACAAGATTGCGCGGAATATATGTGGCATGGCGTTTTCAACAGTACAGGAGACGAGGGTAGTGCTGGTATCAAAGGCGCGTGGAGAATTGGATCAAATGGCGAGAATCTGTGTCGCAAAAATTATTTCGGGGACGAAACCCAAAGGATTAAGCTTTGGGAACATACATTAGAATCTGTTAATGTCGACTAAACAATTGTCATATTCTCGGTTTTCTAATACCGTTCTACCACTCCTGGTGTATTATAATTTCGAAATAAAATATTATTAAATAATGCTCAAAAGAAATTGAAATAAAGAAATTTCGTGCTTTGTCAGTCGCTTGCGCAGTCTAAGCTGGGGAAAGGGAAGTACGAGGAACAGCCACTTTGCGTCGCGGATGTCCTGGCAGGGACGAGCTCAATCCGCAATCTCTTCTGCCAATTCCCTACTGATGTACTGAAGTAAAGGAGGTTACCCCTCGTCGATTTCCTCGGATGTGCGATAATCCAAAGCCGATGTTTGAGAGCGAGACGAGCCTTCTCGTTCTCTTTGTAAAACGCGAGAAGATATCACGCATGGTGTACAAAGATGTTCAGAATCAGCGCCTGCCAGGAACCTTTTTCCTTGGACCACATTGACATCTCGGCAGTACGGGCCTTCTACAGTGCTTGACAACAGCAGCCGCGAGTACTGACCTCCTTTCCTGATCACGGGGAAATGGGCAGCCGCCCCAAGTGCATCTTGCACACTGACGATCCGGCGACCGACTCGATCGTCCGTCTCTACAATATACCGAGGTCGATGTGATAGCGTGCATGATGGATGTACGTGTGTGGGTGTGCATAATAAAAGGGAGCTAACCAATTAATGTAGGCCGCCTTCGTTGTCACAACTGCAAGATCGGTCAGCCACCGGATGTCCTGATGTTAGGACTAAATTAGTATAAAGTTGCAAAACAGCAAATAACGTGCACTACATGACGCACACCGACCAGCTTATTGTCAACGTTGAGCCATTTGCGCAACCGACTTGTTCAACGGAGCGTGCGTAATTCACCCTGTCGCAACAGGAGTTCAAGTGGCAACAATATTCTCGGACAGATGCGAAGAAGAATGTCATGAATCACGATCAACTCTGGCTTTTCTGGACCAGGTACAATTGTGGGCAAACATAAACGTTAAGTAACGTTTTGTCAATGTGCATGGCGGAGGTGGATATTATGGATCATATGCGGCAACCACTCATAGTTCGGTGGGATTACTTGATTCGTACTATTTGTTCAGGTCTGATGACTATTCTGATAAATCTGGTACACTGTACTCCGGGGGTAGGACGAAATAACCTGCCCCAGTGGGCAGAGAGGAAAGTGATGCAAGAGAGTTGGATTTATTTAATTGTTCAAAGTAAAGATACAAGAAATAATGAACACACGCTAAATCCGCTTCAGTGAGACTGATCCGTGTTGTCATGACAATTTTCCGCACCCTCGGACAATTTAGTTGGCTTTATTGCGCTCTTACAAAACTGTTCAGCGTCCGAATTAAACGCAGCGAATCCGAATGAAAAGGGCTTGCTAAATTTTGACACACTTCAACGTGTTTGGTGTAGCAGTCGCGGAAGCGTGCTTACTGAATGTCGGAGGCATTCATTCTTATCGGGCTGACCAGCGCCCGGATTGAACGTGGAGGGTTCGAAGGAAAACACTTTCCGAATGTCGGCATGCCCGGTCAATGCTAGACACTAATATTAATTGTGGGATTGTACTTACTGGATCTGGGCATTTCTGGGTGCTTCATCATGAAAGCGTGTGTCCCGGGTCCGAAAGTTCTTGCATGTGTTTGACCATCGACAAATCGCCTTTCTGAAGTTTATCATATTTGAACAAGACTCGGCAAAGCCAATTGAAAGTATTGAGACAGTAAAAGCAATCAGTCGCAGGCTTAACAAATATCTTATCGAGGTCGGATGATGATTCCACATTCTATCCAGAGAGGCAAGGCGCATCGATGTCCACGACAGCTGGATGGCCTTGTTCCCGCGCCCGTCAACAACATCAAAGCTTCACGGGATTGCTGACAATATTATACCTTATCGAACGTTAGTTAAGAACGTATTACGTATATGAATGGAAAATGGTTTACCCATTCGACACCTGATACGTAGCATTGAGATCAGCGCATCAAGTGGCTCCTGAATAGGAATCACGTCAAGTAGCACCCAGTTATGGTGCTACAATATGCGGCTAGATACTGCTATGTAGAACTTCCGGATATTGCTAATGAGGCAAATCATTTCAGCTCCATAGAAGGGGGAAAGCGCACCTCAATGACCTCATGCACATGTTGCAAATTGCCATCGCTGCGTAAACCCCGGTACTTGATTCTTTCCATATTGAACATGGCAACGAATCGCATCTCCAACGGCCGTGGTCTGCTATTTGGAGTGATGTCGATGACATTGGTGAATGGGCGGCTTTGAGTTTCGTGCAACGACAAGACCCCAGCTTGCGATACTTGGGTACTTCGTAGACCATGGACTGTCTTTTGAAAATATTGATTAGAGCATTCAGGTATCGCTGTGCCCAATGAGGAATCCTTTTCTGGCTCTTGCTAATACTGAGTCTTCTGTCTTTCGCAACTTGAGAGAAACATCCGAGCTAATGGCGCTATAATGCCACATTAGTGGTAATCACCATTCATATACTGTCAGTAATGGAAACCAAGAGGCGGCAGACATTATCAGCTCACAATGTACCATCCTGCCCCATCTGCCATTCTTTCGTATCCACGGCGACGTACGGTGTTCGCAATACAGAACATGGGACGGAGTTTGCCGGCACGCCTGTCAGTGTGACATCCGTTACTTTTCGTCTTTCCTTCTGACCGTCACATACTCATA
This sequence comes from Amanita pallidorosea, assembly GCA_023014475.1. Lineage (NCBI taxonomy): Eukaryota > Fungi > Basidiomycota > Agaricomycetes > Agaricales > Amanitaceae > Amanita > Amanita pallidorosea. Next base: position 15,826 of record JAEBUS010000070.1, read on the forward strand.
TCGTTGCGATTTGTAACATTTATGGTGGGTTCTTCCCTGCCTTCACACTATTGCCACTAAACCTGCTACATCTCCTTAGTCTATCCCAAACTCAGGGTTCTTTACTGGGGCATGCAACTTTGCTATCACAGGTGGACAACTCACAGAAGTCCATGGGAATGTATGCTTCTGCTCATTTTGCTTATGGAAACATGTTATGATCATTATCATTCCAGGTTAACAATTACTTCCACACTCCTGCCCCAGCTACCACTCTACCACCTTTACCACCTCTGAGACATTCTAGTACTATGTTTACAGGCCAGGACAAATACCTTGATAGGCTGAATGAATATTTTGGCCATAGTGCAGTGGGACAGAGGAAATCATTCCTTTTGTATGGTATGGGAGGCATTGGAAAGACACAGATATGTCTCAAATTCATTGAACTAAATGCTCACTTGTGAGTTTCATGCTATAGTTTGTCATTGTTAATAATTGAATGTAATAGGTTCTCTGAGACATTATGGATTGATGCTTCCTCTGAAGAAACTATTGACCTTGCACTCAAGCAGATTGCCCACACATGTGTTTCAACTTCAGGGGCAACAAATTCAGCTGCTTTGGCACTCATTTGGATTTCTCAGAGAGTCAGCTGGCTCATTGTATATGATAATGCAGATAAGGGATATGAAATTGTTGAAAAATACGTCCCACCAGGGAATGCTGGAAATATCTTGATAACAAGCAGGAATCCTGCTCTACAGAGAATCACATTGGCAGAGAACTCATTAGAAGTGCTTGAAATGGGACAGGAAGAGGCTACTTCACTACTCTTGAGGTCAGCCTCACTGGATGGATCATCTTACCATAATAGGCTGTTAGCCAGACAGCTTGTTTTGAAAATTGGTGGTATTCCACTTGCTCTTGATCAAGCTGGTTCATATATCCAGACCTGTAGTTGTAGCATTGGAGATTATTTAGATATATACTCCAAGCATCACAAAAGGTTGATGTCTAGTGCAGATTTCAGAGGTGCATCAAACTATGGAACTTCAACATATGGAACATGGGAAATATCTATGAAGGAGATTGAAACTAGAGCTGCAGGAAGAACAGAGTCAGGCACAGTAGCAGCACAAAGTGCCATCAATCTGATTAATATCTTTGCATTTTTACACCATGCCAATATACCAGAGGCATTGTTCAAGAATGCTGCTGATAACTATGTGAAAAGGGACTTGAGCAATGTCACATATTCTCCTTTCCCAGTATCAGCAGCACAATTGGATTCTCAGAGCTTGTTCTTGAACAAAAATGGTGAATGGGAGAGGATGCAGTTCTTGGCTGGCATCCATGTACTGGTCTCATTTTCTTTGATTAGAAGCAAGAGTATGCAGTATTTTATGCACCCTTTAGTCCATGCATGGAGCAGGGATAGGATATCAAACAAAGACACCACAACTTGCTACTGGAAAGCAAGGGCATTGCTATCTTGTTCTGTGCAAATTGACTATCAACTAGACAATTATACATTCCTTCAATTGCTTGCTCCACATATTGAGTCAAGCAATCAGTATGGACTTGACATGAAATTAAAAGCAAGATACTATGATGATGAGCATGAGAGGTTTGCATTTGTCCATGATTGCATTGGCAATTGGAAGGAAGCAGAGAAGCTGCACCTATATATAGTGGAGGCAAGAAAAGAGAACCTTGGATCAGACCATCCAGATACTCTGGCCAGTATGCATCAATTAGCAATAACCTATGCTTATTGTGGAAGACGGCATGAAGCAGAGCAGCTGCAGCTATATTTGGTGGAAGCAAGGAAATCAAAGCTTGGATTAGATCACCCAGAAATGTTAGGACAAGCCCACACACAACCACAAGCCTCGCAGAGAAGAGTGAGGATAAGAGAATAGATTAGACACAATAGACTAGTGACCTGGTGTAGAGGAAACTATCTAGAGTCTTAGAGACTCCTACCTACGACGCACCACCTTATATACCCCAACCATGGTCTGTGCGCAGCAGCCTCATGCCCCTAGGGCTATGCGCGCACAGCAACGAAACCATGGCGACTATCTATAACCTCCCGCGATGCCCGTGTCCCCATCCGGTCCTTATTGTCTTCTTATCGGCACAGCCCTGACTAACCGCTGACCTAACCGATGGGCGCCTTGACATAGGGGTTGGCGCCTACGAGTCTTGTATATCTATGCGTCCATAGGGCCCCAGAGAAAAGATAAAAATAGGGAAAAATAGCCAAAAAGTTGTAAGGTCGTAACATGACCCCCCCTTAAGACTTCACGTCCCGGGAAGTCAGTGCGAGGATATCGTTTTGGGAATTTTTGCAAGGTCTCTTGCAAATGCCTTGTCCATGTCTAGTTCATCATAAATCAATTTGCGGTCGCCTTTCCATCGCTGCCAATTTCGTTGGAGTTTTTCGAGGTATTCCCGCTCGAATTTGCCATTCTCCCATCCAAACAGTCGTTTGGGCACATGCACCTGAGTGTGGTTTTGCCATCGCCGGTATTCCAAATCGCGTACGTTGACAAGCCGACGCGGAGCGCTAGGATTTGCCTTATGGAACTTCTGAACCTCCTTTTTAGCGTTATCAAGATTTTCAGCTGGTTCCCAAGTGGATTCCTCTACAGGATAATTCTTCCACTTGACTGGGTATTCCAAACGTCCACCGCCGCATCCACTGACTCGGCTGTCCATGACTTCTTCCACCTCGTATTCGTCATCCTGTGACTCTTCCACCATATGTAACTCTTTGTGTTGAGCTACCTTGTCTTTCTGGGTGGGGAAAACAGGTTCTTTGTATGGTTTGAGATGGATCTCGTTGAACACATTGTAGACCTTCCATGACGCGGGAATTTTCAACTGATACGCAGAGGCGCCGACCTTTTGACAACCTCCAGAGGACCAACAAACTTGCCATCGAGCTTTTTGGTAGCGCGGATAGTGGGTAGATTTTCGGTACTAAGGTAAACCTTGTCCCCAGGCTTGTATTCTCGTGCCGGCGCTTTGTTTTCATCATACCGCTTTTTCATGACTTCGGCGGTTTTGGTTAGCGCTTCTGTTGCTTTGGCATGTACATCCTCGATTTGTTTGGCCAGTTCCTCAACCATGACTACTTTCGGCATGTGAAGTGGGTTTACCCCTTTGTTAGGATGTCGTCCATTGTTCATAAAAAACGGTGAGTATCCTGTCGACGCGTGGACCCGGTCATTATGGCAGAATTGTGCCACTGCCAACCAATCACTCCAGTTGTTTTGACGGTGATTTACAAACATGGTCAGGAACTCCTTGACTTCTTGATTAACTCTTTCCGTTTGTCCATCTGTCTGAGGGTGATACGCGGTAGATCGATTCGCCTTGATGCCCAGCATGCCATACAAGTTGTCCATGAACTTTGAAACAAACTGCGGTCCCCGGTCACTGATGACTTTCCGGGGAATTCCATGCTCTCGGAATACGTTATCTCGGAACAATACTGCCACACCTTGCGATGTGATAGTTGACGTTGTCGGAAGGAAATAGGCCTTTTTAGTGAATCGGTCCACCACCACCATGACCATGTCATTGCCCTTTGATTCTGGTAAAGGTCCGATTAAGTCAACGGATACAATTTCCCATGGTTCCGAAGGATTCTCATTCGGATGAAGTGGAGCGGCCCTAGCCTGACGATCAGGTTTAGCGTGTTGACAAGTTTCACATCCAGGGATATATTTTTCAATATCCTTGCGCATGTTCGGCCACCAATAGTCCCGAGTTATTAACTCCAGTGTCTTGACTACTCCCGAATGTCCCATGAGTGAATTAGGCCAATCAATTCCCCTCTAAGGCGATTATTGGCAGGAATATAAATTCGTCCTTTCCATTGCACTATTCCTTTTTCGATGGTGTAATCTGGGTCTCCCTTTTCTAATCCTTCCGCACTTGTGACTCCCATTGCCTTTTTGTCATTTTTGCAACGTCCTTCAGGAGTTCCTCAATGGCCCGGTCGTCATCCAGAAGCCGTACAAACAGATGTTCTTTAAGGAGGATAACACCCTCATTGTCATTCTGCCCTCGTGGATGTCCGGCCCGTCGAGACAGTAAGTCTGCCTTAGAGTTGGACTTTCCAGAACGGTGTTTAATGACAAAATTGTATTCCTGTAGATCCGTGACCCATCGTGCTTGTCTTCGATTTAGATTCTGCGCCTTCCGGAAGTATGTCAAATTCTGATGATCCGTCAAGACTTCCACAATCTCTTTGGCACCTTTGAGATAATGGGACCATTTGTAAAATGCGTGCATTACTGCGAGCATTTCTTTGTCATAGATCTCATAATTCCGTTCTGCATCATTGAGAGCCTTTGAAATAAAAGCCACCGGTCTCCATTGCTGGTCTTTTCCTTTCTGAGACAAAATTCCGCCAATTGCAAAATCTGAAGCATCCACTTCGACTTGAAATTGTCCCTCGTCATCAGGAATTTTGAGGACTACCTCCCTCGCCACAAGGTCTTTCAGTCCCTGAAAGGCCACGGATTGGATTTCGGTCCATAACCAGTCGACTTTGCCAGTTAATTTTGTCAACGGCTTAGCCGTCTGAGCAAAGCCCTGCACAAATCGGCGATAAAAGTTGATAAATCCCAAGAACTGTTGTAACTCCTTTTTGCACGTTGGTTCTGGCCAAGACACAATGGCATCAACCTTGCCTTTCTCCATTCGGATGGAGTCGGTACTGATTACCAAGCCCAAGAAATCAATTTGTGGCTGGTCAAACCAGCATTTCTCAGGCTTAAGGGATAATTTATGTTCGCCAAGTTTGGCCAAAATGCGGTTGACATGTCCCGTGTGCTCCTTTTGAGTTTTTGAGAAAACCAAGATATCATCCATGTAAATGACCACCCATCCTTCTGCAATTTCCTGTCGGAATATGTCATTCATCATGGTTTGAAACGTTGCCGGTGAATTGGTTAATCCAAAAAACATGACCAGTGGTTCGAACAATCCACGATTGGTCCAGAAGGCCGCTTTCCACTCGTCACCTTCCTTAATCCGGACGTTGTTGTACCCCCAGTGGATATCCATCTTTGAAAATACTTTGGCTTGTGACAATTTATCCACCAGTTCCCCAATGAGCGGTAGCGGGTATCGGTTTTTTATTGTCATTTCATTAAGTCGACAATAGTCCTGAACTGGCTGTAGTTTTCCATCCTTCTTTTTGACGAAAAAGAATGGAGACGCCATGGGTGACTTGCTAGGTTGGATACGTCCCGATTCCAAATTCTCCTTAAGGAATTCATCCAATTGCGCTTGTTCATCCCTATTTAGTGGATATATTTTACAGTCTACCGCCTTCGAACCAGGTACGAGCTCAATTGCGTGATCCCACGGACGTTGCGGTGGCAACTCGTCAAATGTTTCCTTTTCAAAAACCTTGCGATACCCTAAATAGTGTTTTGGCACCACCTCTTCCAATGAACGTTTTGTTGCCGCCTTTGCCTCTTTTGCCGCTATATCCATAGCTACAGATCGAGTTTTCAATTCTGGTTCCCCGATGTGTACTGCGAGGAGTTTTTCCCCTTCCTCAAGTGGTTCCATTGGGTCTACCTCATCTTCTGGATTTTCGACGTGCAAACGATCCCAACATGTTCCTGGGCATGTAGTAAATCGTACTTCCTGCTTTTTCCAATCCATTACCGGATTGTGATGTTGCAACCAATCGTGTCCCAAAAAGATATCAGTTTTCCCTAATCCTGCGACCCCACATTCGATGACCTCTTCATGGCCCCCTATCCGTAGTTTGAACTGGACCATGTATTCCAGACTGCCCAATGCATTTCTTGTCCCATCTGCATTGTACACTGGCATCGGGCGAAGTAATTTTCGTTTATTGAGTTTGTGCTTTTCAACAAACTCTGTACTGACGCAAGACCCAGTGCATCCCGAATCTACTAGAGTGACAATGTTAATTTGCGCCCCAGTATCCATAGTTGTGATAGTTCCTTTTAGGTTCATTTCTTGTCGTCCTGAAGCTTTGACGACGCTTTGCCTTAACCGTACTAGGTTCCACAACGCCTCTGCTTCTGTTTGTTGGTTTAATTTGGTAACCAAGTTTTCTGTTGCTTCGTTGAGCCGTTTATTGTGAACCCATTCCTTTAGACACTGCACTGCAGTGTCCTTATCCTGTTGCCAAATCCGCCTTAGTACCCATGCAGGGGACCAAGTTGGAATTCTAGGTTTTACGCTCACACTCAAGTTTCGAATTCGATGGACATGGGAAGAACATTCATATAACAAGTCTGGTATACTAATACATGAGTCCTTGTCCTGAATTGAAACTCTATCAGCCAGCAGCGCGGAGCGCTTGCCTACTGGCTGTCGCCAAAACCCTTCTCTTTGCCATACTCCTTCCATTGTTCCTCCGTGAGCTCTTCTACCTTCAACTCCCGAATACGGCCTTTTCCCTTCTCTTTCTTGTTGAACCGCTTTGGTTCTGGACAGTCCCTGGCAAAGTGACCTTCTTTGCCGCAGTTATAGCACGCCCCCGTGCGTCGTTTCGCCTTGTCTACATCCATTGCATTTGGATCCCTACTGGACGTTGCCATAGTGGGCATGCTGTGTTGGATCGGTGCCTTGCTTTCCTTGGCTACCGGTGTTTCTTTGTACTCATTATGGCTTTTCTTCTTGCCGTATGCTTCCTTCGCCCTACGATATACCCGTGCCAATTGTACCGCTCGATCCTGAATCGTCTTCAGGGACGCATCATCTGCCAGGTTTCCATGTCTGATTAATTCTCCGCCCAGTGCAGGGTTAATCCTGTTGAGGAAATGATCCTTAAGAGCGTTCTCACCCCAGCCCACCAACGGAGATAGTGCGTTGAATTTAATGATGTAGTCCTCAATGGGAGTATTGCATTGCTCCAACTTCATCAAATCATCCGTTGCATGCTGCTTGGTTTCCGTTGACATGAAGAATTCGTGCATCTCCGTTTTGAATGCCACCCATGTAACCCATGGATATTTATTGACATTGGGTGGACGTGTCCATTGTAACGGTTGATCTTCAGGTTGCAGAGGTAATCTATGTCCATTGTTTATTTCCCTCCATGTTAAATCCAACGGGTAGCGGGTAGGGATACGTGCATGTTTTGCTTCATATTCCTCGTCTGCTTTCTGGATTTCTTGGAGCTTAACTCCGGCCCATTCTCCTGCGCGATTCCCTGTTCCTTTCCTGGTTCGGTATAAACAGATCACAATGCGCCTTCGGACCGTTGTCTCTCGTGCCAATGTGAAATACACCTCCATTGTCCGCAACCAGTTGTCCACTTGACTCGGATCACCTTCGAAGTGATCTGGCATCTCTGCTTTTGTTAATGGAGCCGGTGACGGGCGCGGATGTGTTCGTTGCCATTCTTCCAGAACATTGGTGAGGAGCTGTCCAAAGCCATTGACCGTTGCCATCCTTGATTCCTTGATGTCGTCAATCTCCTGTTGCCTTTGTGCGACAGTATCCTGGTTTGTTCCAGTCAAAGGAATTTGCGGTGGTAAAGGATGTGGCATGACTTGTGTATATCCGTTAGGAAATCCCTTAGTCCCATAGCCATCTGAACCGTCCATTGGAAGGCGCCGACGTGGTAGCGACCATACCCTTTGAGGATCCAATCCTCCATCTGAGTCCAAGCGTTGAGCCCTTGAGACACACGTTCTACATGGATGCATCCTTCGCGTCCATATGTCTTTCGAGCTCTTACATTTGCTTGTAAATCTCTCATTCGCTGGTCGAACTGATAGATTTCTTGGATTTGCGGGTATGCCGGCCACTCGAACTTATTCCAGTGTTGTTTTTTGAACATGACCAAATAGCAGAACCCCGGGATGTCCGGGTGTAAAATTTCGCTACTCGATTTGGTTACAGGGTACGGATACGCATGCTCTACTTCATTGGCTACTGTCCGACGCCAATGGTCTATTTCTCGTCGTTTCTGCACCTGATCCAAATTGCTGGGTCCGGCCTCAATCATCCAGTCCTCTGCCGTTGTAACTGGTCCATCATGCCAGTTCCAATCACCGCCGCGGGTACGCATGATCGCATTGAACTCCGCCTTCTTGGCTTTGATTGCTTCGGCGTATGTGGGAACCTTCGGTGGAACCGGCGGTGGCGTAGACTGCTTTGAGGTCCTGGGCGGGGTAGATCCGGTGATCAGATACAAGACTGGGTTAGGCTTGCTGACACGTACAGGGACGCTGGATAACTCCGCATCTCCACCCTCGCATTTGATGGACAGGGTTGATCCAGTGTAAGAACGGGCCTTCTTCTTTTTCTTGTTTCGGCAGAAGAATCCCTTGCCTCCCCATTGGGCTTGCTTATTGTACGTTCCTCTGGCAACCATTTCGTCTATGCTGCCCCAATCCCAGATATCATCGCCATCTTCGATCCGGATCATGAATTCTTCCAAGACATGGAATCGGTCCCGCTGACAATTGTCCTGTAGGCTGAACCAGGCGAAAGGGTTTCGGAGTTCAGTGTTCCATGACGCAATTTCGGTAACCGTGGGCCACGCCGGCCAGTGGTACATATCGTAATACTCCGGCTTGAATAGGTACATATAGCAGTAGCCGGGTTTGCGCCAATGGTAGTTAGGATGATCCTCGTTCGTCGGGACCCCAGGCAATACGATCCGTTCCTGGTTTTCCACCCAATGCTCTGTATATTCTTTTTTGGTCCGAATTCCCCAATCGGCCAAGTGCAGGTCCATGAAGTCCTCCCATTCTGGGAGCATGACTCCGTCATTATCCGGTCCCGTGTGATTTTCCAAAGAATTAGGTTCTGTGACCGGAGATGTGCTTGATGGGCCTTTCCTCCATTCATACATGTAAGGTGCATACCACGTCATGCGGCCCGAGTGTTTGACCTTGATGTTGCCATTTGAGGCATGCATCAACTTGTTCCTTTCTTTGGCCGTCAGGACCAAACCGTCGTGTTTCAGGGTAAACACGTTGAACCCCTGGAGTAACAATAGCATATTGGAGGGTGAATCGAACACCACCTCCCTGACGTCTGGTTGATCGATAAGCTGCTCAAGCACCTGCTTGAGCACTCGGCGATCAGCCTCCAGTTCTCGTTCCATCTGCTGGAACTTCCGTTTTTGTTGTAGCGCCTCGCGTTTTTCCTGCATGAGAATTTCCCATGCTTCTTCTTGCTCTCGGAAGGCCGCCTCCTCGAGCATCTGTCATTCGTAAGCTGCCCTGCGCAGCCTGAGCTTTTCTAGATGGCGCTGCTCCTTGCGCCAGTAGTACCATGCGCGAACGTGCGCATCGTTTTGTCGGTAGTCGACCGGCTTGGCCGACTCGGTTCGTTGTTGGGGCAAAGGGCACCCGCCGCCCATTCTAGATCGAAAACTTTTCCGATCTCCATCAGGGACATAGCTGCCCCTGGCAATACATAGTTGAACAATGTTTCCATTGTTTCGGATCCCAGATCCCTTAGCGTGTTCCAAATTCGGATGACGTCCCAAGTAGGGAGATGTCGCCTCTTCTTCTGTAACTGTACTTCTGAATACAGTCACTGTCCGATGCGGTCAATAACGCACCCGCACTCGAATGTTCAATTTTATTCCACCAAATGACCAAAAGCGGTGCTGCCCGGCGCTTCACTGAGATGTCCTCGTGCTCAGATTGGTTAGATCTGATACGTGATTGGTGTTCTCAGACTGTATGCCTTGATACAGGTCACCACTGATGATTGCTTTCGCGCGTTCCTTGCACTTTTCCGAAAGTCCTGATGTAACTGCCCGGGGTGACCCTGCCTGGTCCACAACCCAGCACGCTGTTACTCTCGTTCAGAACCTTTGTGTAGACAGAATGGTCCCGTAGTCAGTCGTGACCACGTTGTTGACTGTCGGATCGAGGCTGAGGATGGTCTCGTGGTGCAACGAGCGCCCTGTCAGACGAATGAGATTTTGTAGGATCGCTTCGACGCTGTGAGCGACAACGAGCAAGATGTGCTCGGCGCTGTGTCAAACGACGAAGGGTGTGGTAGTAAAGACTCTAGATTATGTTAGGACAAGCCCACACACAACCACAAGCCTCGCAGAGAAGAGTGAGGATAAGAGAATAGATTAGACACAATAGACTAGTGACCTGGTGTAGAGGAAACTATCTAGAGTCTTAGAGACTCCTACCTATGACGCACCACCTTATATACCCCAACCATGGTCTGTGCGCAGCAGCCTCATGCCCTAGGGCTATGCGCGCACAGCAACGAAACCATGGCGACTATCTATAACCTCCCACGATGCCCGTGTCCCCATCCGGTCCTTATTGTCTTCTTATCGGCACAGCCCCTGGCTGACTAACCGCTGACCTAACCGATGGGCGCCTTGACATAGAGGTTGGCGCCTACGAGTCTTGTATATCTATGCGTCCATAGGGCCCCAGAGAAAATAGATAAAAATAGGGAAAAATAGCCAAAAAGTCGTAAGGTCGTAACAAGAAACTCTTCTCAGCATGGACAATTTAGCAGTAACATATCATTCTCAGGGAAGATGGAATGAAGCAGAGAAGCTTCAACTACATGTGCTAGAAGGAACCAAAGCATGCCTTGGATTAGACCACTCAAGGACTCTCCTCATGATGTATAATTTGGCATCAACATATCATTCTCAGGGAAGATGGAATGAGGCAGAGAAGGTGCAGCTATATGTGATGGAGGCAATGAGAGCAAAACTTGGATCAGACCACCTACAGACTCTTCTCAGCATGGACAATTTGGCATCAATATATGGTTCTCAGGGAAGGTGGAATAAAGCAGAGAAGCTGCAGCTTTATTTGGTGGAGGCAATAAAAGCAAAGCTTGGATCAGAACACCCAGACACTCTAGACACCATGAGCAATTTGGCATCAACATATCATTCTCAAGGAAGGTGGAATGAAGCAGAGAAACTGCTGCTATATGTAGTGGAAGTAAGAAAATCAAGGCTTGGATCAAACCACCCAGGGACTCTTCTCAGCATGAATAATCTGGCATCAACATATCATTCTCAAGGAAGGTGGAATGAAGCAGAGAAACTGCTGCTATATGTAGTGGAAGTAACCAAAGCAAAGTTAGGACCAGATCATCCTAACACTCTTGCCTGTATGCACACCTTGGCAGAGACCTATCATTCTAAAGGAAGATGGAATGAAGCAGAGAAGCTGCAGCTATATGTGGTGGAGGCAAAAAAATCAAGGCTTGGATCAAACCACCCATGCACTCTTCTCAGCATGAAAAATTTGGCATCAACATATCATTCTCAAGGAAGATGGAATGAAGCAGAGAAGCTGCAGCTATGTGTGGTGGAGATGGCCAAGGCAAGGCTTGGACCAGACCACCCATACACTCTTGCCAGCATGCACAATTTGGCAGATGCCTATCATTCTCAAGGAAGATGGAATGAAGCAGAGAAGCTGCAGCTATGTGTGGTGGAGGCAAGAAATGAAAGGCTTGGATCAAACCATCCAGATACTCTTGAAAGTATGCACAATTTGGCAGAGACCTACCATTCTCAAGTAAGATGGAATGAAGCAAAGAAGTTGCACCTATATGTGTTGGAAGCAAGAAAAGCAAGGCTTGGATCAGAACACTCAGACACTCTCATCAGCATGGCTAGTTTGGCAATTACACACATGTCCCAGGAAAGTTTAACTGATGCAGGATCTATCCTCTCCAATGCTATCAAGTCAATGGAACAAGTTATAGGGGCTCAGCACCCAATCACTTTGAAATATAAAACATTCCAGGCTTCTGAGCCCCAGCACCAAGGATGTATGTGATACCTGTTTCCCTTCATTGTGCAACCAGTTTAATCAGTTTTTAGGAGAAGATGAGGATGTCAACAAAGACCAAGCCCAATAGTTGTTAAGTGTCTATGTAATGTACCTTTGAGACTATACATAAATGAGAAGAATTGACAGTAAACAAATTGTTGATATGCATCAATGTATAGTTCCAAAGAACATTATTGATACCATCTTGCATCTGGGTGATCAGAGGGCTGCTTTGGCTCTGCTCTGATGGCACATAACCCACAATCTCAATGGATGACATCACCTCAGATTTGAGGGATGCATGTTGGGATATGTATTCTTGGATGCTGCCTCACAGGTTCAGCGAGTGACTCGGCTCCGGGACGACCCGGGGCACTATCTCCTGCCCAAAGTCGGCTGTGAGGGATCAAAGAAATGGACACCCAACCATCACTTCAAGCTGCGATGCATACACATATTGGGTAAATACTGTACCCAAAGAGATAACTCACGATTGAGATCTATCAATCAGCCATACCCACGAACGAAAAGTGTTACAGGTGAAGGTCCTGCCATCTCTTCGTCGTTATGATATTCTCGACCACTGCAATCGAAACGCCGGGCTGAACACTTTCCAGGCACTTCTAGCTCTGGCTCGGTCCGCCATCGCCTCTATCTATTCATGCAGTCGATGGGGTGTCTTCTTCAGTCTTCCATTCTTCAGCAAGTTCCACACCCACTGGTCTGTCCCAGCCGCAGGCCATGTCCACTCTCACCCCCCTGGTGCATTCCGTCAAATGGGTGCTCGAAGAGGAACCCGCCTAGCTATATCCCCATTCGTCACCAACTCAAGTCCTTGCAACACCAACGCCACCTTCAGCTTCTGCCACCCGGGCACCTTTGCCACCAATGCATGCAGTTGGTTATATAGCTCCTGTGACCACGCAGCATCCTTCACATCGTGCATGCCCTTTGGAAGCCCGCCCAACATTGCTTGCGCCTTGTCCACTAGCGGTCTGCTCAGGGCATGGAGAGAAGGCAGTAGTTAGCCGAGCCACGCAGAGCCGTGTCTTGACTACCTCATCGCTCTTGCCCTGTTGCGCAAGATTGCCACCTTCGCTTTTCAGCAACACTTGGGCAAAATATGTGATTGGATTCTGCCCAGCCAGGTCAGTGCTGACGCGAACTTAATAAGACTTGGAAGAAAAGGACAAACATAAGATCACTGCCCTTCAGCTCTAGCCCTCCTTATATATCTCGTCTAAATTAATGAGTTTGTATTCATCGGATGCCATGAAGGGGGAAGGATGAAGGACCTGACTTGGCAGACATGGTTGGACCCGTGGCTAATTAGTAAAGGAAGCTTGACCGTTGATAAAGTTGAAGAGGACACTGTTGACGAGCTTCGTGTGAGACTGGAAAGTGGAGATGGTGATAGCAGAGTTGGCACGACGCCAGGATAGTCAGGAATTAACAGGGCGAGAGCGACGACGCCTCGCGATGCGACCTGCAAATTTTATAACGAGCATTAGAATGAAATGAAACTTGCTTGGCAAATAGAGTACGCGACAACCTGTCACGGTTCTCGTTCCCACGCACGCCCCAACCAATTCTCCTACTACATCACAGAAGGTTGCAGACTCCAGTTATCTATGGCCCTTTACCTCGCAGATCGCCAGAGCTCCCGGCGGGCCTCGTCCGGGAGGTTCTTGCTTCATTCGCCAAGACGCTTGCGCCACACCGCTTGTGCCCTACATCAACAAAAAGTCTGAAAACTGGCGAAGTGTGCCAGGCCGGGTACCCCCTTCCTAGTGCTCGCCAGGTCTGGTGCAACGTTACCAACCACCGAGACAAAACACTCGCCGGGCCTGGCGAGGCCGGGTCATGCATTGTCTAGTACTAGTATCCATGGTTGCAGAGTTCTGGTACAGCATCTCGATCTCACTTGGGTCGGAGAAATGCGAACGCAGTGAACAAGCTGTGACCCCGCCGCGCTACTTTCTTTCAAAGTGGAACTGTGGACCTCATACGCCGGACACTGGGTATGCTGATAGACGCATGCATGCGTTGGGAAGTGGCATCCTTCAAAATCTCTGCTCAAGATCTGTCTCCATTGGTTCGTACAAAGGATTATCTTCCTTTGCTGCAAAAGCTTAAGCTATGGTTTATACCACCTCCTGCAAAGGCCCTTGATCTGTTTGACGTGTTTCGGGATGTCATCCTTGAACGTCGTCGGCGCGCAATACGTTGCTGGTTGGAAGTTCGAGTTGTCAAAATTCGGATAACTGGTTAGGTAACTTACGTGAAGCTATCATGAGCCTGGACGACTCTAAGATCGTACTATCTTTTCTGGACAGGTCACCCTGTGATATAGAGATCTCGGTTCTTTGTGTAGAATTCGCCCGATTCAACAATCACTCCTGTGATAATCCCAAACACGCCCCAGATCGGCCATAGTATATGTCGACGGCGTGGGGACGTCTTTCAGCAGCTCGCGATTTCAATAATAGTGGGTGGGCTGAGGGTCAGAGGACAGTTCAATGTAATATGGGGCTCTTTGAGCACAGAATTGTCCATTTGGCGATAATATGTGGCTTTTGGATGATACGGATGTTGCTATTGATTTTTTTGGCGTCCAGTTTGCCCAATGACACCTACCTCGTGTATATATTACAAATTGTCATATCCATTAGTACATTTCCTCTCCGAGTTTGTCTGAGTGTAAACTCCTGACATTCGTGTCGGCTTTAGGATACAGTAAATTGAGTCCTCGGTCATCTGTATTTGTCGCTACTGGTTTCGGCAAATGCTGTAGTGGCACATTCCAGTCTTCCCATAGAGGTCTATTGGCTGACGGATTTGGTGCCGATAGTATCCGCTGTCGATGAAGTAAATTATGGCTGCTGATCCTATTGAACGATGAAGAGTAATCGGTCTTCTCGACTTGTTCGCAATTCGTTCTAAATTGACTGGGATGTTCATGGTAGTAAGAGGCGTTTCGCCAAAAAAGTCGCGCTCTCAGTATGGAAGAAGTCTACACAAAGCATCGTCATATAATGGCTATTGTATGGTTCTATATGATGACCTTTTTCCGCACTCTCCTGGATATTTCCTTCCTTTAGATCTGTGAGGAGCGGTCTGCCCCGAAACTGTATCAATCGGTGAGGATTCGAGTGACGAACGCTTGCCGGATTCCAGCGTACTAGCAAATGCATTTGCTAGTACATGCCCAACACTTGTATTAGCCGTGGAATTGTACTTGCTAAATACCGGCATAGTTTCGCGTGCTTGATCATGCCCGGCACCTGCACTAGCACCGGAGATGATAGATGGAATTGAACCTCCAAGTGGTTGGTCGTGCACGACACCTATACTAGTCGTGGAGGCGGATTCTGGCATACTTGCACGTGTTTGGTCTGCCGCACTGGTTTTGGAGGTATGCTTCGTGGATGTTGGCGTAGGTGTATGTGATTTTTTGCGCCCGACACCCGTATTAGGCGTGGAGGGCTTAGGGAATAGGTGTTCACTGAACTTTGACATACTTGCATACAATTGTTTTGCTTGGTAATGCCATATGCCGACGTTGCTGAGACACTTGAGGCAACCAGTGGTCGGCTTAGCAAATACCCTATCCAGGTGAAAAAACGATTCCACTTTTCCTTCGATCCTATCCAGAATGCTGAGGCATATCGACGGCCAAGCGGTACAGGTGCAGCTGGACGGTCTTGTTTGGGGGTCTGTCAATGCTCTCACGGCATCAAGCCATTCTTGATAATAATATACCTTATCAAACGTCAGTTAAGGACTGGGAGAGTATGCGAGTGAAAATCAATTACCCATACAATAGCTACCGCCGGCGGTAGCTCTGAGACCACTACGGCGAGTCGCTCCTGAATGGCAATAGGTGCCACAGTATCGAGCAATTCTACGTAACGGTAGCTCGCCGCATATCGTAAGACGCCAATTGGATGCTGCTCAACGTTCGTACTAATGAAATGAACAATTTTGGCTTCGTTCCGATACGGGGGAAGAGGCTTACTTCATGTATATGTTACAGATTGTTATCGCCGAGTACAGCTTGTACCTTTCTGCAGCGCTCGCGAGTTTGCTCAACGTTTTGAACGGTAAATCCTTGATGTTCGGTGTTGGCATTGGGTATGTGAAACCGAAAAGTAAATCAAGTATGTCAGACTCCTCGGCCATCGGAATGATGGTGTGGTTGTCGGTGTGGGTTATAGCCCACGAAAATCCTGTAGCAGCACATTGCAGGTTCTTGCGATGAACGCGGTACAGTACGCTATCAGCAGATCGGAAGGTGATGTCAGCATCCTTGGCGTTGACTGGAAGAATTCAGGTTAGCCTCAGCAGCAGAGATTAATATGTTTTACTAACAATGAGCCGAAACTTTATGGTTATCGGGGACAGTGAATGCAGGTGACGAAGATGCGGTAGTTTTTCCTTTCTCTACCACAGCACCCGTGGCATGGGCTGTTAAATTTTGGGTCAACCTCGGTGAGTGAGGACTAAAACGTTTGACCGACGTTGAACAGAATCATGAGTGGGGATAGGAGATATAGGAGTTGAGGATGCCGCAGTCTTCGGTTCTTGTTCGGCTATGGTATGGCTCAGCGTCTGTGAGAGAACATTAAATGCTTTACTAACAGCGAGCGGCAACCTGATGGCTGCTAGGAATACAATTTGCGGGTGACGACGAACTGATAGCTTTTTGTTCTTTTTCAGCTGCAGCTTTGACGTCGGGTGGTGAATTTTGTATGTGAGTATAAGCGACTTGAAATGCCTCCGAATTTTTGAATGGACGATCGCCGCTTATGACCAGATTTTCTGAAGAGTCGGCTGGGATACTCATAATAACAAGAAGAGTCTTTCAAGTACCCACCTCTGCATGCGTTTAATATAGCCTTCCTCAAGGTCTACAGGTGGCCCGGCTGTAGAGGGCAATCAAGGAATGCAGGGTGTAATAACAGAGTCTTTCAAGTAAGTATCCACCGCTTCATGTGTCGTGACAGCCTTCCTCAAGGTCTACAGGTGGCCGGGCTGTAGAGGGTCACAAACGGCAATCAAGGAATGCAGGGTGAACCAATAAAGTCGTTCAGTAAGGTTGATTCAACTGCTAGGAACGGCAGATCCTCGGCTCGATGTGTTTACACATATTTACTTAACCTTGACTCTCTAGACGATACGCCGGGTTTGCCCTTTGCTGAACCGCAACTGTTGTGCATAATCTTTCAGAAGACAAGAGGCCAGCTTTTCGACCAAGGAGAATGGATAAGGCCAAGGAAGCACGCGAGGCAGAGGTACATCATTTTACGTTTGTCTTGGCACGGGTAGTCTGATCCGATCCGACAATGTCGCTTGCATTTTCTTGGAACAGGCGACATACACAAAAGCAACAGAAGCCGAACTGTCCAAAAACTATGATTATGCTTTCAGGTTGTACATCAAGTCGGCCGAGGCATATCTACATCTGAGTCGGTCCGCATTCGGCGAAACGCAGAAGGCAAAGTGGAAGAACCAGTGCCAGTAAGGCGCTGGAAAGGGCAGAGAAGATCAAATCATATGTAGAAAGCAGAAGACAGGTGGATTTACCGGACGAGCGGAAAGCTTCTCTTCTGCAGTCGGTCCGGAGGTCAGGTTGACACCGGTCGGCGTCAACTATTTCTCGCCTCGTGAGTTGTACATTGCACGGTGATTCATATTTTTCATCAAAATACCGGAATGCAGAGGAGCAATTAATCGTTCTGAAGAAAGGTGAAACAGTCAATGGACGAGTGTATCCTCCCTGGGATGAACCTGTCGCACAACTGTCTCCGTTAATAGATGCAGATGGTTATCAGTAAGTACGTAAGATATAGTTGCACGTATGATGACAATTCTTGCACATAGCGGCATGACTGACCAACCGTCGTTATCTTCGCAACAGCTAAGCCAGTCTCCTGAATGGAGACGAACGCCAAACTCTGTTGTTGCGTCTACTCGACATGTGCTACGCCAAGAGATAGTGCAGCACATCGTCACGGACTGTTCACTATGTGCATCCATGGTAATTTGTCTCGAGTACGACAGAAGGTTCAACTCCCATGTAGTCTATTTATTCATAATGCGCTATTTTTTGCTGATTTTTTACTCCAGCTTCTCCAAGGAGCTCTCCATTCTTGTCCCGAGCATCCTTCTTTGACACGACCATGCGGCAGGTACTTCGTACGGATCCTCTTTAACGGAACATGGAGACGTGTACGTGTGCTTTTTTGCCTCCTCAAAAGCAAAGCTAATAGACCATAAGATTGGTGAGATCCATGGTTTCTTTCACATTCTTGAACGCAACCTCATAAAGCGTAGCCATAGACGATAGATTACCGTATCAACGACGGATGGTACATTCTATGTCTGTGCGCCTCCTAGAAATAATACTAAATACATCCCAAATCTTATGGCCCAGTTATTAGAGAAAGCTGTGAGCTGACTCACACACATACTTGACCGCGTAAAATTGCCCTGATCACGTTCTCAGTACATGAAGCTGATGGGAGGTTACGAGTTTCTTGGCTCGTGTGTGTCATGTTATTTCCGCTGATTCATCCTGGCCGACAACTTTACAGAATATCGAGCTCTGACCTTTAGTACGTTGCCTTGGTAATATTTCATAACCATTTCTCTTATACGCGAACAGCACGCTTATTGGTTGGATACCCGAACATATAGATATTCGGAGGTATGTCCTGGTTTCAAGATCTGGTTTGCTCCAAATCTCACCGGAATAGTCCTCATTTCGAACGCGAAAAAACACTCTCATTCGAGGTCTTTTGAGCGGTACGTGGTCTTTACTAACGATATGCAGCTACTAGAATATATGTAGGACGATGCATGATAACTATATGGTACAGGACCGGGGAACGTTCCCTCGGAACGAGAAGCCGTTGATGCCATCCACACTGTTATCCTGTTGTTGGTAAGACTTCAACCATGCATTGTTGATAAAAACTAAGTTGTACAGATGTGATGGAAAATTCAGACGGGCCCTTCGTAACAATCCTCGATCGTGTGAATGGATATGACCGTGATTCCTTTCTCAAATCCGTACGTGAATTTATGTCTCCCCATATCGATCCTTGATCGTCGAAAGGGCATTTGGTTATTTCATGGTCCGACGTGGTATAAAACGTTTGAGGAGTAATACTGAGTTGGAAATCCAGATATGTGGCCTGAGAATCACCAAATTCCATGGGTGAGCAGGAGGTCCCGTATCTAAACTCTCATACCGATTCTCATCATCTGATACCAAGCAATGTGGAAGAGAAGGGGACCAGAGGTGAACAACGTAGGAAAGTTTTCTTAAAGTTATTCATTGTCATACATTTGCTCTTCGAGCAGCCTCCATGACTCGCTTGCACCACTGTTTTTCAAAATGCCACGCCTGATACGTCTCTATGATTCTACTTACTGCACGCTGGCTACACTGTCTCAAACACCAGCACGATCATCGAGATATTTTCACTCTCGAGTTGAACCCCAGTGAGGAGCATCCATCCGGCAAGCCAACCAGGGCCTCTGGTCATGCAAACTGACATTGACGGAAATAGAGCAAGCAGTAACATTCTTGAGTGTCGGTTTGGCGCTTGTTTGTATCAGATGCCATGTCGCGTGCCAGGGCTTTCAACCTGTTCACACACGCGTTCCACTTCTAGTACGGCCAATTTTTGCCTTGTTCCGTCCGTTGATCGACACTTAACTATCACCGACAAGGCCAAATAGGACCGAAGGTCTCAGGTAGTCTTCAGGTGTTTTTCGGCGAATAACAGCATCCTATATGACCGGTTGGCTTCGATGATTTTACCCTACTCTCAATGCTACAGCATTGTGCGAAGCATAATCTGGCTTGGGATGAGACGAGCGCTTTCTCAGCCGCAGTACCACTGAGAGCGTACGGGCTCGTTTACGCAAGGAACTTTTCGTCTGGCAGGAATGCTGAACATATCCCACGTTCATGTTGAATCCCCAGTATCACCTCGCCTGCATCCACCGCGAATATAGCTCCGTTTTCTGGCTCCCTCTGTTCTCAAGCGCCGACCGTCAGATGCAACGATCGTGATGAAGAGCGAAAGCAACTCTTACCAGCTGAATTTTAATTTGCTGACGCGTTGGTCGCCAAGGATGAACGAATCATATGGTGATGTATATATACAACGTTCGCCTCTCAGTCATTACTAACGTTAGTTACTACATTTATCACAGAAGGATTTACGCAGCTACTTCGTGGCGGACCTTATTCATATGGCTTGGCGACGTTCACGACGGACCATATTTTTAGTAACCGACGTATTCCATGTATCACGAGAAGACCATAGCTCTCTGACCTGATCTGATCGATGTAAGAATCGCGCAGTCGATAATGGTGTATGTCCAGATATGACGCCATGCAGCTATGCGTAGGCGATAGATTAAGTCATAAATCTCTTCTCTCATTATACTGTGTAGCATTACTTTCCCCGTTTGTATATTCTTGCGGCCTCACAACCATCTAAGTACCGTCACACTCCTTTCTCACGCTTCATCTTCTATGGTAGCGTCCTTCGTTCACCGATGGAATGTGCTCGACACGCCTAGTACTTACAGCCTCGATGTGGCGACAATGAATCGCATGTAGACATTGGCATTGTAGTGAGAGAAAGTAGTTCTACGATACGGGCCGTAGGATTAGGTGCATAACAGGTGGTTCTTCCCACGAAGTCATCTGTTCGTCCTTTCTCCTCTGACAAAGAGTCACCAAAGTTTAGGCGGAAACCATCATGCATTATCAGGACAGTAAAGCCAATAACTAGACAGCCCGACACTTTACATAATGCATATGTATAAATGGAACATGTTGTACAGAGAATTGTACATATCACCGCCACGGTGAGCCTTGGGTCAATTGAAGTGGACAACCCGTACTTTGAGGAGCAACGAGGTTGGTTACTGGTCATTTTTTATGGGAAGGGTAAGCATTCCCTAACCTCTTACGGCAGTATTTATTTAATTTAATCCTTTGTAGTATTCTCGGTTTACCCTCTACTCCGACACCTTTTATCCATCATCGAAATTTTCTACACGAGACTATTGAACAGCACAAGACATCTCCCAAATTTGCCATCAACCCAGCGGTACCGCAGCTCGACCTTGGGGAAATTGACCACAAGGCCTACACCGTTCTATCGAATATCATGAAATCGCGGCAAACGAGATTGGTTGGGTACTGAAAACTGTCACATTACTGTTACACCGAACCGAGCTGGTCAACATGGGACAGCACACATAGTGCAGTTGCACATGCGTCAGACACATATCGACACCGGTACGGCCCCGATAATGGCTGATTCCGGGCTTGTCAAAGAACTCTATAAGAGAGAGCTAGGGGGTAAGAAATCAGGTAAACTTTGGGTATTCCCCTGTCGCAAGGAGCCCGTAATTAGCATCGGTTGGGGGGATGGAGAGGACTGGAAAATTCAACAGTAAGTAGATCAGTCTTTCTGACCTTGTAGAAGTTTGAGAGATACTAGATTCAACCTTGGTCCCATCCACCACGGTTCGTCAAATTGCATTGGAGGAATTCAGGAGACATTGGACAGTGCTGGGACAGCTGGCGCCGTGTACGTCGTCAAGTGCTCTCTAGTTATCTGATGGTGACAATGATTTGGTAGATTTTTGAAAGGTGTGTATACGGTATTTGATATAGAGGAAAAGAAAATTGGGTTCGCAAAGCTTAAGCGCCCAGCGCATGCACCGCATCACTGAACGCAAAACCAAAAAACGTATAATCAAACTGTCGTCAGATTGTTTTATTATCAACCAAAACCATCCTTCCGCTTTTGCGTTCCCAGTCCCAGACTGTGTCTGGCAACGGTTACGAAAAATTGTCTGATAACAATCCTGGTTGGTTACATCAATGTTGGTTGAACCAACGTGTGGTGACCATCTCCGCTACCATTTATTCTGGACTCCCGCGGTTGATACCGTCGTTCCCGCGGACCTGATACCATCGTCCACGCTGAGAATCAGATTCCAGTCTCTTGAAGCACTACAACGGTCTCCATGCCGATGCTTTTTGTCATACTGGTGACCTTGCACTTACTGGATCCAGAGAAGTCTGAAAATTCATGCAATCTAGGAAATGCGATAGTTTAGCCCGACGACGGCGTGTTTCCTTTCGCAAAATGCTGAGGGGTGAGGGTCGCCTTGATGGCTAGGATCAATGTTATTTATTGAGCTCCTTGATATCGCATAGCCAACCAGTATTCGTTTCTTGACCTTGATGATGTGAGGTCGTATTTTTTCCGAAATAAATTGCGATGTAATAAATAATGCAACTAAAGTGTTCTCTTTGCACTATCACCATCATCACCCTCAACTTATCCGAGTGAACAGCGTAGAACTGCACTGGGCAAGTTGAAGCTTTTCTACTTTCCGGCAGAATTCCCGCTATCAAACCCGACGAGCTAGCTCGCAACGCTTGTATTAGTCGCTAACACCACTGATAGCAGTGATCGATACCAGGGTCGCTGGAAAAAGTGTGCCTGTTCCAGACTTGGGATACGCCCCCCGCGGACGAAGACGAAGAGTCGCCTCAGGTCCTGGAAGATGCAGTTCAACTTATTAACGCATATTCGACAAGCCACGCCGTCCTCTCCGGAGCGCTCATTTCACGGGGACTGAGATCACTCCTTCTCTTGACCTCGGGCCATATAGTTCTAGCCGAGTGATGAATGAATGGGCTTTGCCCCATCCTCGTTTTTCCATCCTTCCAAAAAGAACCAAATCGACCATACCGATCAACATGGAAGACGATGGCGGAGTGACGTTTCTAGAACTCGGCACCGGTACGGGTTCTTTTTTGAACATCTCCACTGGGGACTCTCCGTCTCCGTGTGGATATCCTGGCAACGGACTATGTACACCACTTGCTACTGGGCCAAACGTGGATAGAATTCGTACCCACGATCAAGTGATCGGGCGCCCATCTCGGTTTGACTGGGAATACCCTTCCCCACCCTTCAACGAGCCTTTCGATGTCGTCTTGGATTAGGCAAAGCGTCGAGGGGCTACTCCTTAAACCTCGGGCATTGCATGGTTGTTGGATGGTCAGCTCAGGTCGCCTAGTGAAGAAGAATCGAAGTATAGCAAGCAATCCTGGAGCTGGAGGATGTAGCTAGATCCTGCGAGTGTTGATATAGGCTGTATAAAATTGGTTGGGAATGAGGAATTGACAATATTGACATGTGAACGAATTGGGCACTTTGTGCTACTGCTACTGCTACTGCTAGGTTAACCGTTGGTATTGTTCTGCATATTTCCTCTATCTGCGACGAGGACGGCGACTCGAGTAAAGATATCAGATCTCGTACAGGTTTGATGTTGATCAGGACGCTTTAATCTGGCACGCATGACAACCCAATCAGAAGGCTGAAATGGATTCATGGAGCACCTATATATACAACTCATGTCCAGAATATGGGGTGCGCAGCACTCGACCAATCCACATGGTATCATTGCTCTAACGTCGAATTAAAACCACAAAGAAAATAATAAAATAGCGTAAGATTTAAACCAGAGACCGTGCCTCGACAATAAGCGCCTACAACCCAAATCCATCAGCCGCTAGTCGCAAAATGGCAACACAGTTCACACTAACCTGAAGATTCTGGCGATTAGTGCCCTTGATCTCCTTCACCTTGTTCCCACTCTGGAATAGGATAAATGTTGGCCACTGAAAACACGGCGTCCCTTTTGTCAGCGACAAACGGTTTTTTTGCCAAGACGGCGAGAGTGCACCATACCGCTATGATGCCCATCTCTTGAATGATCCTCATCTGCGCGTCGACGTCTACCTTGAAAAAGTCGACGTCGGGGACCTTTTCCGAAAACTGTTCGAAAACGGGCGAGATTTCTCTGCAAGGCTTGTACCGCTCTCCACCAAAGTCGATGACGACGGGCTTCATGGACTGAATCTAGAAAGAAGAGAAGAAACGGTCACTACCATTGAACGATGGTAATGGATGGAAGCTGGCGCTGAGCCCTTGCCTTTTCGTCGAATTCTTCGAGAGATTGGATGGAAAGGACGGTCATGTTTAGCACGGCAGTTGAGGAAGGGTGAACGAAGTTGAGTGTGTGTGGTGGGAGGAAAAAAAAGTCGGTGTACTTATAGGAAAAGACGGGTGCTCATTACGTGGGCGGGGAGGTTGGGGCTGGTGGGTGGATACGTAACAAACGTAATTCAATTTGAGGACTAGAGTGTGTTGGTAGGTACGGGGTCGCCAGGTTCGGAAGGGTGGGAGTCTGGATAAAAACCCGGAAATTCAGAATTACAGAAAGGCAGAGGCTGGAAAAGGCTGGTGTGGGTGTATGCGCAGAATAAACCATCTGCCGCTTCCGAAGATAAGGAAAGTGTCGCATCCACGCATCCATTTATTTAACGTATTCGGCCACTTGCGTTGATGAACCTTTTCGTGTCATAACGCTTGCGGCGACATTTATGGTACACTACTCTCATACAGAACTACTCTTTCTTATCTAAATCAATCCTTTCGCATGAGTCAGGAGATCCTGGAAAGGATTTGGTCAAGACCCATCCATGTCAACAAAGAAAGCATTGCTCACAGTAAGTGCCTGAGGCACTGCACCAACAACGTCCTTGACCTTCACTCCATTTTTGAAGAGGACGAACGTTGGCATCTTTATTCTTTATTAGAAATCGATAAACTCGGGTCAGGTATGTGTGGCTTACCGCTCTGATCCCCACTTCTTGCGAGATCTTGTCCTGTACATCGACGTCTACCTTGTAGAACCCCACTTCGGGGAAAGTACTAGACAACTTCTCGAACACGGGTGAAATGAACCTGCATGGTCCACACCACGTCGCCCAAAAGTCGATCACAATGGGCTTCCCAGAATGAATCTTCACAATGTAACACGGTCAGGTCAACCTTATCAGCTAAACTGACGTAAAATGAGCTTCCTTACCAATGTTTGGAACTGTTCGTAGGAATCGATGGGTGTGACGGTCATTTCTGAGATGGGGGGACTGGATCAAGCTGGAGATGCGTTATCGATGGGACGTGCTCCAATACTTATAGGAAAATGGGAAAGCTTACGACGGAATCGTTCACACACGTGACACAGAATGATGTCGCAATACTAGGATTCATAAGCACATGAGCACATCGTTTACACAGCAAAACCCGGTTCTATCGCTTGCTGTAAACCGGTCGTTGCTCGAACGTTCCTTGTAGATAGATCTTTTAAATAAAACAAAAAGAGACGCCCGCTCCCGGGCGGTGATAAAGCAAAACTGCGTCACGTGCACTTCTCCCATAAGCTGACAAATTTCTCCATTCTCCTGACCATCGCCCCTCGCCCCCCCCCCGATTACCCACCATGCATCTGATGTACACCATGGACGAGTCAGGAAACAGAATCTACACTCTCAAAGTATCCTCGATCATTCTCGACCTCTCGAATTTTTACTAACGCTTCTTTCTTTCTTTTTTTTTTTTTTACGCAGAAAGTCACCGACTTGGGCAAGACCACCAAGTCTGCTCATCCTGGTACGTCCTCTTTTTTTTTCTTTCTTTTTTTCTTTTTTTTGGTTTTAGCCCAGAACTTGACCTTTTGTCGGTTGTCTACACAGCACGTTTTTCGCCAGACGACAAATTTTCACGGCATCGAGTTACAATAAAAAAGCGATACGGGATTCTCCCCACGCAGTTGCCTGCAAAGCCCATGTAGGCGCGTGTACCGTACGCGTCTGCTGCTGCACAGCAGCCATATTTGGTGGGATACATATTGCCGGGCGTCATACTCGAGGCTTGTCTTATATGTTACAACGATGCTGAAAATCTGAGACTCATTCCCTGTGAAATCTTTCTGGATTATCAGAAGGACCCATCATATATCATACGTATCCCTGAAAAACTCGCAGAGGGTTAAACATACAAAGAGGATCGTATCATACGATGAAAAGAGAAGAATGACAGATGCATAGGAACAGTATATAGCAAACCGTGGCAGGATTAAACATTTTGGCGGGAAGATAGCTGGCACTGGATCAGTAGTACCTGCGATCATCATACCTCCTCTCGCGATCGTTGACACGGTAGCGATCACGGTCACCTCGGTTATACTCCCTGTAGCGGTCATTGTCACGTCCACCGCCACCACCGCCACCACCACCACCTCCGCCTCCACGATACTCGTCGAAACGCCCACCCCGCCTTCTGTCATCATAGTCGCGAGAGTAACGACTATCATAGGGCCTGGGGTCGTAGGGCCTCTCGTCTGCTTTAACGAAATTAGTACGGCACTAATTAGGTATATGAGTAAACGTACCATCACTTCTCTTGGGCGGTCCGTAGTAGCGACCTGGGGTCGGGGTTCTTGCGCGCCCACGGCGAGCCTGAACATCACGTTACCAGACTGTCGGTAGATTTTTTTTGTTGAACTCAAACGTGCCTTATCAACTGTCATTATTTTCCCCATTAATTCCGTGCCATTGAGCGCAGCAATAACAGCATCAGCCTCTTCATTCGTCTCCATAGTCACGAACCCGAAGCCACGGGACTCGCGCGTATGTGGATCATACATAACACTCGCTTTCTTGACCTGTCACTCCAATAAAGATCGGGCCACTTTACCGTAACAATCGAAATCTCACCCTTCCGACTTTTGCGAACGCTGCCTCGAGGTCACGAGTATCAACTTTGTGACTCAGTCCAGAAACATGAAGATTGTTGCCGGGATTTTGACTACAAACACCATTGTCGGTACCTTAAAACCAGAACAACATATAAGACGGCACTCACCCCCTCTCCGAGTCTCGGCCAATGGGACTTCTGCTCCTGCTTGACCTTTGGGGGCGCTCGCCACGGTCCCTTATTGGTGAGCGGCTATTGTTCCAATTTTGGTCATCCGTGATCATTGGGGCACCATTATTAACGGCAGCGTCATGAGTTGGAATGCTGATACCGCCGCTCGTGGGCGCTATATCTTGTTGCCAGGCTGGTGGAGGTGAAGGTAAAGCGAAACGTCAGGTCGATTCTCAAGAGCGGAGGGGGATGATAGCCAAGTGGAACGCAGTGGTTCTGCGACATAGAGTAGGAACGACATTGAGACGACAAGAACGTCGAGTAGGTAGAGCGCCGATGCTACCCTGTACAATTTGTTGGGTGTCGTTCAACGAAGAAAAAACATCCGTTTTTTTGGGCAAAATGTACGACGCTCTCAAATACACATTCCAAGTTGTCGGCCGTTAGCCAACAGAGAAAAGAAGACTGAAGCGGCAACTGAAGAATGAATGGCTGGCAAGGGTTGGCGACAAATCCAGGACTGCCGGGGACCAGGCCGAAGCTCGTCGTTGTCGTGGCTGATGCTGAGAACGTACCGTCATCCATGTTGCTGTCTTCTTGGTGAGTGTTGGAGGCTGAGGATGGGAAAAGTCGTGCGTTATTTGCACTTGCCTCGGAGAATAAACAACACCAAACAGCCTTCTATTTCTAACACAAGATATTTTCTCGGGATAATGAATGTTCGTTCCATAACTACGAGTACAGCTCGCGAGGAAAAGGCAGCACTCAACTCTACAGGAACAACACGAGCTCGACTCCCCGTTATCCCACTCGTCGCCAAAACGACGACTTGCGGCGGAGAGGAAACGAACCGTTTTTCCATCTTCCATGAACGTAACAGGCATCAAATGAAGGAAACAACTTGACGCCTTGACTAGGTTCATGGAGCCATTCACGCATGACTGCAGTCCTATAACATAATCAATCGGTCACCAGAACAGACAACACGGTGGAAAGAAAAAAAGAAGTGTTTGGTCGCTTTGTAATCATTCCCACAATTTGATTGGCCCAGACTCCTCCTAATTGTAATGCCACCGCTAGGCGTTTCTCGTTCCAACAGCCTCTATCCCACATCAACGCTCTCATCATCAGCTCTACTGCATTGTTTCCATGAGGAAACGCCGTATCTCCACCGCATGTGCAATGTGCTCCACCTCTTCTCCACCTTTTTCTTCTCGCAACACCGCCGCAGCCTTGATAAAGTTCACCTTCCATAAAGCCCACTTTTGCCTTGATCGCTTCAGTCGCATGCGAGATCCTCAGACATGCTGTTTAGAACACAGCCAACATGGGCACCCATATCGTCCGGCCCCGAGCTCCGACGAACTCTTATCAAGAGATCACCTCGCTGTCCATGGTCAAACTAAACCCACATGCAGCTCAATGGAGCCGAAGCCAAGCCTCAGCAAGCTTGGCTAATGATAATCTGACCTTGTTAGAAATCCGCGGCCACTTTGCACACCTCCCCCCCCCCTCCGTTCTTTCTCCCGACAACGTGGGCAATGCCTGGTTGCTCTATTTCAGTCGAAACAGGAGACATTCTCGAATGTGCGGGCCCATCTTTTGAATCCGCATCAGTGAATCCAAATCAGAAAAATGGTCTGCACATCACTGGCGTCAATTTAGAATATCAAATTCAGAGAACAGACACTCGATGAGAAGCCTTTCATCCAATGCGCACCGGCTCCTATCTTTCATCAGAAGAGATAGAGCAACCCACATCAAAGATCCCCAGAACACAGGCCGAGAAGAACACACATCATACCACAGCCCGATTCGCGCGATAGTTTCTCGGCCTTTGGACGTCGGCATCGAACGTCCCTTCCCTGCATTCTACCGAAACCGATATCAGGCGGGCGAACACACATCAGCTCACCTGACGGTCGTGAACTTGGCCTGTAACGTCTTCCATGCATGTCACAGCTTCCTTCCTGGTAAACTCCTTTTGTCTACGATGCTTCCCTGTGAGGACGGAGACTCTCTATTTGTGTGCATCGATAGATAGTCAGATTGTAGTCTAAGTACGTACTGTGAACATGAGCATTTACAGAGCCAGTAAGTGCAGTCAAATGACACAAATCGACGAACTCGGTCGTCCTGATCTGGTGGCCTGGTTTAGTGCATCAACATCCCGAATGTCAACGATGACATCATGCTGTCCGTCAACTGTGACGGCTTGCTTCGGGAGGAAGACACGTTGAAACGAATCAAACAGCTGCCCAGCTAGAATGCGATGTGCAAGTTGATGTGACGCAATGCATTGGACAACAACACGATTTCAACGTATTTACGAAGACTAGCGTGTATACGTGATGCTGCGACATACAAAAAGGAGTGTGTGGTACTCTGTATATGCTTGTTCTCGACGAAGATAATTCAATGGACGTGCTTTTGATATTGCCGGATGCAGATATATGCAATGATAAGCGAATTGCAGCGGAGAGGGAGATACGCTATATGCAAAGGATGCGTTGTATAAAGTAGCATAGGTGGAAAATTTTTTGTCGTGGATCAGAGCTGAGAATAAACATACTATGCAAGGGCAGATATTGAGCGAGGGATCCAATTATGCTTCTTGAATTGCTTAGCGTTTTGATATGATTTGATTCGCCTTTATGATGGAGATAAAATAAAAGACCCTGAACAGATTTGAATATAATGTTGCAGACAATTTTGCTTGATGTCTAAATATTGAGGATATAATGTTATGCGAGGTTCTTGATGCGCAAAGTCGAGGAAAATCAATAGCCATAGTAAGCGCGCTGCAGCTTTGTGAGTACCATTTACCAAGTCAATGGTCGGATCATACCATCCTATCGCTGGGGCAAACGTCTATCAGTTGTACGAACAATACGATAGAGCGACATACAATAACCAAATAACTTTTGATCCGGTCTTGCAGCCTCTAAGAGTAACGATATGCCCTCGGATACATTCGTACAATAGTGCTCTTTGTTCTTTATCCGCCTAACACATTTCTTAGCGGAGACCAGACGCGGATAGGAATAAAACTAACTGCTGGAAGAACGCTGGCGATCAATTGACTGCCAGTAACGGATAAGGCTAGGTCCACTATCATTGCCCGCCGAGCGCTTCTAAACCATAAGGATAAGCCCGCTAAACCGCGACTGGACGTACCCTTTCGCCGGTTCGCACATGCGCTTGATGATTCTATCCAGCGTTTCTTTCCCGCCTTCCTTGAGGGCTTTGGTGATTGATTTCGATCCCTGTTCATTCGTGGCGAACTCGAGCAGGCCGTCCAAGAGATGGTCGAGTGTTAATTTGCGGTGTTTTTCAGACCCGTGTTCAAGAACTTGGGGAAAAAACAGAGCTCGAACTTCTGGCACGAAGAAAAAAGGATATACTGACTATGCTGGATGCAGTACGAACCCCATTGGCTTTTGGCAACCTCGCTAAAAACTGCCGGACCTTGATTGAGAAGTTCATCAACGATCCCGTCTTTAGCTTCTGCTTCAAGATTCTCGAAAGCGTGCTGAGAATCCAATTAGGTCATTTTGGGAGTGGTCCAAAGTTCGATAACGCGTTACCTGGACGACAAGAGAGCCGGTTTCATGGCAAGCGAGAGAGGCCCATTTTCCCTTTAGCGATTTGTTGACGCTAAGCCGGCAATTAGGGATTTTATATGGTAACAAGTGTCAACATACTACGCAAAGATAGGTGGAGCGGGGGGAGTCCACGATAGTTCCATTATCTAATAGCATTAAGTTCAAGCACTCTGCGATCGCGCATGTAACTTACCTTACTCCAAACATGCGACGCATGCTTATTGACCAGAGTTTGAGCGGGGTCTCCGAGCAAAAGTTCCGAAACGATAAGCAACCTGATATCCTCTTCGCAGTCAAGAGCCTTCTGTAGAACATGACAACCGTAGCAGTTGGTAGCCAGGTCCACGACGCGCCCCCTTAGAGTTTTTAGAATAAAGCTGGATTCGTTGAGTGCGGGCATACCTCATGCAAGAGACAATTTTTCTTCGTTCTTCCTGGGTAGTGGCGGCTTCGAGGCATCTTTGGACAGCCCAATTTCCGAACCTTGAATCGATTAATCCAAGTCATAAAAAATACTAAGGTTCTTTACCTGTGTGCCATCATCTCAAAGCCTCGAGCGCATATGGCGTCAACTATTTTACACCTTTCTTCCGCGTCCGCAACTTTTAGCTTTTGCTGCAAGAAAATAGAAGCCTGTTGATCAGAAGACTTGATGATCCGAGCGACGAAGACGTGATAGGGCGGAGACGAGGACGGATGAAGCAACGAAAGGAAGTTGATGGGCTGAGCATCCGAAAGTGAGAAAGCGGCGCATATATGAAGAGAGACACTTACTTCGTGCGACGAAGAATTGTGAGCCGTAGAATGTTGATGGAGGTGCAGCGACGACCGGAAATGATCGTCGTGGTTGAAATCCTCGAGATTGAACTCGGAGGCCGCCTTGTCGCTCGAGACCAGCCAGTCTTGGGCTTGAGTCAATGGCTGGTGTTGCTGGTGTTGAGGCGCTAGGCGCCAGTCCATCAAGCTCGGTCTCCGAGATTCAATTCGGCGGCTGGGAGACAAAGAGTACAACGATTCGACGGAATTGGGCAGAGCATTGAACGTGGATTGCGATGAGACAGGCGCCGGCGTAGGGGGCTCAGAGAACGGCTCGAAGAACTGGAGGCTATTGGAAGTGGGAAGACAAGCAGAAGACTGAGAGAATTGAGAGCGATAGGGAGCTGTATGAGCAGACAACGGAGAAGGATCTTGGGCTCTATTGATAGGGCTTTGGTCGAAAAGCAGGGAATTCTGCGGCATATACGGAGCAGATTGCCCCAGATCATAAACACTTTGAAGCTTGACGTCAAAAGGCCGTGGGGGCGAAAGATCTGTCGGCGTTAAGAGCGATGATGTCGCTGATGCTGGCGAGAAATCCGGAGAGCTAGGCGAAGTATCCAAGCCCAACGTAATTGTGGGCCTTTTGGTAAAGGGAGAGGGAGAATTAAGATTTAGAGTACGAAGGAGCTGCTCGACGTGCTGGAAAATAGGCTCTTAACAACGTATATGCGCGAAAAAATGCGGAGAATCCTACTGAATTATCGAAATCTGGGCTATTTTTCTTTCTTCCGTCGCCAATAGCGCCAACGTCTTTCGGGCGGGTCGTGTTCAGATTACCTGATGGCCCAAAGATATCTTCTCTGCTGATGAGTGGGACGCTGTTTGGATTCTTGAATTCCTGGGATTGGAAAACTTCAGCGTCGCGGTCTACAACACGGGAGAAGGAATCCAAAGTTTTAGGCCAAGTGGAATCGGACGGTTGCGGCTGGGGTGCCCAGATGGAGGCTGATATGCCAGGGGGTTGGCGAGGACGAGGAGGGCTGTTTTCATAAAGAGAGAGATACGGAGCACTTTCGCTGGAAGGCATTAGAAGAATGTTTGCTGAAGGATGTGGTTGAAAGCTAAGGAACGACAGGCGGGAATTCGAATTTATAGATCATGACTTCTGCGAAATAATTTAGTCACGTTCCATATCAAGGCAACAGCCTCCCAAATTGGGAAGACGGGCGACAGCGCAGCTCCCTTCTTTCCCAAAACATTGGACGTATGCAAAAACAGGTCCTTAGGCATGAAGTGAGCTGTATGCGCACGGTAGAAGGTTCTTACCAAGTTCACGCAAGGACAATCGGAAGCTGGCGCGGGAGACGTGGGGCGAGAGAGTGGTGGAGATGTTAAAATTGACGCGGATGCGTTCACAGCCAGCACACGAGCCTAAACCCATATATGACTGCTTGGAGTTTCTGTATCAAGCATACTCGCCTTGTTCGCTTCAACCATTATCACGCCAACTCCGTTCTAGACTTTTTGAAAGTGATCACATCAACCAAAAGAAAATAAAACAGCCCAATAGCTGTAGGTTGTACGGAGTTTCCTCGTTAAGACGTTTGCGCTGTAATCTTGTTATAAGAATAAGTAATTGTCGTAATTTGCTGTCCCGATCATGCATCAAATTATCAAATTCTATCCAAATTAGCGAGATATATCCATTTGGCCTTGTGATGTTGGGCCTAGCGTGCTTCTCCCGCGACTATGCCAAGGTCGATGAACAGCCTAATAGTTTCTCTGGGCGTTCGTCGTTTGGACTGAATTTTCAGCTCGAAACCCACGGTAAGCCAATGTCTTGTTATGAACGTGCTCGCAGCTGCGTGTGATGACACAAATCGCTCAGGACGGGGATCGACGGCGTCAAGAGCAGTGCGTGGGATGCTATGGCCGTATATAACGATAATCAAATATCAAAAACGTCGGTGATTCCCATGCCCTCGTAGGCATCAGCATTGAATAAGCCCCATTGAAGTAACTGATGCTGCCAACCAGAGTTCGAAAGGAGTTCCTTTTTTTGGGACTGACATACTCCGTATTGTGTAGTTTATGCCTTGAACGCCATGGAAAATTCTCACAGGACCAGTTTTTCATGTGATAAGAGACAGACACGCAGGTGCTACTGTATCAGGAACTGGCCCTGAATCTTCTCTCTGGTAGCGCCTGGCGAGGATGAGATCTTTGATATTGTCATGTGAAAGTGACTTGCCATATCCAGATTGCACCTATTTTCGCATAACCCGTACTATCCTCTGCTGAGCAAGATCTGCTCCAACATTCATAGATATCTAGTACGCGTCCCTTCCTATGGATCATGTCAATGACGTTCGATTGTCATTTGAAAGGGAAAAATGCGTAAATTCAGCAGTACTTCAATTTCAATGGTTGACGGAACATCCCGTAATCGGCATCTCACAAGGATACGTTGTGGGGCCAGGGGATCCCAGGTTCCCAGCAGCAAGAGAGCCTTCCTCGTGGAGCAGCAAAGTCAAGGATTGAATCCGTCACGGAATACCGTTCCGAGACTCAATTCCACTGCAGCGGATGGAAATAGATTGTACCGTATTCAAACCAGCCACGTCTGCCAATGAATAAGCGTTCACGTTTGTTTTGTATTGTTCTTACTAAAGAAAGTCAGCTCATTCAAATATCCCCTTACGGCCGTGAAGTCTTTTAAACATTTAGTCCCGTTCCTATGCGTGCGGAAGCACGGCCAGGTTTATCACATTGTTCGCGAAGGATAAGCGTGAAATACCGTCGTTATGGGATCACTGGCTGGAGAGGTAGTTGAGGAATCGTGCCATATGCGATTCCAGCACTACCCGAGGAACTGGAGAGAAACAGGAGGGATGACTAGAGCCAAAGAAGAAAGTCCTCGTGGATGCCGGCATTCAATGGAACCGGAAACGCAGAACAGCCTCGTTGTTAACGCGATGTTATGTTACAGCGGTGGCCCGACGGGTGGATTATGAGGAACAAGAGTCTGGGCAGGAGTTGCCATACGCGGCGAGGCGGGGATCAAGACGGGGGTACGTAACGGAGCCGTTGAGGGGACATTCGAGATACAGACCGGGATTCTCGCGATAATCTCCGCAACCAGGCAATCACCGACTGACGTACAGCCGTTCTCTCCTCCACGAGCGATAAAACCAAAGCCAATCCACCATGCTTGGCCTTGACTCCCATGTCCTCCCCGCTTCTCCGCGTCCCCAAAGAGATCCTCGCAGAAATCGCCTTCCATCTTGCTTCCTTCTCTCCACTCGCTCTTCCTGACCTCATCCTTCCTCTCCGTTCTGCTGCCAAGGCCCTTAACTTACATTTATCTCCATCCGCCAATTCCCCCCTCTATGCCCGCATATTCCGTCTCAAGTTTGACTGTTCTGCCGTATGCCGCAGGGCTTTCGTCCCAAACGCTGTGAACTACACAGACCACCTGATTCATTGCTACAAGCTCCTTGTCGCCATCCAGCGCCGTGACTTTACTGCGGACGACGCTGCTTCCGTTCTTTTCGACGCATATATCATGATGTTAGAGAACGACGGCAAGAATAGAGCCCAACTCGAGTGGGCCGGCATCGATCTCTACCTCGGTGCGTATATGCGCATGCGCATGTACCATCCCCTCGATAGAATGACCAACGACGGATGGCCTCGCGACAGCACCGCAAATGCATGTGCCCTTTGGCTCATTTGGATGTTCACCACCCCAGGTCCGTCCTCACTTGTCTGATATACAGTGCATTGTCCCTTATATGCGTTTAGAAAAATTGCGCAACGAATCTATCGAAGAGCGTGAGCGAGTTGCGAGTTGCGCATTACCTTTTGCTTCGATACCTTTTCGCGTCAGTCTCACTTTGGCTCTTATCTATGCGCTTGCTCACCCCCCCTTGCTCAGTATGCTTCTGCCCACGCTCCTCCCATCCATTTCAAGCTCCCTCCTGCGACATCTGCGAACGGTGATGATGACAACTTTTTCTCAATACAAACTGTCCATGGTCTCTATCCAATCTATCGTTGCACCGACTTCGCCTGGTCTCAGTTCTACTACGGTGCCCGTCCGCTCCTGACGCAACCTTTGGCTTCCGAGGCCGCAAGGCTGGTATATCAATCTCGTCGTGACATGGCATTGTTCCCTATCCCTCCACACCTTTATCCTACGCGAGCCGATGCCATCGCCGGTGGGATGACGGAGGTAATGCCCACGCAAGAGGACGTCAGGGAAGTGAACGCCCACAAAAGTGCTCGGCTCGTCAAGCGCATAATTTGGGACTGGGATCGGGGTATGGCCTTTGTTCCTGGTGAGGAGAGCGACGGCATCGCATATGTCGATGCTAGCCGTGACTGGGATTCTGATTGGTGGCGTTTACGGTGTTGCTGGGACGCTTGGAGAAAAGAACCTCTATGGAGACCAGGAAGGCTTTACATGCCAGGTATGCTGTCAGGCCTTTGGCAAGGCAAAATGCTGGTAAGTTTATCATACCCCTCCATGACTTCTATCCACTTAGAGACTCTAGATTCCATCGGAGATGGCAATGATGCATTTCCTCAATGAACCAGAGTATCCTTCACCATTCTTTTTGGAGACGACACTTACGATTACGTCGCGTCCCATTTTCATGCGCCTATCGGAACACCACTGCCTAGATCAACGGAGTCGACTACCAGCTCCTCATCAAAAGATTGGCCCATTTCAGGATGACGGTGTTCAGAATGCATGGTTCCCCGGCCCTCCCGGATCACTGAGATGGGAGTTGTCCGCGGACCGTCCTGATGGTCAGCGAATTAAGGTGCAGACCCTCACCGGCCTTACCGCTGAGTACCACACATACAATCCCGAGAGGAGTAATCCCGAATGGTTAGGCTATGAACATGATCGAGATTCATGTCCCGGTTGCATAGCTCGCGAGGAGCTCATCACTTCTGCCGCTCAGGTTGAGAGTCGAAAATGGAAGGAACAAGAAGAGCAACGAAGGCAGGAGGAGCAACGAAGGCAAGAGGAGCAACGAAGGCAGGCGGAGCAGGTATTTGCCAGCGTCGGATTGCGCCGAGGAGCAGGTGTTCCGTTCCAAATTGGCAATACGGACATGGAAATCGATGGAGAGGAAATCGACGAAGAGGGAAATGATGGCAGCGACGATGGCAACGACTGGGACATTATGGATGACGAATACGACGATGATCCGACTTTGCCGCCGGTTCGAAAGTCCCAAGACTGGGTAACCAGAGTCGTGGAGTGCGATGGCGTAAGAGATGTCATCGTGACTGGTGCTGTAAGTGGCGTATCGATCTTGCCCGATATGCATGCTCATTGCTCAATCTTTTCCAGACGGACGATGCTCATGGCCAGGCATGGCACCATTACACATATTACGGCCGCGTACGTCCTTGGGATGGTCTGATTGGAATCCTCAGAGTTCCGCGGGCAACTTTGCAGGGAACCTCGATCATCTATGGATACATCTCGGGTGGCAAGAACTTTTCCGGTAATTGGCGAATGGCGTTGGCAGACCCCGCCATGCCCGCTTGGGAATGTGCCGTCGTTATGAGCAAGCGGGAGGAGTAACGATGATATTTTGGTTTTCGTCTGCTGGACAGACAGTCATATTTTTCGTAGAATAAAGGTTGGAGGAAATATTGGAGGAACAATTGGTTCAGATGGACATGATATTACTGCCATTCATGAACACTACACTGGTGCGCATCTATATTACTCATGCATGCATTATACTCTACATTTATGTGCTGCTACTATGTTAACATTCAGTAGATATTTCTGACACGAATAAAGTACCGTCCGACGCAAACGGCTTGTGCTATCTTTCTCGTCAACGTGGCACCAATCACCGCTATATCGTAATACAGGCTAACCGTCTAGATACGCCAATGGTCGAGCTAATAAAGCCCAGTCTTCATATGGGATCATGTCGAGACGGTCCGAATGCCGTGCGTTCATTACCGCACCTCTCATCTCCGCCCGTCTTTACCAATGGAAGATGTTGACCCCTGAGCGGCGACGTGACGGGTGAAGACCCCCCCTCCAAGCGCAGGCACAAGACAGTGGGATTCGCACTCGGCCTCGTAATCTCTGCACGCCATGCGGGAAACCCGCCAGCCCTGGCAGCCAGGGCCCGTCAAACCAATTGACCAAAAGGACGGACTCGACTCCGCCGCGTGAATATTATGGCCTGGCCACAGTTCGCTTCCCGTTTCGTCGACCGATCGGACAATTCATATTCACTCGTTTCATTCATTACCGCAGGGATGAGTGATGGTGCTTCGAATAGACAGATCCAAGCCGCGAAACAGATGACGCGCCTATTAAAAGAAATCGTACCACAAGGAGCTAATGGAACGTTGAATTCGAAAACCATTGTATAGTATAGAGCTAAACTGAAATCTCCTGTGCAGTGTGAACATCGAATTGGGGAGGGGGGGGAGGAAGGTTCCCGTCGGCCCGTGGCCTATTCATTGATCATCATCTCGGCTTGCGTTGGAAAGGGGCCCACCGTGCATTGAGCGGTCGTGCGAGAAAAGGCAAGTGGGGGGATTTGAATGGTTTCCGGGAACTGATGGGTGGGCATCAATTAATATGCCGAACGCTCTCAGCCAGGGTCACAATGTAGCCGATATCGAGTCATTTTGGCTCTTCTTTGACAGAACTCTCTGTATTGTACTCCTTTTCCCTGCCGGATAAAGCAGCCTTGGAGCACCTATCCGGAGTTGAGAGGTGAAATTTTGGCATCGCCGTTAGCGAAAAGTCGACATAAATGATGTACCTGGCGCCTTGGCACACGGTTTGCGGCGTTTCGCCTGGAGGGTTTAGATGGTCATCAAGGCTTGGTACCAGCAGGACGCGGGTATGCCGTAGTCAAGTTTCAACACTATACGCAACCCCACGAGGAGCGGAGAGTGAAAACAGGTCCATCAAGTACAGTCTTTTCTAGACCATCGCAAGCCTTGCGCTGCGGACGAAAGATCTATAACCCGGGTCATTTGAGGGCGTGAACGATTTGGAAGAGCGACTGTCATTTGATGAGAAGGAACCTGATTTCAGGGGCCCATATATGGGGAAGTGACGCGTACACAGCGTCATAAGCAAATGAGCAGCAATGCCTTATAAAGAACAAACTTTGAATGAGGCAATGTAATGGCCATTCACAGCATTTAGGTCCTTCCTTGAGCAAACGTGTGCCTTGCGGGATTGGCAGGTGAACGATCGTCGTTGTTGCTTTGTCGTAACGAATTTCAAAATGTCGGAGTGCTAGATCGCGGAAAATAATATCGTGTGCACTCGGAACAAATTCATTTGCAAGCGAGTTGCCTGATGTTAGGGTGCAGGCCGTTTTACTTTTAACTCGCAATAAGCGCCGTCATGATCCTGATAGTTTCTTCTAGGCTGGTCATTAGCGCCATACAAAACGTCATAAGGGAGTAGAGTTCGATCAGTATGACTCGACCAATGTGTCCCACCGCTCCGTTTCATGAGCATAAACGACACAAAGGATGCTGATCTTATCAGCCCTTTCTCTTTCGTAACAAATATCGCCGAAATGAGAGTTGCCAGTTTGGGACTACATGAACCATCGTTTCAAATTCCAACATTTGACACCGGGGTTACAGCACCGAGCCTTGACACGTCTATGAATGAACGACTTGTTTCTATTTGTACAGCATGGCCGCTTACATTTTTTGACAAGCGGATCATGGTACGGCATGCAATATTCAGAGCTTTGAACCTTCCGTGACGAGTAGTTTCTCGCTGTAACAAGCGAGACACATAGGAGGGTGTACAATACCCATTGCCCAGATTTTTGTCTCTATTAACCAAGGTCAGCGTCCGGAATTACTTGCAGAAAACTGTTGGATTTATATGGCTGAACCGCCATGTTGTGGATGAAAAAGCAATCCAGTATCGTGTCATCAACATTCAACAAGTCACATGTGTCCATGCCATTTCGCGAATTGCCGATCCAGAGTAAAGCCTCTGTCAACCTCTTCACTGCGACTTGAGGCTAAGCCAAGTAATGAGGTTTCCTGTCACAATAACGATGTTGTACGTGATTCTTCGGTAAGAAACGGGATGATGTCTTGAAAATAAAAATTCACCCGAATCGAGTACTGAAAATGTGAGATGTCTTAGGCAGGATGTATACTGCACCATCGTTTCAACAGAATAACCATTGCCTTGGTTCAAACCTCGATTCATGTCCGCTTTTTTTTGATCCCTCCTTCCTTATCCCGCCGTACTTTCATACCGCCGTCCGCGCTGTCCTGCGGATTTTCCTGATATGCCCCCCAGTAACGATAACGAGTCGGAGAGTGACTCAGTGGTCCCCGTTGGTCGCCTTCGTACAATGATAGTCAATGCCTGTCGGACAGTCTTCAGCCACGCAAAAAGCCACACAGGTGTAGGTCTTATTTGTTCAGTTGCATATTTCGACCCGTAAGTATCATGCATCATGCCTGACTATGGTATATCATGACCCAAACCACATCTTCAGAGGCAACTGGGGTGTTGATCTGCAAGCAGGATCTCAGTTTGGATACCGTCTTCTCTTTGTCGTTCTGCTCTCAGGACTTTTTGGAGTTTTTCTGCAGGTGATGCCTTATGCTGTGGTCCTGAGAGAGGTCTTAATATACACACAGGTGCTTGCTAGCAGGCTAGGATGCGTCACTGGTCTAGGTGAGTGTCAAGTTTCAAATTTCAATTGCGCAGCGATGGGAACGATATCTATAAATAGTCGTATCCGCCGGATTGGCTCATT
The DNA here is from genome assembly GCA_023014475.1 of Amanita pallidorosea. Lineage (NCBI taxonomy): Eukaryota > Fungi > Basidiomycota > Agaricomycetes > Agaricales > Amanitaceae > Amanita > Amanita pallidorosea. The sequence goes on from JAEBUS010000070.1 coordinate 55,614, forward strand.
GTCCCTTTGTCTTCCGACTATGACTTTTTTTATCTGATCAACGACTCAACAGATTTGGCATCGCATTGCCGTTTACTGTTTTACGACAGACCCAGATACCCTCGCTTATTTAGATGGGGATGTCTCTACCCTCTGTACCTGCTTTCAGAAGTAGCAGTGATCGCGACCGATCTTGCTGAAATGCTAGGTTCTGCAATAGCTTTAATGCTACTTTTCCCCAAACTGTCGCTATGGCATGGCGTTCTGATTACTGCCGCCGATGTCGTTTTTCTTCTTGCTCTACGTGACCCCCTACGCGGCACTCCCGTCCGGACGTTTGAACTCCTCATCACTGGACTAGTAAGTGTGTGAACAAAATCTGCATGCGCATGTATTGAAGCAGATTCCCATGACTTAGATTTTCGCTGTTCTGATAAGCACAGTCGTTATCATATCCAAAGTGAATGTTCATTGGTCCAATGCATTCCTCGGTTTTGTCCCTTAAAGGTATATTTTCCAACCTAATGTACTCTATACGTGTTGGTGTTCTGATTAATATTTCTCGTTACCGACTAATCACTTCATCTGCACAGCTGTTGGGGTAATCGGGGCAACTGTTATGCCTCACAGTTTGTTTCTAGGCTCTTGTTTAGCTACACAAGATAGAATCGCTTATCGTCACGCAGAAGAGAAGGCGGGACAGATTGAAGCATACGCTTCGACCATTGGCCCTCAAGTACGACTGCGTGGCATTAGGATGGTAATCGAAAATTTAATCAATTACCTCAAAGAATCGCTTCAAAACGCCGTACGCACTCCTAAACCAAGTGACTATTCCACGACAGCAAGGCGGCATTCTGATCACGAAAACAACCAGCTGGGCTTCGTACTGGCGCATATATACCATGGCACCGTCAATATGGTGATCAGTCTTGCTGGACTTGCAGTTATCATCAATTCTCTGTACGTACAGTACATGCCCTACACGTCAGCCGTCTGCCAAGTTACTTGGCTGACAAAGTTTATTCTTTAGCATTCTTATCCTTGCCGGTGCCGTGTTCTATTATGGTTCTGAATCTGCTCGTCAGACAGGCGGTCCAGCAAGCCTTTTTGACGCGTATGACCTGATGCGTAGATTCGTTGGTAAAGGTGTGTTTTGTAAATTCATCTTGCAATCCGCCTCTAGTTAGACGGATACTGCGCAGGGCCAGCAATTCTGTTTGCGGTTGGGCTTCTTGCCTCTGGCCAGGTATGTTGTTCCCTGTACGCAAGCTGAATACCAGCCAACCGACGAACCATGACAGAGCTCGTCTTTGATAGCTACTATCGCTGGCCAAGCAATAGCCGAAGGATTTATTCAATGGCGACTTTCGGTCAGTGATTTTGCTTGATATGTGATGAGAAGAGACGTGTGACTTGCGAGAACCGAATAGCCCATTTTTCGCCGTCTTTTGACACGGCTTTTCGCTGTTATTCCATCGATGATCATTGCGGTGGTAGTGGGGCGACAGGGAATCAACGCGCTTCTCGTCGCATCGCAAGTCGTGCTGTCCATGTCACTGCCGTTCATCACGCTACCGTTGATTTTACTCACGTCTAGCAAGAAGATAATGTCCGTGCGCAAACCTAGCGCAAACGTGCGTCGGCCAGAAGCCACCCTAGTGGAGGCCACACAACCGGACCCAGAGAATGCCGACGATGAATGGGTAGACTTCAGTAACAGCAAACTCACATGCGCGGTTGCCTTGATCATATGGTTAGTGATTGTCATGGCGAACGTGTATGTACTAGTAGAATTGGCAATCGGAGGTAATACATAGATAGATGTAACAATGCACTAATAAAATACTCACAAATGTCTGCGTGGTAGAGGAGCATATGACCCGACGAGCGTGGGGCTCGGGACGGTGACGGAAGCGAATACAATTGCGTGAGGACATTGCACAGATAAGGTATAGATGTCAATCTCTGACGTGTGACAAAATGAATAGTTATGAGAATTTTTTGAGAGGGCATGATAACGACACCGGGCTAGGCAGGCCGGGGATTAACAATTGAATGACGGTGAATAGAGACTGAAACAGGACGTACTTTGGTAACAACCCGCGGTAACGTCGCTCCTTGGAACCCACCCACACGCGTATTCCATTCTGCACCCAACGGGGTCTCAATGCTGCGCTCAAACCGTGCCTTGCTTGTATATGGGATAGGCAGATCTTTGACCATGTACTTTGCAGTCTTCTTATCACGATGTTCCGGGATGGTGACGTGCTTCTTGTTATAGTCAGCTCGCGTCGTTGGGTCGATACCCTATCTTCTTGATCCGGGATGGTTGTGGGGTGCTTGTGGATGCCAATACCGCCACACGTGCCCTTCATAGACTCATCGGTTCAGAGGTAGGATAACTGCTTAATGGGAAGAACGGCCTCACCCGGCCTGGTATCGTCGTATCAACTTATTAGCACTATTTCTCGGCGTTTTAAATCTTCGTATTGCTGTCAATTGAGGTTAGCAATGTGTTAGAGGACCAATGGACTAAACTAACCTAGACTGATGACATTGTCGCCGGCAAAAGCAAGTGCAACCAGATCTATCTCGCTGTTGAAATGGCCTTGCACCCCTAATCCTAGCTTCCCGGGCCAGTGCTCGCTCTTGAGCTTGTATCTCGCTATTGGCATCAGAATCATCACCGTTGTCTCCAACATCGCCCCTGACATTCATGGTTTTCTCTGTCTTCTCCCTCCACGCTTTCCCCATACTGCCTCTCGAAGACACGGAAATGGACAAGGCACTCATTCCCAAAACCGGATTGAACCCCGATATTGTCAAGACCTTTTTCACTTTCAATCTCCAGGGTCGCATCGCCATTAGCCATTTCTTTTTTCTTCCCCCATTTCTTTGCGGGCTTACGTATCTTGTTTTTAGACTTTTCGGCCCCCATGCTGTCTGTGCTCACGACGCGACGTTTTCGACATTGCTTCCGCAGCCGCTGTCTGAGCCATAGATTGGAATCATCCGCAGCAGCCTCTGATCGTGAGGCTAGAGGAAAAGATGAGCCACTGGTAGCAGTTAGTGATAGGCGATTGGTTTTGGCAGACGAAGGGGTAGGGCATGAGGACGTCCTTCGATTTGAGGGTCACGCTGGATGTATCCGATGGCAATGGACGTATTGGACGTGGCAAAGTTATCGTCCGGACGCTGCATGGCTCGACCTCCAACACGTTGAAAAATAACGCTGATAGAAGGATCTTCCTGAACGCCGTCGTGGTCTCCACTTTCCACGTCTTCTGCGCCGTTGATGCTTCCCAATCCTTTCAAGAAATCGTCCGCCCTTTTATCGGTCTTGGTTTCTCCCGTGCGATAGCTTCTTTCATGAATTTCATATCAAGTCAACACGCCTTTTTTGCCTCCCGTTGCCGATGGTCTAGATTTTTTCATCTTCGTTGACTTGTTGTACTCGTTGAAAGCATATCTTCTCCAGGGCGCCTTCCCTGCCTTCTCGAGGTTAGATGTCCGACATATACTGGAGTCAGGGTCCCGTATTCGCTTCGTGGTGCTCTTCCATTCATCCACCTCTTTTTTTGTTTGTTCTTTGGCTGCTTCCCGATCCAGACGTTCTTGACTGCGCTGAGGCAAGGGTTCCGCCGTATTTCGAAGACTCCGAGGGTAGAGCTTTTGTTGATTTCTTTTGGCTCCTTTCAAGCAACCCACAACTCAAGTTCACCTTTGTCGCGCCCATCTCGGTTAACTTTCGCGTGATTCCAATAGCAGGATTATTGCGCTCGGCATGATTTTCGGCAGATCATGCTATTAAAGGAAGGTAACCAAATGTGGAAATAAACAAACCTGCAAGACGTACTCTCAAGCTCGAGTGTGACCACGCAGGCGATGCAGCTGGTGGAACATGCCGACTGCCGATATGCGCTTTTCGGGTCCGAGACTTCTCCCAGCGGTGCGTTCTGCACCAACTCCTTCTCGCGGATGGTTGTAACCCGCAAGCGGAAGCTCGATCAAGAGAGCACGAAAGAGCGCGGGTAGAAAGAAATTTTGCTGAAATGATTCGATTGGGTGACTAGTGTGTACACGACATGCTGAACGTCGAGCGCGGCTCAGATGCTCTTTGCAGTGTCGATGAGGGCGTGGATTTGTAATGAACCAGCGGGCGTAAATCGCGGGTATATATTTGTTACAATTGTTGCTATTGATTGGTACCATGATAACATCGCTCTTTTTTAACATACTGAACATCTTCTCACACCAACGTCCCACTTTCAATGTGTCTGCTTTACAAAGGCGCCCCAAAAGTGTCCGGGATAAAAAAAATAAATCTTTCTAGCATTTGCATGTCGATCTTTCAGTTCAGGGTCCCGAGGCTTGAGACTTTTGAACCTTCTTCAAACCTTTATTCAACGATGGTTGCAAAACGATAAAAGGTGAAAAGCCAAAGTTGGTACAGGAAAGAATCAAAAGACGGGAGGCAGAGGCTGCAGGTAGCATGATGTATTACTCTTGGTGGACGATACTAAGGGACCTGAGAAATATTTCATGATTCGTGTTGGAATTTCAAGAGTAGTGGAGCGGTCGTCCAGACCCAATACACAGAACAGCACCGTTGTCGTCATCGTCGTTCTCCACAACATCAGAAGATGGCGGCTGGTTGGCCAATCGGGGAAATAGGCCATTACCAAGGTCTGTGCCGAGCGCAGTGTTCCTGGGGCGTAAGAATACAGATTTCACGGCAAGAACATCCTTCGCCACATCTTGCAGCATACCTTGAATTTCAATGAAGTTCAATGAAGTTGGCTTCGGTCAGCTTTGTCGTACGAAAAATCTCGTACAATAATTCATGCCTTCCCCATAGTACACTATGAATATCAACCAGCCAGGATAGCGGCGAGTTCAGCGAGAGATTTGAATTATGGGATGAGGATTGTTTGATGGCCGCTAATAGGGTCATGAACGAGTCAGAATGGTAACAGTCAACATGATGGGCCAATAGCACTCACTACCAACCGGACGCGGTAATATAACGCGCAGAACATCCTCCCCAGGGTCTTCCTTTCATAAAAACGAGATCAGCTTCCGCGGCTTCAACCGCTGATTTTTTTCAAGCACAATCTTAGTTGAGAATGTCCGGAGGCAGCTGGAACTACCAAAAGTTAATATCTATGCGCCAGTGCTTATCAATATCATTCATCCGCCTTGAATCTAAGGAGTGAGTAGCGATGTTTTTGAACGATGAGTTTTGCCCTTGAATGGCTCTCCTGAGACCGTTAATGGAGGCGCTGCGTTTGATGGACTCGGTTGGGTGTATCACCCAGGATCGGCACCACAGCTTGATCTCATCGGACTCGAACTTCCCTTGGGGTGGACCTCTGTGTCGACGAAGGAGGAGAAGTTGCTCCTGATAGAATTCACAAATCATGTGAGCGTGATTTTCGGAATCACGTGGCGGCACTCTCCCCAGTGCAGCTATAGACCCTTTTCTTTCTGACCTGCCCACCACACCCTGGATATATTCGTTCTTCAAGATAGTAATGAATCTGCGACTCTTTAGGTCCAGAGTGAGCCCGCGGTGTCGCTCGCTGCCACCCGCGCTGCTCACCTTGTCCCAGGCGCTTGATTAGTCAGACCGTCTTCTCTTTGTCGTTCTACTCTCAGGAATTTCTGCATTTGTTCTACAGATCGTGCCTTACACTGTATTTTTTTTTTACTGACAGTCGGCTTTTTGTACACAGGTGCTTGCTATGGGTCACTGGTCTAGGTGAGTCAACGCAGCGATTGGAATGACATCTATAAATTAGTAGTCGTATGGCTTGGCTGGTCCTCTTGTCTTCCTGCAAAATCCGACTATGATTTTCAAATCTAATTTATCTGATTAACGATTCAACAGATTTGGCATCGCAAATACCCTCTATTTTTTCGATGGGGATATCTCTACCCCTGTACCAGGATTTTATTGCGACCGATCTTAATATTCCACGACAGCAGCGGCATTCTGATCACGAAAACAACAAGCTGGACTTCGTAATATACCATCACATCGTCAAGATGGTAATCAGCCTTGCAGGACTAGCGATTATCTCTGTACGTATAGTAATACCCCGCACGTCAGCTGTCTGCCAAGTCGCTTGGCTGAACTTTATTCTTTAGTTATCCTGTTCTATTATGGTTCCGAATCCGCTCGCCAGACTGGCAGTCCAGCAAGCCTTTTTGACGCGTATGACCTGATCCATATTCATTGGTAAAGGTTTCTTGCCTTTGGACACGTATCTTGTACCAAGTACTCCATCCGACCGACGAATCATTACAGAGCTCGTTTTTGATAGCTACCATTGCTGGACAAGCAATAGCAGAAGGATTTATTCAATGGCGACTTTCGGTCAGTGATCTCGCTTGATATGTGATAATAAGGGATATGTGACATGCGGGAATCGAATAGCCCATTTTTCGCCGTCTTTTGACGCGGCTTTTCGCTGTTATTCCATCGATGATCATTGCGGTGGTGGTGGGGTGACAGGGAATCGACGCGCTTCTCACCGCATCACAAGACGTCCTGTCCATGACAACCGTTTATCACTCGTCTAGTAAGAGGATAATGTCCGTGCGCAAACCTAGTCAAAGGTCGAGACCCAGCACAGAACGCGTGTCCGCCAGAAGCAACCCTAGTGCCCGCCACACAGTCGGACCCAGAGAACGCCGACGATGAGTGGGTATATTTTAGTAACAGCAAACTCACATGCGCGGTTGCTTGGATCATATAGCTAGCGATTGTCATGGCAAATGTGTATGTACTAGAACTGACAAGACGTAATACGTAGATAGATGCAACAATGCACTAATGAACTCACAAATGTAGAGAAGCATATCGAGCGTGGGGCTCGGAACAGTGACGGAAGTGAATACAATTGCGTGCACAGATAAGGTATAGACAGGAGCTCTGTCAATCTCTAACGTGTGACAAACGGAATAGTTATGAGAACTTTTTGAGAGGCATGATAACGACCCCGGGCTAGGCAGGCCGGGGATTAACAATTGAACGATGAAGGCTGAAACAGGACGTACTTTGGTAACAACCCGCGGCAATGTCGCTCTTTGGAATCCCACACGCGTATTCCATTCTGCACCCAACGGGGTCTCAATGCTGCGCTCAAATTGGGCCTTGCTTGTATATGGGAAAGGCAGATCTTTGACCATGTACTTGGCGGCCTTCTTATCACGGCGTTCCGAAATGATGACGTGCTTCTTGTTATAGTCGGCTCGCGTCGTTGGGTCGATACCTGCAATCTTCTTGATCCGGGATGGTTGTGGGGGTGCTTTGCGGATGCCAATACCGCCCCACGTGCCCTTCGTAGAATCGGTTCAGAGATAGAATTTGTGCTTAATGGGAAGAACGGCCTTACCCAGCCTGGTATCGTCGTATCAATTTCTTGGGGAGCATTAGCGGCTATTTCTCGGCGTTTTAATTCTTCGAATTGCTGCCAATTGAGGTTAGCGATGTGTTAAAGGATTGATGCACTAAACTAACCTGGACGACATTGTCACCGGCAAACGCAAGCGCAACCAGATCTCGTTGTTGGAATGGCTTTGCACCCCTAGTCCCCGCTTCCAGTGCTCGCTCTTGAGCTTCTATCTCGCTATTGGCATCAGAATCATCACCGTTGTCTCTAACATCACCCCTGACATTGATGGTTTTCTCTGTCTTCTCCGTCCTAGCCGGCTCCTCGTCTTCCCCTGCAGTACCTCCTGAAGACACGGAAATGGACAAAGCACTCGTGCCTAAAACTTGATTGGACCCCGATACTGTCAAGACCTTTTCACTTTCAATCTCCAGGGTCGCATCATCATTAGACATTTCTTTTTCCTTCCCCCGTTTCTTCGCGAGCTTACGTAGCTTGTTCTTAGACTTTTCGGCCGCCTTGCTGTCTTTGCTCACGAGAACCTCATTTTTACGCGACGCTTTCGATGTTGGTTCTGTAGCCTCTGGTCGTGTGAGCCACGGATTGGAATCATCCGCAGTAGGCTCTGATCGTGAGGCCAGGGGAAGAGATGAGCCAGTAGCAATTGATGATATGTGATTGGTCTTGGAATTGACAGATGAGGGGGGTGGACTGAGGACGTCCGTCGATTTGAGGGTCACGCTGGATGTATCCGATGGTAATGAACGTAGTGGCCGTGGCGTTTTCGTCTGTGCACCTGGACGCAACATGACTCGACCTCCAACACGTTGAGAAATAACGCCAGAAAGGTCTTCCTGAATGCAATCGTGGTCTTGGTCTCCTATTTCCACGTCTTCTGCGTCGTTGATGCCTCCCAATTCTTTTAAGAAATCGTCCGCCATTTTATCGGTCTTGGCTTTTTCCCGTGCCATAGCTTCCTTCATGAATTTCATATTAAACACGCTCTTTTTGCCTCCATTGACGATATTCTCGAGTTGTTCATCTTGCTCGTTGACTTGTTGTAACTCGTTGAAAGCAGATTGTTTTATCTTCTCCAAAGCGCCTTCGCTGCTTTCTCCATCGCTTTCCTCGTCGCCATCACTTTCCTCGCTCCCCATGCCCTGAATCTTCTGTCTGAGGCTCTCGCCCCTAGTCAACATCTCTTCCATCTCTCTTCTTTCATCCTCGCCAACCTGGTCTCCTCGCGCCTTCATCTGTCTTGCCCACTTGCCTGTGTGTTTGTGCCGCAAAGTCGCCCTCTCCATGGCCCTCTCTCTTTCCCTCTTCATTTTATCGTCCTCTCCGTCCCCCTCTCCTTCAGCCTCTCTGGACAACTCAGTCACCTTTTCTTTCTCCTTCCTCTTTAGCCTTCTGTACGCCTTGCTCTTAATCTTATTAATCCGCCGAGCTTTCAACTCAGCTCTAAACATCAAGTCGCGCATTTTCATAAGTTCAGCCCGCCGTTCGGCCACTTCTTCCAACGTGAGCTTGTTCGCTAAAAGCATTTGATCCTCAGCTTGGACTAGTTCAGCTTCGTCACGCATATTGGCGGCTTTCAAGAGCGTATCGACGGTGGATTCGAGTTCATTGCTGGGCTATTAATCGGTGGCGTTTAATCGAGCAGTCGGCGCTGACAAAAAGAGACACTTGCCTTGAACTTCGCAGTTAGCTCGAGGTTAGATGTCCGACCCATACTGGAATCATGTTGGAGGAGGGAAACTGAGGTGTTCCGCCTCCCGTATTCGCTTCATGGTGCCCCTCCATTTGTCCACCTCTTGTTTTGTTTGTTCGTAGGCTGCTTCTCGATCCAGGCGTTCTTGACTGCGTTGAGGCAAGGGGGCTGAGAGTGTTTTGCCGTATTTCGAAGATTCCGAGGAAAGCGCTTTTGTTGATTTCTTTAAGTCCCGGAGAGCAGATGATTGGGATGCGAGCGGAGCAAGCAGGTCTTCCAGCCGGAGCTTCGAACCTATAGTTAAAATTGTCAATGGATAAATTTGACGGTGCCATGGAACATACTAGATGATTGGGCACGAAACTCGCTTTCAGCACCGGCTTCGGTACGTTCCTTGATAATTTGGCGTTTCTTGCGTTTCGGCTCCAGGGAAGCAGACGCGCTTGCATTTGGGTGATCTTTACGTTTCTTGTCGGACGTTTGAAGCGATGTGATGAAGTTCTCGAGTGCATCGAGGGCACCGGGTGCTGCTTCATCATCTGAAGGGGCGAAGTCTAGTATTTCTTTTACAACCAATGACTCTTTTTCAGTGTCACTTTCGTCATCAACTTCGTCTTTGCGTGTTGATGGCTCTTCCTTTGAAGAGACAAGCTCTGAAGCAGGGCCTGCATCGTCGATTTCAGCTTTGCCATCTAGCACTTCCACCAGACTGATAAACTCTTCGTCGTCGTCACCTTCCATTTCTTCGTAATCTGATTCCTCTGTATTCTCTCCCGGTTCACCGTTGTCCTCATTAAGGTCTACATCCGCAAAATGCACGCTTTTTCTACCCTTGGGAAGCTTCTCCTTCTTCTTGGTTTTCTGTAGAATCGACTCAGTAACTAAGAGTAAAGCCGTTGCACGACGCACATACTTTGTGAGAGAAGAATTCAGCAAACCTTTCCTCGTCACTTTCTTCGAACGCAGCATCGCTATCAACTTCTTCATCATCATCGTTAGCGACAACTTCGTCATCTTCGGCTTCGCCAATGAGTCGTGTATGCGATTGTTCCCTATTCCCTCCATCGCTGAATTCGCCATCGGAGCCTATACGAAACTCTTTTCCTTCGTCTTTGGCCAGCTCTAGACGGATACTAGATCGTTTGTACTTGGCAGGGATGTATTCGTACACATCATCGATGGACGCAGTATTTTTTACTCTTCGAGACTGACGTTTGGCATATCCAATGGCATTGGAATTTTTTGACGATGGTTTTTGCCTGCGGTTCAAAAGTTTGGCTGGCGTTCTGCCAGGTGCGCGAGGCATAGATTTAATTTGGCCGTCGGCAATTGCCGGTGTACGCGACAAAAATATTTGGTCGCAATTTGAATGGAAATCCGCGAACAATTTTCTGACATAAGTTATCGATGAATGGATGGTTTATGCAAGGATAAAACTCGCCATTCGACCAATGTTATTCGATGAGTGTCAGGGAGGATTTCGGTATCTGAGCTAGCGCTACGACACGTCGCGTTTAGATTTTCCCACGAGCTCAATTTGTCGCGCGAAATGTCCTCCTCAGACCCATCATGCTATACTGTCGTCACAGACTCGGGTGCAGATTATCCTTCCGTATCCGAACTCAGATCAGGCCTGGAGAAGGGGTCGGACGAGGTTAAACTCGAGACTTTGCGGAAAATCATCGTTTCAACGATCAATGGAAACCCCCAGGCGCATATGGCTCTATTTCTCATCTCGGCTTGACACTGAAGCGGATTTATGTAGCCTGCTTTGATGATGCCTATTATACAATACGTGCTGCCTTCGCGGAATAAGGAACTCAAAAAGCTCCTGCATTTCTATTGGGAAGTGTGTCCAAAGTACGATGACAATGGCAAACTAAAGCAGGAGATGATTCTTGTCGTGTACGTGGGCCTACTTCATCGCATTATCCTATGGTTTGATGCTTCCACTTAGCAACGCCATTCGAAACGACCTCGTGAGTGAACATGCATATCCTATTCCTGTCCGAATTCACACCTTTCGACCCAGCAACATCCAAATGAATATATACGAGGTGCCACTCTTCGCTTTCTCCAGAAAATCTCAAAAGACGCTGAACTCCTGGAACCTCTTATCCCAACTTGCCGTGCATGTCTGGAACACCGTCATTCCTACGTGCGTAAAAACGCTGTTTTCGCCATATACAGTATATATCGCGAGTTTGAGCAACTGATACCCGACGCACCGGATCTCATGCACACATTCCTGATCGCTGAAAACGACTCGACTTGTAAACGCAATGCTTTTGTTTTCTTGGCTCATTGCTCCATGACAAAAGCCGTCGAATATATTTTAAGCATATATGACACAATTCCGGCTCTGGATGAGGCGCTTCAGATGAGTATCATCGAAGTCATTAGACTAGATTGCAAGAATGATTCCACCCATCGCGTAAGTGGCGGTTGCACATGCTTATTCGATGTCACTAATGAATCAATGTCAGTCGCGGTATATCCGGTGCATCTTTGAGCTCTTAAATGCCTCTTCGCATGCTGTCAAATACGAGGCCGCAACAACTTTGACTGCTTTGACGCAAAATCCAGCAGCAGTGAAGGGTTCGTGCCAAGAGACTGTATTGTAAAGCTATGGCTAATATTCAATAGCCGCGGCTGCATGTCTCATCAACTTGGTAATCAAAGAGTCCGATAATAATGTCAAGTTAATAGTCCTGGATCGGATAGAAACTTTGAGATCGAAACATGGTCAAGTGCTGGACGGCCTCATCATGGATGTTCTTCAGGTTTTATCGAGGTAAGCCAATGTTTTCATCCTTTTGCGAAACAGAAAACCCGACATGCATATATCAGCGCCGACATGGAAGTACGGCGAAAGGCGACGAGCATCGTGCTAAGCATGACATCAGGACGCAATGTAGAAGAAGTCGTCCAATTCCTCAAGAAGCAGTTGCAGAAGACGCAAGAAGCTGACTTCGAGAAGGTGCGCATGATTTATCCCCCCCCCCCACTACACTAGTAAGTGACAATTTGTTACAGGCTCCCGAATACCGCCAACTTTTGATTCAATCGATTCACGTCTTGGCCATCAAGTTCCCTGAAGTTGCCGCGACAGTTGTCCATGCACTTATGGATTTCCTTGGAGACACGAACAACCCATCTGCCCTTGATGTCGTCTCGTTTGTCCGGTCAGTGGATCAGTTTTCTATCAGTCATTCTTAACTCAGAGTCCTATCTAGTGAAGTCGTCGAAAAATTCCCTCAACTTCGTTCAACCATCACCGAAAAACTCACTCAGACTCTTGCCGAAATCAAGTCCGGAAAAGTGTTCCGCGCTGTTCTATGGATACTCGGGGAATACATTGAAGAGACAGATGATATTCAAAATGCTATGAGAGAAGTTCGAAAAGTGCTGGGGGAGATACCAATCCTTGCTTCCGAGCAAAAGCTGCTTGACGAGGCTTCAATGGAAAATGGGGAGGAAGGAAGCGGTGACAAGGAGAAAGTTAAGCATGAAGGTGGCAGGCCCAGGGTGTTGGCAGACGGCACATATGCTACAGAGACGGCGTTCTCCAGCTCTAATGCCAAGTTGGAAGCCGTGAAGGCAGCTGCTAAGCCACCATTAAGAAGTAAGCATTCCTTTTTCTTGATATTCAACCGGGTCGTCTCATTCTTCCTTTTTTTTGAACGTAGCGCTGTTGTTAGGCGGAGATTTCTTCACTGGTGCCGCTTTAGCGAACGCGCTTACTAAACTCGTGCTAAGGTTCGCCGAGCAATCGCAAGACGACGGGGCAACGAATGCTTTACGCGCTGAGGCCATGTTGATCATGACATCCGTCATCCGTGTTGGCCAATCCAAATTCGTCACAGTCCCCATAGATGAAGATTCAAACGAAAGGATCATGAATTGCATTCAGACGTTGAGCGAACTTGAACAAACGCCTGCTGTACATGAGATATTCTTGCATGATACTAGAGCAACGTACTCGAAAATGCTTAGTGCTCAGGAGGTGGGTTTCCATCCTCGATGAATGACATTCGGTTGCACCTGACCCATTATGCGGGGCCCAGAAACGGGCAGCGGAGAAGAAGGAAGCGGAATCGTCGAAGGCTGTCGTGGTCCAAGTGGACGATCTATTGATTTTCCGACAATTCTCAAAGAAGGCGGCGGACGACATGTTTGATGTAGGTATCGTTATGAGAATTTGTCATACCAAGCCATCTAACCGCTATCATAGTATGACGCCGACGTTGGGCGTGCGACTGGCGCGGGAGAGATCCAAGAAGACTTCATGTCGAACCTAAGCCGGATCTCGCAGCTGACAGGTACGAAATCCGAACCAGCCTAATCACGCGAGAGTAGCTCATCTCGACTCGTGCCTTGACGACAGGTTTTTCGGACCCTATCTACGCTGAAGCATATGTAAAAATGCATGGGTTTGATATTCTGTTAGGTTCGTAAACCCAATGTTTGCAATCATCGTGATGCTGACATGGGACTTTGCTCTTCATTGCCTACTGCTGGTTGTTTGTTTTCTGGCTTTGAATGACTTGGCATCCGGCAATCAGATGTTCTTCTCGTGAACCAGACCGCAAACACGCTCCAAAATTTGTGCCTAGACTTTGCCACATTAGGTGATCTCAAGATAGTTGAGCGCCCTTCAGTCTACACTATAGCACCACACGGCTTCCAGAGCATCAAAGCCACAATCAAGGTGTCATCAACTGAGACCGGCGTTATCTTTGGAAGCATTCTATGGGAAGGGCCAAACTTAGCAGAGTCCTGTGTGATCCTGAATGATATCCACATTGACATAATGGATTACATCAAGCCAGCTTATTGTACAGAAGCACAGGTATAGTTTTCTTCTAGCGGAGATTATCATTGACAGGATTTCTTAGTTCCGGAGCATGTGGACTGAATTTGAATGGGAAAACAGGGTGAATGTCATCAACTCAATATCGTAAGAGTTTCAACCTTCCATGTGAAGTCGTGGACTTACGCTTGACCAGTGATCCTCGAGAGTACCTTAAGCACGTCATGAAAAAAACAAATATGGCGTGCCTTACTCCTGACGGCGCACTGTCAGGAGACTGCGATTTTTTGTCAGCAAATTTATATGCACGCAGCTTATTTGGTGAATTTATGTCATTCAATATAACCCTTTCCTGCTAATTAAACGTAATTTTACAGGTGAAGATGCCCTAGCGAACCTGAGCGTTGAACGGACCGATGCAGGTACCATCACAGGCCATGTTCGTATTCGGAGTAAAACGCAGGGCATCGCATTATCTTTGGGTGACCGAATTACAATGGGTGGGTCTCAAACGTGCCCAATTTTTGATAAAACTGACTAGATTCGTTTAGCGCAAAAGGACGCCAAGCCGCTGTCTGTACAGTAGTCCCTCGTGTATTCAAAGGTTCCCCTTTGTCAAATTTAGATCGGTTCATTTCCCGTTTGAGTTGTCGAAGATGATGCGATGATGGGTCAATGAATACCCAGGGAAAGGTAAAAATCTTATCATATAAGGAGGTTGACAAAACCTGCAGGTGGAGATAAATAATTAATATGGCCCTTGATAACCACACCAGTTGCCATGGCCTTGTCAAGCTTAGCGCTATCTTTCGTGCTCCGGACCGGCACCATGCTGACTACAGGCTACGTACGGCACGGAAGGATCTTGGTGGGCGCATTGGATTGCTATTACGATCTTGCTTAACAACCCCTTGTGCAGAATTAGCATACCATCAAGGTCCCAGTCACACACAACGTCTGACAATCCAGCATCTGTGCACGCTCCTCTACACAAAACCTTAGATGCAAGTTCTACTGCCGACTGCCAAGTCAAACCAAGGCTCAGGTCCTTGGGCCTTTGCGAACGTCGGATTAACAAAGTTGCCGATGGGTCCTATGGTGATCCTGCCGGTAATCATCAGTTTTCGTACACTTTGGCGAGGTTGCTCCAAACCGGCCACGGACGCTGGAAATAACCGGCTGAAAGCAACTTGGTGGCGTCATCCAAATTCAGTGACTTTGTACCGCCGCTTGTAATCGGCGCATGGCACCCCCCCCCCTAACAACGTCCTGGTCAAAGGACATGTTCGAACGCCTTGTCTCTTTCAAAAGCTGTTTTTTGCGAGCTGTCGGAGTCATTGCGTCCTTTCTCCATCATTCCTTGGCATAACTCGCAACGGCTCGCACTTTTAAACCCCCGTGGTGCTATTGGTCATTCGTCTTGGAAATACTGCGATCAATCCATTGGGCTGGATGATTGTCACATGGCGCCAGGGGATGGATTTACGTCGGACCCGACGAGCTTGATCACGCACAGGTGCACCGCAAAGTCTTTAGTATCTTAGTGTCTCTTCTGTCGGAGAACAACAGGATGTCGGGACGATATTCACGCTTTGAAATGCACGGTGTGTGCTGCATAACGCACGGTTGATTGTCTACGAGGACTGGCAGATTTAGAGGGGGCTATGACACGTAAGAAAGGGTCAAAGTTCAGTTGCGCAGAAAGGTACAAAAGCGACATGTGAGCTTTCTTTTTACGTATTCACTGCTGACCGAAAAACATGTAATGATTGATTTGTGCTACAGACAAAGGAGTGACACCCTTTTCGTGTATTGTACAAGACCATCTAAAAAAGCAGCTGTACGGGATACATTCTAGTGCGTGATTAAAAAAAATAACAAATCAGTACGACAATGGAGTGAAATACGGATTATTATAGCCGAACAGACTATTATGGAAACCAAGATGCTCCGCGACCGTTTGGAACGACGGGTCTAGTGCGAGCAGGGCATTGCTGCCAAAAAGCCCGCCCACGAGCTGCTGTTCGCTCTGACCATATTGCGGCATGTTGAACCCGAACCCAAAGAGACTAGACAAATGGGCACCGTCATTGAAGGCCGAAGCGTCCGACACGCTGCCTTCAGTTGTGCTGCCCACAACATGTTCACGCTGGGCACTGGTGGAAGTGCCTGGTGTGGTAGGTTGTGTCGAGGGAGTCAAGGGCGGTGGTGGTGGTGGATGAGGTCTGAGACATGGAATATCGTTGATATCTTTCATGTTCGTGAAAGCCCTCCCGAGTTCAAGATCTTTCAGGTCCTGTTCCAGGATGGGGTGCATACATTCAATGCCATGCTGAACAGGTCGCATATCAGCCTGAGACTGATGCTGCTGGGCCATTAGATCGTTCAGTAGCTGGAATGGATCCTCTTCAAACTCGATTCGTTGCCATTGGTCAAACGCGCTCGAGCTGATTCTTTGTACGGGAGAATCATGCAGGGACCGGCCCGTTGCATCGTGAAGATAAGTCGTCTTGCCCGCCAGTCTCTCCAGTTCCCGTGGAGAGTAGGGATCTACTTCCTGTTCCCCCATTCTCGATATCGACAGTTGTCCCGCTGCTTCCTTCGCCGTCTGTAGAAGCTTATGCACAGTTTCCTAAAAGAGCCATCGCGTCAAATCTAAAATCACCGAAATGTCGATGTAAATGACCCACCAGGAGGTTGGCCGCCGGTCGGGAAGTGGGGGCCGCAGTTTGGAACAGGTCCACTGCGACTTCCAGTTCGCGGAGAGCTGCAAGCGCCATGGGTCCTTTTGGATCGTGGGTCACTATTAATGAAAACGATCTGCGAAAACGCGCGTCACAACTCTCGTCTAGTGACAAAAGCTTGGAAAGTACTCACGATGCTTGACAGGCAATGCGACCAGACCAAGCTTATCCTCGACATCCGTTGTGGCTCGCGCCGGAACGCATAGATCGTGCAATAGACCAGGCGCCACGCTGCACGGTAGCATGCCATGACGGATGCGCGATACCTATGCCGCTCTAATTCAACGGGTCTTCGTCGATAGAACTTGCACAAGATAAGGCCGATGGAGGCTTAGTAGAACTAGGGAGCATTTATTAGGGACGACAACATGAAGATGGTTAGAATGTCCGCTCGCCTATTTCTTTGCGAGCGGATACAAAATACCGTCGCATGCGCAATTCATAGCTTGTGTCCAGTGCTTCCTCCTCGCACTGAAACCTCAATACCGAAGGAACATGGAAATCCCGGACCCGACGATCGAGCTCGATTATAGAAGAATATGGGACTTGCTTGGGTCCAAAGGCGATCGTGATCACGCTATGAACAATGCTGGCAAATTTCACGTTCCATAGCTCAACTAGTCGACGAGTGTAAACCATTCATGTCTTGACCAGCAGGAAACTCACAACTCATTGTCGCATGCTCTGTCGGTATGTCTTTGAAGAAGGGTGAATCGATAAAGGGAGGTGACATGATCAAAGGACGCCCGTAATAGAAGCTCTGCAGAGAGAGAGAGGAGAGAGAGATAGAGAAAATAAATCATGTTTGGTTGAAAAGCATGGAAATCAAAAGTCCTAACCGTCCAAGTATCCAGCATGAACAATTTCCAGAACATGCGACAACGTGAAAGACTTGTTTCCGATGACATTTGCCACCTGGCGTTATGCAGCTCTGGTCACTTGGTTAGACCTCATCATCATCATGACTTGTATCGCAATGAAACCTACGTAAAGCAACCTAACACGTATGTTCGGCAATGGGATTCGGAGTGATATATCGCGCAGCTTACATCGTGTCCCAGTCTGGCAGCATACCCTGCATAAAGCCACACAGAACATGAATGCGATAGCCCTGGGTTGCTCAGTTCAAGATATTGCGTCATATGAACCTGTCAGTTTCCCATGAGGCTTGCTAAAAGACATTCAGCACGGCACGTAC
Organism: Amanita pallidorosea; assembly: GCA_023014475.1. NCBI lineage: Eukaryota > Fungi > Basidiomycota > Agaricomycetes > Agaricales > Amanitaceae > Amanita > Amanita pallidorosea. The sequence continues at coordinate 73,459 of JAEBUS010000070.1, forward strand.
AACAGCTTGGATGTACGTCAGCGAGACACCGCGTCTTGTAGGATAGAGCGAGAGAGCTGCGCGTGAAAGATAGAAGTATTCCTGAGTGCTAATGGGATCAGGTTGCGGGCCAAATAAGGTCCCGAGAGCAAAAATGATGAAGAGCAGGGAAAGAGGGTCGGCAGAAGGTAGCATTTCAAACGAGCTTTTTTTTTTTTCGATAGGTCAATAATACTCTTCGCCACCAAATGAACTAGAACATACCCCGCTTGATATACGGGAGGTAGAATATCGTATATCTCTTGAGGCGTCAGACCAATGAAGCTATAAGTGTGGGTGAGTGCGGATCTTGGAGGGAGGTAACCAAGAGCCTTACAGATATGATGCGTGCTCGAGATAGACCTGACATAAAGCATTGGCCTCGGGTAGCGAAGGAAGGAAGGAGTATATCTCCGGGCCAAGGCTATCATCCACCTCTTGCAATGCTGAATCAAAAAACGTTGTGTTGATGATGCGCTTGGAAAGACGGGACGTGGAAGAAAAATTAAGTATGGGTCGGATTTGAGATGGTATCTGCAAGCGATGCATGAGAATATACAACACGAGTGCATACGCGAGCCCTTACTCGCATCAAAAACTGCAGAAGATCGAGTCAGAGAAATAAACGATGTCGCGGCCATAAAACACACGTACCTCTGGGCGCGCCGTACTCCCTAGATATAGAAATCCACTATTCGACGTTGAAATCAACGTCCCTGTTCCCCTGTTATATTCTGGTTTGTCATGGATAAAGCGCTTATAACACACCGCAAGCATCCACAACATCTTCTGCCGCATCGACGCTCATTGGATAATAATTTGCTCCTGGTCTAGTAGCTGTATCCAATTTTGACTGTTGTGGTTGTTCCTGCTTTTGCAAACTTGGGTCAGATTTTGAAGTCGATGCAACTGGCACTTGCGGTGGTGGTGGTGGTGGTGGTGGTGGTGGTGTAGGAGTAGGTTTCGAGGACGAGGGTAACAACAGGTCACTTTGAAGCAAGGGATGGGGTTCCACGGATACGGAAGATTGCAGGTCACGTAATGCGCGCTCGAGCTGGCGTATTCGAGAACTCATGGTATCGATCTGGTCGTGCAATTCTTCCGTGTTTGCCAGCACCAATCTGTTACCCCTTCCGGGAGTCAAAACGCCTTTAAATTTTTTCGAAAAAAAAAAAACAAAAAAACTATTAACAGCAAAACCTTAGTACAGGAATTGTTGTACTCACCATCAGGACAAATGGCGGCGCATCCTCTCGATTCGCATTTCTCGCAGGGGACCTATAACAGCAGGCAAAATATTTTATGCATCAGCCTATGGCGGCGGCCGCCAAGCATCAAGCGTGTGAACCTGACGATTGCAACGCAATTTCAATCTCCTGCACTCCGCACATGCTGTAGGCCTTTCGAACAGAGAGACGCAAAGGACAGAAATCAGACTTGAAATGTACCTGGACGAGAGCGCTCGACTGTGACTCACACTCTCCCCGGTTTGCGCCGTTGAGGCGCCTTGCCGCTTTCGTTGGCGCGCATCACAGACGATGAGGACGACCCAGCCGTCGAGCTCATATTGGATTTGGGAAAGGCTGTGTGTGTGTGTGGGTGTGTAGGGGTTGTGTGAGCCGCCGCGTTTGACGACGGCGACGGACGGCAACTGGGGATGTGAGGGTGTAGTAGGGTCGCACCAGTTCCTGACTTGGGATGTCGGAGCAGCAACAAATGGCACAATGGCATAAGGGCGGTACTACGGCCACGCATGGGGTTGTTCATGAGCGCGAATCAGATCCATCATTAAACCACCATCAAGACTGAGTCATGGCCATCAAGATCGCCCAATCGTTTTACAACATGATGATAGTCAGTACAACAACATCCAAGTCGGTGCCCAAGTCAGCCTGTAGGAACCCCTAGAGTAGCCCGCTAACCCCCTTTATCAAAACTGACGTGATAAGAACGATGAATATAACGACTTGCCAGTTGGATATACGTCGCCCTTTCGCCGGGCGGTAACATATTTATTTGTTCCGGGGTCATCGATATAACGCGCATAATAATAGCCTGACACGTTGCTGAAGACACCGAAATCGAACACTGGACGCAAAACACGCTACCTTTTGGTCTTGTGGGATATTGGCAAGCGCTTCCGATAGCACAACAGGAGCGGTAGCTGCACCGGCAGACGTGGGCCCCCCGTATGACGGCGGGTAGGGTGGGTACCCGGGTTGCGCATATCCACCGTAACTCGGTGCGACACTCACATGCGCTGGTGACGGCTGAGCGTAGGGGTAAGGTTGTGGCGTGCCAGTCCCATTTTGGTATAAAGACGTTAGCGGCACGGCAGGGGGTGTCGTGTTTCGATACGGTGGATGCGGCTGCAGGTGCGGCGGTATAGCAGGAACAGGTGCTTGTGCCGTAGACACCTGCGAAACACCTCCATTGGCACTATATTCTGCAAGAACTTTCTGATCACAATACGTTAGTCCAAGCCCAGGGATGACACAACTTGACGAACGTGGAAAACCTCGATATTGATTGCGTTCATAGACACCATGAGCGTGATGAGCGCGTAGGCAATGGAAGGTTGGCCATTGAGAATTTGTTTAGCAGCAGCTGGAGTAGTTTTCTGCCATCAACATAAGATCCGACTCGACAACAGCGAACAGAGCACTCACTTTTAATTGTAAAAGCAGCTCCAGCAATTGCTCCGTCGCCAGACTCTGGCTGGACATTTGAGAGCCCAAACAAGGCGATGCCGAACTTGCCGCTTACCATCAAAATCACACGTGACCATGCCGTGCTGCCGAGCCTGCCGCAGCCACAACTCCAGCGCGCCCAGCACCAGCTCTTCTCGCCGATCTTGCCCCAATAGATTCCAACAAGTTTATGTCCGTCATATCCGTCGAAATCAATGAGGGTTGTACTCGAAGCCGGAGCAACCAAATTTATATGGCCTTCTGCCGCGGCATCGAGTCAAGCAGTCCTGAACTTCAAATAAAATGGGAGAAAGATATTGTCTTTGGCCCTAATTTTTATTTTTATTGAAGACCGCGGCTTTGTTGGTTTTTTTTAATTACGTACCCATTTATAGGCGCAAAATACGAACTGCTCTCTTGTTTCGAATCAGCGGACATTACTTATCGCACACCAGCGAACCCTGTATGTGGTGCGTAAAAGCTCGAAAAAAAACGGCTTACTCGGACCAGCCGCCATACTAGAAACATATTCTATCAGAATTTCGAATGGCAAAAGGGTGTGTGTAGTTTGTTTCACTTCACGATGGCTAGACATCTAACGTATCCTAACAGCCGCGCAATCTACGTGTTTGACGGTCGAGCACACCTCCAAAGCTGTGTGTGTGTGTGTGTACGGACATGCTTCACTGTGAAACGCGAGATGCGTTTCCGTAATTGATGCGAATCGGGATGCCGTCCCAGCCCCGCCGCCGTGGCATTCGCGCACACCCCCGCAATCCTGTAATTAGACAACATCGGTATGGAACAAAATTTTTGTTATGGGACAAAAAAGTTCCCCCCCCCCTCCGTTTCCAATTTGGCAGGAAAACTTTGCGCCCAAAAGTCTCCTCCGAACCAGTTCACAAAAGTACAAATCCAGACACCGGTACGTACGTCCGGACTTTCAATCCACTGGAGTCAATCCATCAGAGAACGATTAATGTTTCAATGATTGGTTAGGCACTGGAGAACCTGAAGCAACCGGTGGATCGGTAGAATATGATCGGAACGCGGTCCCAGAGAAGGGGTAGAACGGCGGTGAGCACATAGGTCAAATTCTAGAAGCACAGCACGCGGACGAGGAGCTCGGTGCCATGGAAGGGATGGTCCCGCAAGCCTCATCTAGATCACTGTCATCATTAACAGGGGGAATTCAACATGCGATTGATATGTCCTGTCCATCCAAACGTTAATGATGCTGTGAAAGCGTATTTCAACGATCTCAGGCTTATACATCCGCCCCTCTGCTGATGGTACAATGTGGCCTGGTGGGAAGTATATATTCAGCGGTGCGGAGTAATGAACTTGGCGAACACGGCGCAGAACCATGTGGTTGATGCGGGCGGGTGCTATCTGTCACCACAAGGTTCAATCGTTAACGGGACCTTGTCGCAAGGAAAATCTCGGGAATTCGAATGCCAAGAGCGCGTAATATCGCAAACCTGACAATCCCACTCACACGCTTCGCTAGACCCCCATCGAAGTCAGTTGCCTGTCAACATCAGGATCCCACCATCAAAGGAAGGTGGCTCAGGTCATGATACGCTCCTATCTATACTACACCGATCATTGCCAGTTCAGGTTACTGAGATGTTATGTATACGCGCCATGAACTGCCGTTAGAAATGACCGGAACGGTTGGACCTTCACACCTTCTCCCGCGATCGCCATGAAATCCCACCTTCGGGCAAATATCCGTGCTATCAATGACTCACAACGTGTAAAGAAAAAACAGGAACGATAAAACCGTCTCTACCTCCATCTCACCAGCAGTCGTAATAACCTGTGATCGATCACCTAGTCGACAGACACGCCCTTTGCCCGCAAGTCATTCTTTGCTTCGGAGATCTCCTATGAAGGTTACAAGTTAGTCGACGGATCCAAGTTACGACATGATAAAATTATGTGAAGAACATGCGGCGAAGGAAAGGGATATATTTGATCGCTAGCGAAGTTATGATCTGCGGTGGAGCACATGGGAAACACGATGTTTCTGATGGAGAGGATGGAGAGAACATAGAGCCAGAGAAAATCATTTGACCGAATTGGGAAGAGAGGAACAGCATCACAGGGTGATCCGACGGCAGGAAAGTTCGCGTTGGCGTCGGATGACAGACAACTGAAAAATACATTAGGAATTTGGCGGACGCTCACCCCGAGTAACTCGGCATAAGCCTCCGGACAGTCTCTGAATGTGAACATCCCCCACCCTAGTGACCAGAGAGAATACGAGCCAAAAGAGACAAGAAGCCACCACGGCAACTGTTTTCACACCCGAACATTTTCAAAAACGGCAGATCAGAGCGCGTCGCAAGGTGAGCGTTCAGAAAAGACGTGAGTTGTGCCCAAAAAAAAAAGAGAGAGCTAACCAGTGGTAATATTTCATGTATCGCCTTGTCGTCTACAAAGGGAACCGAGAAATAGCTGAATAATGCCAGGAAGTAGAGTATGGAGGTGAAGCAAAGGACAGCTGCCACGCGATGGGCGCGAGCCATCGTGTTTTGAGTCTCAAGAGTTGGACGTGGCAGAGCGCAATGTCGTAGTTTCTTGAAAAGGAAGTCTGCGCTCACGCTCTAATGTATATTATCGAAATCTCTATACAACATGTATTCGGTAACGAAAAAACTGCAAAAACATGTTCACGCAAGCAACACCTTGAGTGTACCTTCGTCGTGGGCCTTACGAGTGTCATCATAACCTTCAAAAAAAAAAAAAAAAAAACATCAATTAGGCCAGAAGACGGATAGTGCACAATTATATTATCACCTCCGATGTGCTTCTTGTCTGTTATATGACAGCAATCAGCTCTACCGCCAAAGTAGCGCGAGCACGTAGCCACTCACTGATGAAAACGCTTGGCACTGTGCGTTGTCCAGTTTTCTCAAGAAGATATGCTTGCATTGCACCCCCATCTTTATTGGTATCCAGTCTATCACGAGCATAAACACTCTCGGCACGGTATTGAGCAGCGTTACTTACTCTACGATGGTGGGTTTCACATCCTTGTACTCGGATGCGAAGAGATTCTTAGCACCCGTGCAAAAGCCGCACCAGGTCTTGGAAAATATGACAACCTTGTTGTTCGAGATGGTCGCCTGCGTTATGTGGAACGTAGCGTTGATGAGACAGTGTGCAAGAGAGATGATATGAAACCCGAGTGCCCACCTCTACAAAATCTTTTGCTGGTGCCATGTTCTGAATCGCTGCGGATGATAGTAATTGCCTCGAAAACAGGGAGTTATAAAGGCGAGATAACATAGCCCTGCTGAGCAAGCGCAGAGCACGTGCAAGTGACAGTTTTACTCATCCATGCATCACTGGCACTCTAAGCATACCATTAATTAAGCTGACTAGGACTGTAACTCGTCTCTGCTTCATGCTGAGACGACAACCTTCCCGGGACCTGCCGTAACATGGGGAGAAAAAAAGGAAATGCCGTCATCACCACATACTGACATATCAACAACTGTCACATGGAGCACACTGGCTACAAACAAGTTCTCTAAAACTGGATATGAGTCAAGGAGAACGTGTTTGTTGCGGTGATGCTGAGAATTGATACGCGGTCCTATCGTGCGTTCGCCCGTACACTCGGATCATCTTCGGCTCCAAGACAAACAGGACTTGAACGAATCTTCAAATGCATACCAACAATTCTCGCGGAACGCCTTGGAAGGAAATCAAGGCGACGATGACCGGTTCATGGACTGGTATATTGATACATTGATTCATTGATATCGTATGTATATATATCAGCCGCCAAGACATCGATAGAAAGTGGTCGCTCTCCTCTATCTACGCACATGAACGTGAAAGGAACTCTCCGTACGCCACGATACTCAACTGACGTCATGCCTTGGACATCGTCGGCTTGGTGTAGTAAAAAAAAAAGTGGGTTCTTGTTTCAAACTCACAAACATGGTCTTCTATATCAAAAGCTACACAATTATAGAACTTGAGCCGCACCGCACGACAACACCAACCCACTTAAGATGGCGCCCAAACCATATGCTTTGACATACGACTCTACCCCATCAACGTTCAACTCTTTATCAAATCAAGAACTTATGTAACTCGTGCACCAGTCCGTGGTGATTATAGGAACCAGAGGAGTAGTATGCGTTATATTCATTTGGTAAACTTCTTGATTTACCCCTTGCACAGAAGACGTTTTGAGAAACATTGATTTGCTCCTGAAATTTGAAAGGTGCAGCACCGCCTCGTTTCAATGTATTCATAGATCGAGTGGCACCGTCCCACTCCAAAACCCATTCCATACTCCGTCTGCCCTCGTCATGCTTCAAGTGAAGTCATTAGAAAAGTGAAAATTACCCGTCGGACGTATTCAAATAATTGGTTTATTACCTTATCGATATCCGTCTATCCACCCCATCATCGCCCCCCCCCGTCGTCCTACCAACTTCACTGATCATGCATGGGATAGGATGGTCCGGTGATATACGCTTATGAACGGACCGTTGCGCAAAAGAATCGTTTGGCTAACAACATGTCCAATTTCTTTTTTTTTTTTCCCCTTCTTTTCTTCACGTAAAAAAAGGCCCTGCCTGGCCCAAGAGATTTGGTACTGTAAATAATCTGAACCGTTGAGAACGTTGAACGTTCTTGAACCACTGAACCGTTCAGAACGTTCACCTCCGCCGTGAAAGGATCGATGTCACCAGATCTATCTATCCCTCTCTCTCTCTCTCTCTCTGCGTGTGTGTGTCTGTGTTTATCTATCGATCTATCTCTCTCCCCTCCAAGGAAAACAAGCTCTTCTCTCTTAACTAATTCGGCTCTGTATTATTAATAAAGAGAATTAAACTTCCTTTATTCGATAGCACGAGGCTCACACGCCCGCCCGGTTTTTCTACTATCGGCTTCCGGGACGTGGCCATCGGATGACGCCATGAGCATGGGCAGGCAGGACTCGACTCGACGTGTGCCGTCGATTAGTTTGAATGACGTCGTTCGTTGTGCCACTGCCCTCTGCCCACCAGTTGTCATGTCGTCGCCTTGCGATATCCGACCTGTTCGCCTTCAGATCCGAGGCTAATCCCACCCATTCGGCATGACAATGACAATATCAATTGCATTGACGTCATGAACATTTAGCCACGTACGTAGTCACAACAACTCATACTCAAGAACGAACCAGTCAATTAGCACAGTAAGCTGTACCGAGCCATACATCGTACATGGCACAAGTGACTGTATTAGTGTAAAAATGTAGATGGTAGTCACAAGACAATGGGCATGCGGAAGATGGAATAAAAAAGACAAGGAAGAGTATGCCGCTACGCTATGAAATGGAAAAAAAAACAAATGTGCGTGCATGTCCTTGGCCAAAATAAAAAATAAAAGTTCTGAAAAAATCCCTCTGTATCAAGAAGCTGTCTGGTATAAGAAAATGTCTCGTATTTTTGGAATCATCTGAAAGTCTGGAACGTGCCTTTTTTTAAATAGCCAAAAGGGCAACGCCGGCAAACGCGGACAATGCCAAAGTAACGAAAGAAGAAGAGTGAGCCATTGCACCACCACTGAGGTTAGAGGGCGAGGAGCCCGATGCAGAGCTAGCCTTTGAACCAGAAGAAGAAGAGATAGCACTAGAACCACTAGGAACAAAACTAGTGGTTGAAGAACCCACCGTAGTACCAAATGCACTACTAGTTGCATGGGACGGGAGAGTACTGCACGACACGGTATTAACATATATCGCTCAGGAAAGAGAGAGAGAGAGAGAGAGAGACTCACGTCGCGGCGACGGTTGTTCCAGAACCGGTCGCACCTCCAGATGAGCCAGTAGTCGAGACAGCGACGGGGGCGCCAACACTGAATGGGCCAACCTTGGAATAGACGTCGTTGATGTTGCTAATGTTTATGGCTTCCAAAGAATAACCATCTCTATATAAAAACAATGATACAAACTGTCAGCCAAACGCGTCTCTTTCTTCAAAAAAAGGAAAAAGTAGCGCACCCTTTGGGAACCGAGGGAAGCGTGAGAGTAAGGGTCCCGAGCACGGTTTGAACATTGGTTGCGACGGCATATGCATTGTGGAAATTCACGTTGACCAACTCGAGGGAGAAGGAAGGACTGCCCAGGGACGCGTGAGTGGATGTGGAGGCATACGCGCCAAGCAACTCACGGGTCGTTTCCTGGATCAGTCGAAGTCCACTTGACGGTAAGCGGAGAATCGGAATTGATAGTGGTGGGCTGCTGAAGTTGAATTAATGCAGAGACCAAAGGAGCGACGAGAGCGAGGATGCTAATAGGAAAAAAGAGACGGGCATGACCAAAACCGCGAGGCGAGCCAAGTAAGGAAAACACTCACGCAGCCTTGATGTACATTTTTCGATTCAAAGAAAAGGGCGTGCTATTGAAAGACGACGTAGAGGGGGAAGAAGTGGAAGAAGGCTGGAGGGCGGAAGCGTGTCAACGAGCGAAAAAACAATTTATAGTAACAACTGACGGGGCCAAACACGTGTCAACAGGCGGCCAGCGCAATCCGCATCAACGCGGCTCCAGATCGTTGAATTCATTTGATCGTTCTTATGATCCTTCCTGTGGATGCTCCACAAATGGTTTGCAATTTTTTCAACCTTTTAGCAGACCGAAAGGAAAAAAAAAAAAAAGCGTGTCGCGGCGCGCACTATTGTCTAATCTAATCTAGACCATATACGACGCCCTGTAGCATGCCAAGAGGTGGATTAATATATCTTTCACAGGGAAACGATTAATGACTTTTGTAATAAAATACAACAATTCATACCTCGTCAAATGGCCGTGTGTCGTTGAAACAGCTGTCCCATACTTCGTTGACGACACGTTCCGCTGTTGCGGGATCGGGACACACCGGGTTTGCCGCCACAGATTCCGCAGCACGCCGGCGAACACAGGCCTGAAAAAAAAAAAAAACTTTTAAATCCCATCATCGCGCGATGACGAAGAGAAGTCTTACCTGGTGCTGTTTTGAAAAGGCCACAAATCCCCGCCTCAGCTCCCGGGTATAGCGACAGTCCCCACTTAAGTTATTGGCGCGAATCTGTTCCGAAAAAGTAGGTGAGACGTGGGAATCCACACACTCGACGCGAACATACTTCACTGCAGGCATGATGCCGGAGGTTTTTCCAGTCTACTTTGAACTTGCAATGGTCATATAGATGAATCAGCTCGTGGACGAGCGTATGTTCCATGTGTGTCTGACTGAAGAAATGGCCCGCACAAAGAACGACGGCGCCGTGTTCCGGGCTGTATCCCCCTGCATGCGTCATATCGCACGGAGCACAAAAGATGTTGCTTGGCGGCACTTCACATCCCGACAACTTGAGATGCTTCAGCATGAAGACCACAGCCGGACCTGAAGACAGGACGTTGACCCTTGATGTGCGCGCACGGGGAAAGAGAGACTAACTGTAGTTCATCAGATACTCCTTCGTCTTTTCGCAGTGACGGGCCTGATGGAGCCGCAAGTCGTACAGACGGTCCTCCTCCGACACACCCAGCCCAGTGATCAAGGCAAGTTTCCTGCGCCATCTGGAAAAAGCGGGATTTTGTTCAGGTGATCCGGATGGAGGAGGAGGAGATGTCTGAGGCGTGTCAGACATTCAATGAATGAGACCAGCGCTGGCAATGCAATTTATTTTTAGCCGCTCGCGTCGGCGGTGTTCCCACGACTGTCGACTGTCTGACACGACCACCATAGCCCTTGGCCGGAAAAACCGATGGTGATTTGGCCGATCTCGACCTGGTAAACGTAATGACAGAAACGAAGCACTCACCGTGGCTCTTATCTCCGCAGTATCCAAGAAAAGTTGGGCAGATTCATCATTTACTTTAACCCCTTGGTCGGATGAGTTGGCTTGGAACGTTTTACTGCTCCTTCGTCCAAGCCCAAGCCCAACTGTCAACTTACGGAACGGTTTCAGATGTCATGTGCAACTTGTCCGTCCCCTCACCTCGGCGGTATCATCGTTCGTTTCCCATGGAGTGGCTCTTCTGATGAGACTGAAGCTCGATGATAACAACGTCCAAACGCCGATGATGAAATATCTGCCAAACACTGTTTTGCGTGTTCTATCAGAAACCAAGGCTACCGAAGCAAAAAACCAACGTCAGCGTGGAGGATTCCGAGGATCGATAACCATTGATAGCCATCAGACTGTGTGGGGCAGGCATATCGTGAAAGGTTTTTTTTTTTTGCATGGCGCATCCGAGCAAGGCGTGGCGGTGATTCCATTGAATGCGAATGCACTGTGAACTCTGGTTCGCGCCGTACAACCTCAGTTGGTGACGTTATCTGCCATCAGCTTGGCCTCATTGTATCGATAGATCACTCATTAATCGCCATATCAGTGTACATGCACTGCGGTCCGGATATGGCTCCACCAATCCACTCTTCGCAGGAGGTAGACGACAAGTAAACAATCAGCTGATCTCTTCTATAGAGTCCGGTCTTTTCGCAGTAGCCGCTAGCTCGATGCTTGTGTGTTTCATTTGGGAGGTAGAGTCGTTGGAATTGGTGCAACGACGACGGCAACCAATTCATCGGCCGACTTATTACTTTCTAGTACGTACTGGCGCTCCTATTGAATCGAGAATAGCTTGCAGCGAGAATCACTTCATAACATCCGAGAGGAGTCTCCCAGCCCAAGTCTGGGGTAAATAGACTCCAACTTGACAGTCGTGTAAAATGCCCAGCGGACAGGGCCGCCATTGGGTTTCGGCGTTTGAACGCACGACACCTTCAAAGAAGGCTTTACTAACTAAACCCATCTTGGCCAGCACCCCCCAATCATTAATCATTTTCCATCATGCATCAACACTAAAGAATTGAACCCAGTCAGCAGCGAGAGAGACCGAGATAATCAACGTGCATCACTGATATCAGAACTGGCATTGCCATCCTCAGCATCGGACGGGCAGTTCATGCGTGCCCGGAGGCCTCATGTGCCGATGTTGCCCCTTAGTACATCAAACCCCTTATGCATATGGGTTTAATTAAAGTTTAGTAAGTAACTGGACCGTAATGTACACCGTTCTCTCTCTCTTTCTCTCACTCACTCACTCATTTCACTCATTCACTCGACTCGCTCAGGCGATGGCACATCAGGCACCCGTCAGTTAAGGGTCGGCTTCGGAAACAGTAAAAAAAATTAATAATAATAATAAAAAGTCAGCTCTGGACCTGCCCTTCATCCGGTATCAGTAGTCAGTCTGTCAGTCTGTCGTCAGCAAGCTTTTGTGAAAAAGGGCTGGGCAACTGATGCTGACGAAGCATATGATCGCACAATTCGCGTTTGTTATCACTCAATCGTTCTAATAATAATAAAAAAGAGGGTCGTTACTCTCTCTCTCTTAGGCTAGGCTGGTAATTACCAAATAACTGGCCCATTTGGTTCCGTTATCTTTCTCTCTCTCTATTTTTTTCCCCCTCCACCACCACACCACCACCACCCACCCCCCAACCACCCCAGATTAATGGAATAAACAATGGCACAGGAATAACCATCAATCACCATACTTCAAATTCAATTCAAACGGCGGATCAAATCCAAAAATCACCAACGCAAGGGTAAGGAATGATAAGAAAACGCACTGCATTTAGAATGAAAAAGAAGGGGAAAAGAAAAAAAAAGAAGATTATGGGCGCATTCGACGCTCAACGCTCCACCATTGAACGTATTGAACGTATTGAACGTGTTGAACGTGTTGAACACCCTGGCCGCTCAGCTCAGCTCAGCTCAAATCAGTTCGACCGAAACACGTTTCACTACTACTACTACTACTACTACAACTACTATTACTACTACTAGTACTAGTACTAGTACTACTGCTAGTACTACTACTAATGCATTGACTCCACCGGCTTTTTAGTTTTTGATTTATTTATATTCTTCGTTATCTTCTGCGACGTCCGAGGGAAATGATGTGAGGAGAAGAAGAAGAAAGAAGGAAAAAAAAAACAAGGTTTGACATGTTGCACACAAGTGAGAAGCGCGTGTGCGTGTGTGTGTGAACATTTGACATGGGCATTAACGGTGTAGTTGGGAGAGAGAGAGGGAAAGAGAAAGAGAGATAGATAGATAGAGAATGAGCTAAACCATAGAGAAACACCCGTCCTTCACGGTCGAGTACCGTATATCGTATGTATACGTACATATCTACACGGACATCGGCACCGACAAGAGAAGAAGAAGAAAAGTTGGGTTGGGATCACGTCATGTCAATGTTCTTTAGTTAGCTTTGAGGCTGCTCAAACGGTTTTTGTTAACGGACAGCAATGTTACGTTATATCTTATCTAAACATATACATACGTCCGTCCCTCAAAAAATGTCGCCATCGCCTTCTTTCTATGGGTAAGACGCCGTCGTTTTCCAAAAACAACCCAGGACATAACCGCGCACGTTTTTCCCTTACAACTTGGCAGGGTTCATCCACGTTGGTTTGCGTTTCTTTCCAAAATAAAAAAGATAAGGTCCCAACCCTCGGAATCAGAACACACACACACTGTGACACACGCCACAGACACGCACCGCGACAAAAGCACGTAATCCTTCCTATCATGGCCGAAACGGAAGCACCCAAAAAAGAGAGTTTGACATGTTAGTAAAATAAATAAATAGAAAACCCGTTTTAAAGGAAAGCCCAAAGAAAAAGGGGCCAGAAAAAGTCAATCACACGTGTCACAGAGGATCGTCGGGGCGCAAACACTTTTTGTCGATGCCCAAAGAAGGGTAATATAACTGGTGGGATACATACCTTGATATTCTCGCCCTCGTAGACGCGTTTGACTTCCGGTCCACGTACATGAGAATAAAAGGTTTCCTCATTGCCTTGTTCCTGCGCTAGTAAAAGCGCCGCTTTCGTGGACTGCACAGCATCGGGAGAGTTGTTCGTGATTTCTTGGGCGATGGCGATGGCAGCAGGAAGGACTTGATCGGCGGGTACGATGACGTTGACACTGGCGCGTTTAACCGCGATTTGTCGTCAGCACCGAATATATCCGATAACTTTATTATTTATTATAGAAAATGAAAATGAAAAAAGAGAATCGTAAATTTTTTTTTGATAAGAATGGAGGGAGCGAGGGGAGGAGGGTGTGGATAACGTGAGCGGAAGTGCTCCGGCGCTCGTGCGTTGAGGGGATTCCGTGATGCAAGGGAGCAAATAAAGGAAGCAAACTCACAATCCGAACCGGGTCTGGGCCTCGGCGGCCCCAATCGTCCTCCCAAGCAACAAAAGCTCAGACGCCAACTGGGTCGATTCGTCAAAATGGTTTAGCGTTTGCCATGACAAAATGATGAGAAAAAAAGGATCCCATGACCATAAAAAGGGAAATTTGAAATGCCGTCATGGGGGGCGAGTCCGCAAAGTGGTGTGGTGTGTTGTTGTGTGAAATGGAACAGTGCCCACCCACCTGGTGACCCGTTATGCGAGCCAAGCGAGGGATGCCTTGCGTGGAAGGGATGGATGGGATTAACGCCGAGAGCCTGATGACGAAACCACGTTTGAACTCACCTCCAAGGATAGCAACCACACCCCTTTTCACTTCCGGAAAGGCAAATTTTGCGTCGGAGCTGGCGACGATGATATCACAGTTGACTAGGATCTCCAGCCCTCCACCGTACGCGCCGCCAATCACAGCGGCCACGATGGGCTTGCGTGAGTGCCTTCGGGACAGCGAGCCGAAGCCGTTTATCTCGCCTTGTATTCGTTCCTGTTCGCTTTGTTGGTTTCCATTTTGTGCTCTTTCATTCCACCTATAACGTGTATTATTATTATTTTTGTAAAAAGAGAGAGAAAGAGAGAGAAAGTGACGTTATTTTCTGGACGGATCAAGAGAGAAAGATGATGATGTAAATGAAACAAAGAAATGGTCAGGAATGAAAGAAAAAAAAAGACGAAAGCATCGCGTAGTTTCGTGATGCCCGCGATGACGTTGCATTATATACGCGTATATGTATAGGTTAAAAAAATTTCGATGAAGTCATCGGGGCAGGACACAAAGACGACTCACGCTTTTAGGTCTGCACCCGCACAAAAGAGACGCCCGGCGCCTGTTACGACGGCAACCCTTTCATGCAAGATATCAACGTAGTGGTCACATTTAGCGATGGTGCTACTCACCATAGCCAAGGCTCGTCTTCAAACCAGTCGAGTACGCGTCCGAGGTCGCGTGTCATGGTGGGGGTCATGGCATTGAGGGTGTTTGGGCGGTTAAGGGTGAGGAGGAGGACATGGTCTTGCGGCAATGCGAGCTTGAGGTCGTCTGAGACGACGGGAAGGTTGAGAGATGACATTGGGCTAGCGGTTTTTGCCGCAACACGGGGGATCCGGAGCGACTTACGCATAAGGAAATTGCAAGGGAGAAAAGAAAAAAAAATGATTTGCAAGATACATTTACAAGATCACAATGACTTCATCACACATCCTCCTCTCCTCCAATAAATATCCTCTCCTCCCTCCCCCCCTCCCCTCCCCTCCCCCCGTCATTCATTAGATAGATAGATGTGTGTGTCATACAGTTGCGAAGACGGATTAATAGAGTGCGCGTGGTATAATCGGAATGATGATGCGTTACTGTCCAAGCGATGTGATCAGCACCTCGAGCGGGAGGGGGGTGATGAGTTGAGCAGGAAAACTTACCTGATACACATGATTGCAAGAAGGGAAAACAGTGAAAACAAGTCATGCGATGACGAGAGAGCACTCCGTTCATTTGAACGGGCAGTCTGGCTTATGGGTTCCGCGCAAAGTGCAATGGCAGCACTGGGGCGCGGAGCAGTTGACGGTGGAGGAGTCTGATTGGTCGAAAGGGATGGAGCGTGTGTTGATGGGGATGGTCATTGTGGTGAGCGACATGGAATGTTGGCGAGGGTGTGACGCGCAGATGTCGGTGGCGATGGGGCAAGAGTGGGCAGCAGAGGAAGACGCGTGCATGAGGAAGAGCAGGAGTGGGGAAGTGAGGAAACAAACGCGAACAGTCGAGCCTTTTTATCTTTCAAGCGGGCAGGCCGCAATTGGCATTAGCAGGTCGAGAAGATTATCCCGAAGGACCTGCTAGTCTCTGTGGCGTCTCTCTGGCTCGTCTGAACGACCCTGGCTCCAATTCATTCCAGCTTGACTCGGCTCGACTCATCTCGGCTCGGCCCACTACCCGCATTTGGCCATTCCGTGCCAAAAGATTTTTGGGTCTTGAGGCTTCCACGTTGCCTGCCGCTTCTCCGGTCTTGGACAGCGCCAAGGCACAATCCCACCCACCAACCTCTTGTCCCAGTCCCCCGCTTTGTCCGTACTGAAAACCAAATCCCGGACTCCCTGCAGGTCCACTAAAATCCGTTCGATAATCATGCAATCAATCAAATCCATTCATTTTATTTATTTATTAAATAATCACACCTATTACTCGTAACCACACACATGGGCCCAAACCTTCCTTGCACTGGTCCCAGGCGCGTTTCACTACTACTCGTGGAGTTAGTCGCCCATCCCCTCCCCCTCCCCCTCCGCCTTCTCGTTCACCGTCGGTACTAAGCTCCGGCCCATTTTGACAGGAATAAAACACGGTCAACTCACTCCCGACCCTCCCTCTCCACACCATTTAGTACTCATATTTCCATATCGAGGATCCTGCCCTATCTATGCCACTCCCGATTTCCTGTTTCACCGTTAGTGCTTACAGCAGATGCCCTTCTCGTGGGCAATCCCCCCCCCCCTCCCCTCTGGTGTCCGGCATTCTAAGAAAAGATGTAACATCAACTCTCGTTTCTTTTTTACATTGATTAGAAACCCTATCTTAAAGGACGTTCTCAATCACGCCACAGGCATTGCTCGTTGATCAGGCATGCAATGCCCTGGCAGGTATCACAGCTTTTTAGCTCGAGGCTAGAACGAGTCAAGACGGGAATTTTCCACCCGAAGGATATCGATAAACCCTTCCGTAAGTAATTTACAACATAACGAAAGAGACAAACGCCTGCCGACGCCACCAATAACCTAACCTTACACCTTTGCCTGCCCTCTCTCGCACCGCAATCACCGAATCGCGCCATCCTGCTGTCCGTGATCCATCACTGGCACCATCACCTTCAAGGGCTCTGACCAACCCTCCTCCCCTTCCGCCGCGGCGCTTTCTTGTACCACTCAGGCACCACATGCGCCTTGGGCACCGCTCGCCGCCTCATCTCCCTCACCTCCCTCTCATCCTTCTCCTCCCTCTCCCTCCTCTTCTCCTCCCTCTCCCGTTCCATATCCCTCTCCCTCTCCTTCACCATCGCATCGAACCTCTCTCTTTCCCTCGCCCGCACATCCGTATGCAGCTCAAACGCCATCGGCACCACAGGCGCCACGTTCTCCTTCCGCCGCGCTCCCGAAGACTCCAGCAGCGCGTGCTGCGACCCGTAGTCCGGCACAGGCCTGTAATGGACGTACTTGAACCGCGAACGCGTCATCGACCCAATCGACCTCGAACCGGACAGGGACAGGGACAAGGACGACGACGACGACGACGACGATCGGGACGACCCCTTGCCACCACCAACAGACCGTGCCAATGTGGTTTGCGAACGCAGTAGCCTGGTATTTCCAGGCACACCCTTCTCCTCTTTAGGACGCACTGGCCCCAATTTGAATTTGAAATCACCACCGACACCACCACCACCACCACCACCACCATTATTATTATTATTATTAGCCTTTGTGCTGTTCCCGTGACTCGTCGTGCCCTGGATAAGTAAGAGAGAGAGTGAGAGGGTCGCCATCAGAGAGAGAGAGAACCAAAGGAATTTTTTTAGGCAGTGACAAGGGAGGCAAATTTTATCTCGATCGATCTGTCCATCAAATGGTAGATAGACCATGACCCAAATCGTTTACGAAAAAAAAAGAGAGCATAACTCGCGGAGTTTTTATACATAAAAATTCCAAGAATTCAGAACAAAAAACTTGTGACTTACCTCTCGATCGGTATCGTCGTCGCCGTCCTTGCGCTTTCCACCTTGAGATTTCAGCGTAACACTCGGAGCTTCCGGGTTCGCTTCGACAACATCGGAAGATGACGAACAAGGCACCGTGGGCGTCCCGTCCTCTTCAATTGCTGTATACGATCCATCTTCGGCCCCTTCGTCCGCGTCAAAGCCCACCTCGGCCACGCGTTTGGCAGGTTGCCTCACAGCGCCTCTCTTCCGTGCCGACCCAACAGCAGCAGCAGCATCATCCTCTCCCACCTGTCGGGCCGTCCGCGCCCTACTCGTCCTCTGGCTCTGACCCTGGCTGCTGGAAGACCCCAACGAGGCTGACGGCACAAGTCCACCACCACTTGATAACGACAAGCGTGACGACGACCGCAACCTTGAGGCAGAGTTAACCCGACGTCCAACCACGCTGCCCTGGCTTTTTCCACCTGCTTTCGGAGTCACAATCCTACGCCGAGTGGACCTATTCAATTTCACACCGTCCTGGCTCTTGGCGGCTGTGGCCTGATGACGAATCGTGCGAGGCAACGTTTTGCCCTTTTTACTGGGCCCTTGGCGTGCGTCTTTCTCAACTGCCGAGACCGGTCTCTTGCGTGGCGGTCGCATTGGAGATACGAACGTGGTGGTACTGGAAGAGCCCACATCGGCCGAGTTCAGAGTAGGCCCACGCTTGCGAGGCGAAAGCTGTGAGATGGTCAACGGTGCCACGAGGCTCTCGTTCTCGGCCACAGTTGCTGTTATTTTAAGTGCCTCATTCTTGTTGTCAGAATTCCCATCTTCGTCAATGGCGCTGCTGTCATGACATCAATATATACCATTGACGGCATGGCGATGGGAAAGGAAACAGGTAATTGTGGTAAGTAGAGTTTCCAATACGAATCTAGGCAAGGGGACATACCCGATAAGGTTTTGACTACCCGTGAATTCTTGCAATTTAGGTGTATTTTCATCAACGTTCTCGTCGGCATAAGAGCTGACCGGCTCGTCCCTACGATCACACGGGCCTGACGAACTGAAAACAGACGGTTCACCCGGCGGAGCGGACTGAGTCACTAGAGGGCCAGAATAGGGTTCATCCTTATCAGTCAGCGCCTCTTCGATGATCGGGAGAGCCTGTGGTGATAGAACATGAGCACCATGTCGTTAGGGAAGCTTACAAAGGATGACGGAAACGCACGCTTTCACGTTGGGTTGGGGTCAGCATATTAGAGTTTAATGGGGAGCGATTCCCGAATTCCGCACGTTTATCAGAACTGAGGCCATCTTGTTGCTGTTGCGCAGAGGCTGAAGAAATCACATCATTTTCTCCCAGCATCTCGATTTCTGCTCTGAGGCTTGTCAACTTCGCGACAGCCGGCGACGCCTCGGGACGGGGCAACTGCATTTCCCGTAAAGGCGACGGCCATTTGGACGCGGAGCGCGTTACCCGCGTCGTTTTCGGTGTCGATGGCTTCGATGGAAATGCGAATGTTCGCTTTGGCGTTTTCAATCTCCTGTTGACAGCGGGTTCATGATGGTGGACACTCGCACCAGTCGGTGATGAAGGTGCGAATGAATTTGGCAGCGAAGCAGCAGCATCAGCGTGGCCATCCATTGCGGTCGTCAGATGGTCAAGCGTAAGCGGTTGGTCATGGTCGAGAACACTGGTTCTGGACGGGGGCGCGGGTGTGGTTAAAGTGTAGTCGTTAACGTCCCGCAAGAAGTCATCATCCGCTAGCAGATATTCTCCATCATCCTTAACGGCGTCGTTGATTTGAAATGAGAAAGAAGCTTCTGATTCATGCTTGGATCCAAGGTGCATGTTCGTTGGGATGAGACGGAAATTAAAAGCGTCGGTCGCCTGTTGTCGATTCACAGCTTGGTTAAACTGGTTGACACATCGATGTGATGCCGATACATACGCAATATCTGTAGCAAAAGCTTAGAGCGTGTTCACGATGGAGAACGGCGCACGAAGTCGAGAAACGAGGACAAGTTCAACAACGCGCTCGCGTCACTGACAAAGTCACGTGCGTGCCACCCGGATTTGCTCCGGCCACAACAAGGCAACGGTAAACGTGGATCGTAAACACTGAAATGAACACGCTACTGCAGAGCACCAAGTGTGCTTGATTTTTGCTACAAAATGGAAGACTTGGAGCGTGGCTACAGGGTATGATTTTATGTGACTTGCGCAGTTGCATGTTCTGATGTACATACATCGTTCGTATTCCACAATCTCTAGTTCCTTGCTATCCCGTCCACGTCCTACAGGGAGAATCGAATCGACTCTTGCCCTGCATACCGCGTGTCTCCAATTCATCAAAATCTTGTACGACAGCAAGATTGCCACGAGCATACATCATATGAATGCCACGAGTGTCGGGTCGGCAGCGGTTTGTGCGGCGTGATGCAGAAGCACCCTTTTGCAACGTTTTCATCCGGTCGCCGTAACTCTCGGCGCAGATGCTTCCGTGTGGCGCGTGTCTCTTGTCCTTACACCTTCCTTTCACATAAACATCGTTGCCACTCGTCAATCTTAGTCAGAACCGCTCCATCTGATTTACGATTGTATGCTGGCAAGCCCTTTTTAATCACTAAATATTAAAACAGCCACCCAGTAAAATGGTCCCTGACACCACTAATACAAACCGCATGTGCGCCGATTATCACTATTGATTTTGATTTTGACACTGGGCGCCACCTAGAAAGCGAAGGCGGTTGTGAACGAGCATGTCGCCTGACGCACGCGGAACGTCAAACGTCATTGTAACTACCCCCGCTGAAAGTATTGTGTCTGCCGCTTTAACGGCGAAAATTTCTCGCCGACATACTCCAATCGCCTCCGGCTAACCCTTTCAAGGCAAGGGGAGTCTTGGATTGCCGTTCTTGTGAAACTCACACGCTGTGCCCACACGTACCTGGTCGTGGAAAAGGATAATAGATATCATGTCGTCAGCGCCTGTTTATTTTTCTGACATTTCTCCATTAATACAGCGGTTCACAAGGCAAGAAAAATTTACTGCAGTTACGTGAAGCTTCCCTTACTGCTGGAGTATCTGGCTTAGGGTTCGGCGAGTCATTCCCCACGACTTTCTCACACATGTTATTAACAGACCTGATGGCGAAGTTAATATCAACAGTTGATGTTAATAACAATGTTAGGAAATACATTTTCATATGGAAATGACCTCCAGACTGCGGCGCACTTTGTCAGGTCAATTTTACCACATCTTTACATTCGTGATTCCACCTTGGCAAATTACTAAGTTTATAAGCAAACTTGGCCTTCAATCTTTTCAATTGTTCTGGTGACAGATTTGCTCCCTCTTGATCGTGGTTCAAGCAACGAGTTGAACCGAGGCTAAACCCTTACAAGTTCCAAGAAGAGATGTACATCGCCGTGGCGCATATCCATGTGGCAGAATAGATGTGCCGTTGTACTACCACTTTTGCAACCGGCTTCTCATAACATTATTGAACAATCCACTGCGGCCATCAGGCCAAAACATCACCCACTGGGCATAACACCTACCTCTTCTGTATCCCGTACGGCTATTGAAATCATGCTTTTTTTTACCTGTAAACATGTTATAAACATTTCTTAATGTGACTGTGATTATGGGAATGGGGGTGCTGACAAGCAGCCCTATGGAGGGATGGAAATGGGGTCGAAAAGACTGGGAGGATCAAACATCCGAGTTCTAGATCTGTCGGCGAGCCTACAGCTCGAAGCGTAAACCGACTTCCTATTTGCGCCATCAGACGACCTGCAACGGATGCTTGTCCTTAACGCTGACTAACACGTCCCCCACTCCTGCCTCTTCCGCAAGCTCGCTCCGCAGCTTCGTTGCAAGCATGGGAAGATAGCCACGTTCGGTGTTTGTGTGTCCACCTGATCAGCGGCCACAAGTTAAGGCTGTTACACCAACGTGGAGTTGAGGTGAGCACTGACATATCATGACGTGAACTCCTTCCGAAACGGCGGCTAGAATGTCGTGCTAGATAGGAAGGTCAGTGCCGTTATGCCATTATGAATGAAAGACATGTATAAAACGTACATGTGACATCTCTCCCGTCAAGTAGACATCAGCAGCCTGCCCTTTGAGCATAGAAGCTCCCGAGCCGGCGCAGATAGCCACAGTCTGGATCAATGAGAAAGGTTTGCAGCGTTCAGAACGCCCGATTTGGACTGGAAAGTGGTCATGAGTGACGCACGATTAGTCAAATGACAGGGAAACACTCGACTGTGTTCAAGATTGAGATGGGCTTTCATTCTTTTGACCAATACCTCCATGGTGATCGGATCGACCAATTCCACCAGCCTTCCGTCTGCGCCATCTGGGCCGACATCTGTGTCGAGAAGCGGCTTCACCGAACCATTCTCCTCTCTCTCCAAAACACCCTTCGCAAGCCAATCGTTGATCCCACCATAGACCGAATCTAGAGCTGAATGGGGACTATAAATGGAAATTCCGTGAGCAGCACAGGTCAAGAGCGAGTTTTGAAGGTTATTTGCAAGTGTGAACGTTTTTAGACCCTTGAAGATGGGTGGGTGATATGATACAACGACGGCTGCGTTGGATGACAATGTCTTCTCCATTACCTCAGGAGTCAGGCTTGTTTTTTTACATATGAGCTTCGTTGCAACAAAAAACAAGGAGTGGTCGCAAACTCGATGGTCAACATCACATCCTTCCGATTTGGGTTAGTGATGGGTGATTCTGGCATCAGAAAAAATATCAGCATATCGATCAAGTTTCGAATATGTAGAGCCTAACCTAGGAGCAAGCCGACCTGTGTGGGGGGGTAGAATTTTCATATCAGCATACGCTTCCCAGTTTCGCCCAACCTCACGTTATCCCAATTCGCCGCCAATCGCAGCGGAGCAATGCGTTCCATCGCCCGACATACAGCTTTCACGATAGGGGTGGCAGCCATTGCAGGTTCGTCTAAATCCGAAACTTTTTTTTTATGCTGATGAAAGTGGTTACAACTCAAGCGTGACAGGCGCCTCGCAGCTCGCTCGGTGCTGCCTCAACCCTCGCTCAACCCGGGTCTTTCAACAAAGAAAACATTTTGAATTGTTGCAAATGATACCGCCGATGACCTAATCCAGTTTTCATATATCACTAAAGCCGAGCATATGTTTTTCTGGCATCAAAGCTTCTGCGGAAGAATCCGACGTCGACAGACAAAATCGGCTAAAGGCGAAGAATGACCGCCAGCCATTGACTAAAAACGAAGTATTGCGCTGTTAGCACGCATTACACGTCACCTGAACTTGACGGTGTCTTGCGCTTGAAACAGGTTACAGGCATGATGGGGGGGGGGAGAAGTTCTTCGGCAGCGCCGGGCCTGGATATAATCAGGCTGCTGCTGCTCAGCTGAGCTGCGTTCAACAGCGATATTGGCGTTCTGGACGATGAGGAACGCAGGCTCGACTCCCAGTACCTTAATCAGTCTCTCACTGCAGCCAGCAGCCATGGGTGTGGCTAGACAATTGCGATCAAATCCAGGCCAGCAATACGAAAGAGCAGCAGCATTATTCTCGCGGTCGAAATAGCAATTGGTCAGCTGGTTTCAACACCACGGGACGTTCTAGAAAGGGGGAGATCCGAAAAAGCTCCAAGCTGGACCGAACCAGCAAGCCGCATCGACCAACTTTCCATGTACACCCTTTTAGTTCTTGAGCCTAATTTCTGTCGGTGTTTACTACACATGATCACGAGCTTGGTTTTCCCCCCGGCCGACTGCTCCAGTCGCACCGAGTGGAACGACATCGTACAAATCAGAGATCAGGATACCAATCATGCGCATTTTATGCCGCTGACTTTGCCTGAAGAAAAGAAAAAAAAATTTCCTCGCGCGCAAACCAAACATGTACTAGTCAGGTCTTCGCGCCGACTTAACCCAAGGATACTATAGATTGGTCATGCACCGCGGTCAAAGGGATATTCCGCAGAGCAGCGCGCGCAAGGGTAACACGGGCAAAGTGATTCTGCATCTGCATCTCTTGAGGCGGTACTAATGCTGTTTAATCAATTCCAATCATTAACTTGGCCCTTCCGAGCGTTTCGGCCTCAGTTTGCCACCGGCGTAGAATGATGTCATGAAATATGCGATGATAAAGATATAAATGCTTTCGCAATAAGGTTTTTCGGCTTTTTGTTTTCTGTTGACACCACGGTATACTAGTTGCCGCTGTATCTTATACATTGATTAACAAACGTGCAAACCTTAGAATCAGCGCCAGTCGACTGTTATGGACTTGCGTTTGAAGCCTAAAGAAATCTACCTATCGACTTCACTGTATAGTGAACAGATGCTTATCAGACTTCTCCGTATGAACGAGGTTTGATCACATACCCAAATACGAGATCCTGTCATGATTGTCAGAGCGTTATCATTACCATAATTGAACAACATACCATAGTTCCAATGATAGCAACGGCGTCAGCTAGCATGTGCTATATACGGTCAAGTTAGCTTCTTATCCCAGGATCAGTCAAGATAACTGACATCTGCGAAACATGTCAACATCGCAGTTCTATGTAAAGCAAGGAACATACTTCTCATCATGAAGTCAGAACCGGCTAAATGGGCAAAACCCGGTGCACGGATACTGCATCTGTAAGGCCGGTTTGTACCATCACTTTGCCACGTCATCACTTTGCTCATTGCAGTTGCAGTAGAGTTGAAACACGTACGATACGAGATATACTCCCATTTCGCCTTTGGGCGCTTCGATCGCGCTATATGTTTCTCCCTGTGGAACTGAATAACCTTCACTGAAAATCTGATTAATTAACTGATAAGAAATGATGTATTTATGGAGAGTCTGTTTTTTTCCAACCTTAAAGTGGTGGATAAGGGATTCCATGCTTTCCTTCATCGATGCTCTCGGGGGTGGTACCAGTTTATGATCGTCTACTTTAATGGCACCCGGCGTAATCTTGTTCAGGCACTGCATCATTTTGATCAGGGCATTTACGAGGATAAGAGCGGAAAGTAATGACTTGGCTGATAATTCGGAGGGACTCCCGCATTTCCTGTACACGACAGAGGTAACGGTCATAGCAGTCACCATTCTTGCCGACGGGGATATCAAACTCCACCTGACAAGACTTGAGGACGCGAACACCCATGAAAGGAAAAAGATATACCTCATCGTATTTGTCGTAGGGATGAACCTTCCTTATATCCCAGGGAATGCCACTTCCCCGAAGCATAACACCACTAAAGCTATAGTCGAGAGCCTGTTTGGCCGTGACAACGCCAATTCCAACAGTTCTTTCTTTCCAAATGCGGTTTCCGGTAACAACTTCTTCAATTTCGTCTACCCGACTCCCAAACTGTGTTGCCCACATGAAGATATCATCCAGAAGCCCATGAGGAAGGTCGAATGCGACGCCACCGGGGCGGACATAGGCAGCATGTAGGCGTGCACCAGAAACACGTTCGTAGAATTCCATGAGCTTCTCGCGTTCTTCGAAACCCCACAAAAAAGGTGTCAGACCGCCAACATCCATAACGTGTGTCAAGATGGCCATAAGATCTGATCATAAAAATAGAGAAGCAAGAAATTCGGACAGTAGAATCCAACCTACGGTTCAGGATACGAGTAATTTCACCAAACATGGTCCGGATCCATTTGGCGCGGTCTGGTACTTCCACATTGAGGAGCTTTTCTACGGCCATAGAGTAGCAAAGCTCGTTTGTCACTGATAAAATATGGTCAGAAATATTTCTAATGTGCTTACTGGCGACGTACTCATAGAAACATAGTCAAGGCGGTCAAAGTAAGGCAAAGCCTGGATATACGTCTTGTACTCAATGAGCTTTTCTGTGCCACGGTGTAGCAAGCCTATATGCTGCAATTTCTTCAGGCGTCGCAAAGCTGGATGAACGAGGCAAACCCACAGGGTCGGCTCGCAGTATTTCCTCTCCATTCAGCTCAAGGATCATGCGAAGTACGCCATGTGCAGCGGGATGTTGGGGACTGTTGTCCATAGCACGAGTTCATCATAAATACAGGTGATAGAAATGTCGCGTACCCAAAATTGACTAGATGTTATGCAAAAGTCAGCAAAGTTATGACTTGGGCAGCGCGAGCACTCGCCAGTAAAATGCCTCATTTTTCTCTCTTGTTCTGTTCCCCGTTCTTGAAGTATCTCAGCCGTCGTCATCCCGTGAAGATCCTCAACGGTGTGGTAATCAAAAACATGTTTCTCTGGCTCTTGTGCCGTTGGCTCCGCCTGGCAGCGAACTGATGCAGACAGGTTCCGACGCATAAGCCTGGACGCGGTTGTTGGCGCGCTGGCTGAACGCGCCAGCGAGCGCAGGAGCATAGAGGCCATAGTCGAACTCGGGATTTGGCGGGTGAACGTGACACAGCATTGTCACACTCTACTGCATGAAGTCTCCATGCCTGGGAGACGCGTTGCCCTGTTTTCTTTCCTGCTTGCGTCGCTGTGTTCTCTAAGCTTCGCAGAAGAGAAAGCTTGCACGATACACGGAAACGGAAACTATTATGACCTCAATCCCTTGAAAAACAGGTCAGGCACTTTACAATGCCATACTTCCCTTGGTCCAACTGAATGAAAAGTGTAGCAAGGACTACGAGTTGAGAACATCTGGAGGACTGCTCCTCGTCGTGAATGTATGCAGCGGTGTCCACAAAGACCTCATCGGCCTTAGGGAACCAGAGGACCCTGCAGGTTTCATCCGTCGAGGACACGCCGATTTCTCTATCGGGTATGTCCGTGCAGTTCTCAACATGAACACAAGCCAAATGACTGGCATTTGGTACAGAAAAATCAACCAAACTTTGAGTTTGACGGGATCAGGTCCGCGACTGGTGATGACTGATGGATCGCATTGCAAAACCAGCTCGGACGAATCTATTGACAAAATACGGGCTTCGTCGGTCATCGATTTCATATGTGACAGAACAGTATTTAGTACTGGGGCACCTCGTTTGGTGGCGCAAATGCCGCCCAATGACGAGAACGCCGCCTGTACTTTCTACTTTGAATGGAGAACACACGTGCGTCATGAATCATATCTATCTAGATCAAATCGACTGAGTCGGCCGACAGCATGCATGTCCGACAAGTGAGAGTGCTGCATGGGGATTCTTCACCACCTTGTCCATGCTGTGAGTTATTCGCGTGTAATTTGACTGATACAGTTCTGAACTTGTTCAGCATTCTCGTCATTCTAATGGGTTACACGATACTCGGAACCCTTTACAATCGCTACGTCTTGCATTTGCGAGGATATGATCAAATCCCCCAATTCTCTATGGAAAGCATGAAATATCACGTGCTCGAAGCCTTGGATTGGTTAAAAGATATCACAGCTATTTTGTTTGCAAACATTCATATCGGAACAGGCAATGACGGCGGTTTGCCGCTCAGGAGGCCAGGTGGTAGCGCAGATGGGCTCAACCCGCTCAGCCATTTTACACAGTCCAGGGAAGGGAATGAATTTGTTCGACCTCAGCCAACCAGGAACGAATCTGTTAGACGACACGACATCAATCCTATATCGCACCAGAGCCAGGTTCAAGCCGATTTCCATTCAAACAAATCTTCTTCACAACCACCCCAACCGTCACCGTTATCTTCGGTACCGCGACAGGAAGTCGCACGAAAGTTTGACACAGACGTTCCTCAAAACGTGGCACCAGCAGGGAAGGAGGAATTTGTATTAGATGACGAAGAGGAACAGGGACAAGAGATGGGTGCTATGAGTAGTACGTTGCCAGCATCGGCACGACACAACATCAATGGCCCTTGAAAAAACGTTCAGTGGAGTATCTTTTTTTTTTCCAACGTAGTCAAGAGGACGTCATAATCCGTCTTATCACCGTATTGAATATTTATGCTCGTCTTGCGTTCAAAACAGTGAACTGGTGCGAAGTCGTTGGAGTCCAACGTTCCGATTGCCGAACGCTCAAACTCCCCAAACAGGTTCATCTCCGCTCGTCGGAGTCTGTCAAAATGGGTTCGGTTGTTCGAGCTCCGCCATGTAAAAGTGAAGGGCTTCCCAACAACCAATGTTCTGGTTGCCCGATGGATGTCGATGGCCAAGAAGCAGCGAAAAGTAACCCCTTTCATTCTGACGTGGGTTTTACCGTCCTTTCCTGTTGAACGGCCCATCACTTGCCCTTAATTGTTGAGTTATTCCCCCCCCCCTCCTGATCGGTCTGAACAAAGGGCGAACTGCGCACTAAGTCATTATTACCACAGCAGTTCGATATGAAGGAGTTTGATGCCAAGGTGATTCAACTCCACCTACATTTCCAAAAACAACGGATCTACACTTTTGAGAATTTCGTCAAAGAACGCCAAGCAATTATTTTTGCGATTTTGCGATTACATAGTAGCGAATAGCTGCATTAGGCAACACATGTCATTCTTGTTAGCTGTCATCAAGTATCCATGTGGAACCCTGATCCTGGCTTGCTTCCCTCAGGTCAATGTATTCTAACAGGTCAGCAGCCTGTGAATGCGCGAACCCTGACGGAACATCGGGGACTGGATACCAAACTTGACTTTCGTTTGGCAATGCCCATATCTTGGCTAAACCATCGGGCCCTCTGAGATCATCGTTATTATGCTCTAGTCCCGTTGTTTGCCGCAACAAGGGAGGGGTCGCATTTTACCAAATCCGGCGCCGGTATTTTTGAGAACCTTGCTCGCATATTGGGTCGTTCCCTTTTCTCATCTGTGAATAGTATTGGATCGAATGGAGACATACAGTAAAAAATTTTTAGAGTTTGACAGCCTTATGATACTTGTAAGTAGATTGTACTTAGTGAGTTACTATGAAGCACCAAAGTGTTGGCGCGTTGCCAACTTGCCAAGCGCGTCAGCTAGCGTATCTGTCAATTTCTGATGGCATTCGGACCAGCCGAGGACAATGCGCGGGAGAAGTCTTTCCTCCTATGGGTGTAGTTCGAGCCATTTGAAAGTCAGTTGACTATCTGCTGTAATAGCAGGTACAGGATCCCGTCAGAGAGCTTGTGCATCTTGAGTAAGGTCGCGGGAAAAGTGATGCGAGCAGATAATGCCATAATTTGTTTGTAGCGTCCATCAAGATGCCTAACAGCATCTTTAAGGCATCGCTCGGTCACTTGGTTCTTGCCGGCGGGAACTCCCCTATTCCTCTTATCGTATGCAAAGGGTTCCGAAATTATCGCACCAAGGCCACAAGTCAGGAGCTCTTTTAGGGTATCGAGTATCGCCAAATAAGCCTCGCTATGCTGCATCCAGCTGGAAATATCTTCGTGTTCAAGGTAGTCATGAATCACGCGAAGTAAACATGACGTAGATACGATACGCGCGATAGGTGGGTGGAGTTCTGCGCTCAAAGACCGCAGAAGTCGTGGCAACGTGCGAAGAGTTTGCACGAACGTGTGCTCAAATTGTCGTCCACATGGATCTTTCCGGCGCATGAAGGTTTTGATATATCCAGAAGAGAGAGTTTCTTCATCGAGCGCGAGCGCAAAGGCATTGGTGAAGTTGCTAAGAACATCAAACGTGGCGATGGCACGTATGCCAGGGCAACAGTTTTTTACAGTGCATTCTTTTCCTCCAACACAGTCTTGGGGGCAGTCTACTGGCGTAAAACATCCGCGACAGTACTTTGTCTGACACGCAGTACAAATTGCGTGTAGACCCATCACAGTCTCCTTATCCAAACGTAAGTAGATTCCTGAATATACATCAAATGAACCTACCGAATTGTGAACCCTCTCCACATGCCCGTCACAGTGACAGCATTTCCGCGGAGGCGCGAAGAATCGGACTGTCGAAAATAACTCTTGGGAGAAATCAAAGTCATCATTCAACGCATGAGGACCGTTTCGGTCCAGGAACTCGGAACGTGGACCATCAATTACGTATGTTCGAGCGAATGAGCCCGACTGTACGCCGGGCTGGTGATAAGATCCAGGAAAAATAGATTTTCCATCGGAGAAACCTTTAGCCTGGTCTGCGATAAGTACGGACAAAACGTCCGATTCATCAGAGGCAATCGTGCTACGGGCCTGTGAACGCGATGTAATCCGCCGTTCAGTTTTGATTGCATGGTTCGGGTGTGATTCGGCTTGTCTATTAGAGGTACCTACTGGTGCAGTCAGGGATGAACGCTTTACAGAATTTCTGATGTTGTGGCCTTCAGATTGCTTGTCTTCCAGTGTTCTCGACGAAGAAGATGCGCGCATATGTGTATCCGAGCGGCGCAACCTGTTCCTCGCCTCCCGGAGGGCAGTCTCCTCTGAAAGTGCGAGTGCCTTTGCAAGTGCTACATCCTCAATTGCTTGCAGAGCTTCGTTGTGCATACGAATGGCTTCTTGCTCATGCGTAATTTGGCTCATCGCCTTGAGCATGGCTTCGTCATCATGCTCCAGAACATAATCTCGTTTGCTGAGCGAGGACCTAGTCAGATGAGAGTCATATCCAGCTGCTGGAGACGGACAAAAGGGGACGATATCTGGCATGGCTGACGGTGAAGGAGGTTCGGCGATCCATTTGGGTTATATAACGGCGGTGAGTGGCTATATGCGGTTTGACCACGACTTGACAACGTTGGGGGAGTCACGTAGCCCCACAGGTTTTGCGCAGATAGGAAATGTGAGGGCTAGTTCCGTGCATGTATCGATCATATCGTCTGCGCAATGCGCATATAGACACAGCTATCACGTGCCATATAGGCGTCTAGATTATGCTGGAAGCGCTGATTTAACGATAAAGGCATTCTACTACATAAGATGCATGATAGACTGCGGCTTGCAGCCTTGAAAGTGCAAGAGATCGGCCTCGATGATGATATAATGGTACTGTCCCAAATTATTAGCGACATACATACCAACGATAGTATCTTCATGGTTCCCAGCATCCATTGGAAACTTGGACGGTTTAGTGTGAAAGAGCCACGGTGTAAACAATCTTCGTCGGCCAATACACGTTGCTTTGTACAGGTGGTAAGCGTATTTTCACGAAAGCAAGCATACAGTAGGAATATATTAGATAACTGTCAATACAATGTATAAATTCCTGTTCTAAATTTTTCAGCGATCGATCTTACAGAAGGATAATACTCACATATATGTTTGAGAGGTAGTTTATGTAGGAACAATCGATCCATCAATAACATATAGAACACCATTAGATGCCTGCCAGAATAACCATCGCATCAGTATAAATCAACCGAAAAACAATAAACTTACTTCTCTCATACTGAGGATCTTGATTCCACCGTCCACCGTCACTCGATTCCATGGCAATCCTTGGCCATCATTCTTGGCGATGGGTTTGAAGGTGACAAGTTTCCCGTCTAAGAGCGTCGGATACGCTTCCGGCGAATCCAAATCAATAGGAGAAATCTAGACAATAATTGGACCACCCAGTGATAAAGACATGCGACTTACGGGAATAATATGACTTGAAATCCATTTTTTAACATTCTCTTTCGATATCCTATCATATTCTTCATCAGATATGTGGATACTTTCGTCCGCCATCTCAGGACTCTGGTGCCTGCGAGAAGTGAAATTACGCACAGGATTGGACTATGGTGACTCACGGTTTCCTCGTCGAAGACATGACTGCCCGGTTCGTTGGAGCCAATATTGTAAGCTTCGATTTCTCATCAGTCAACGAACTACTAAGTTCGAGTTCGCGTGCGTAAGAGTAGAAGATCGACACAGAAGTCTCCACCGTCAGCAAATCAGCCAGCGATGGCTTTGAGTGAATTTCGGGAGGGAAGATATCGTTCTTCAATACCATCTGTTCGCCGACATGGGCCATGGTCGATAGAATCGGTGACAGAGCGAATATAGACAGAAGAAAGAAGCGCATGTTCAGTTTCTGCGGCGTCTTGCGGGTCAGAGAAGGATGGGAATGGATTACTAATACTGAGCTGGAAGTAGTCGTTAGCCGCCTACTGCAAGGCATATACTATTGATTCATTTACTATCCTCAATGGTATCCTTCTTGGATGGCTGCGGACACGGACAAGGTCGGATACAAGATTGGTATGAACCTGGGCATACTTTCTTTCCATTTAGGTCTTCTCCCTTTTTACGGTATGTGTTTATGCGCTGTATTATGCTTCCGTTCGCTTTGCTCGTTGCTAGTATGCTTATAGTCCCTCGTACTTGCACCTGTCACCTTAGTTGACTTTCCACCATTGCCATTGACGTAAGTTTGTATTTTCAATCGACAACTTGCCAGGTCGCCCATATATATCTTGACTACCGATTTCCATCTCTCAATAATAGGCGCATAAATAAAATTCATTCTGGACATGAGAGAGTATGCGGCCGGGGCGTCTGAATGACTTCAGATCCCTATCACAGGACATGAAACTCAAGGAAGAAATAGTAGACGAAGATCTAAAGTGCTAGACCTTATTCGCCAAAGCAAGATATCTCTAACACCTCACAAGATATTACCGCTCGGTGTATTGGGGTCCATATTCGAGATATGCGCGGATGCAGCTGTACGTTTTCCACCTTGGCCACCCTATGACTGCCGGCGTTGCAATAATATTATCACCATCACTCATGTTTGGTCCGCATGGAAACGACTTGCGTTTTTAGTGCCTACATTGTGGAATAACATTTCGAATAATAATAAAGTACGAACCGAAGTGTCGGGATTTCCAGGAACATGCAAAAGGTCGGAACGTTGCGATCATTGTACCAATTCAAATGAGGCGGACGGTGCATAAACGTGACAAGACGATTGCTCGGGCCACGGAATAGCAATGGCAGGCATGTGCAAGAAATGAGCCATGATCACTTGTCATTCAGCTGTTGGAAGAACGAGATATAGATGCCGTATTAAGGCCTCAACTAAAATTTATATCGTTGTTTCCTGGACGTCAATAATTTGTCTACATTCTGACAACAGGCATGATGCAAACGGAATCCCGTCTATGGTCGAAGTACGCAGATTGCGACACGTTACCATTTGACTTGAAATACTCTCCGACTTGATGGTTCAGGATCATGACTTGCGCTGAAGAGCGTTTGAAGTGACACAAGAGCTTTAGACATCTGAGGCTGGATATGGGTACGATTTTCGTCCATAGGCCGGAGGTGTTCTGACACCACGGGCGTCTAAAAGGCAGTCCTTGCGTGACACTGATGCGCCACTCATCTTGCTTTGTCTCTCTTTCAATTGCGCTTTCACTTGCCGCCACTCCACCTTATTCAATGCCAGAGTCAGATGCGGATTCGAACCCTATGTCTGCCTCCCAAGGCACACCACAAGGCATACGAGTACAGGAACTTTGGTTCGAAGACGGGGGTATCATAGTACAGGCCGAGTCCTGCCAGTATCGTGTTTCACGAAGCATTCTTGCTGCACGATCCAGCATATTCAAGAGTGCATTTGACTCGTTCCCAGCGTCTCCTATAGGAGAATGTTAAGAAATGATGGACGGCGTCCGATTCCTCCGTCTGCCTGATGCCGAGCGAGATGTCACACACTTCTTCAAAGCTATATTCGACTCCTCGTAAGCAGACTTTTCTTCATTCTCGCTGTTCGGCCTAAAACGTCTGCTCAGATACTTTAAGCCATATCCAGGCAAGACTTCATTTTCAATCGTTGCAAGCGTTCTTCGACTCAGCCACAAATACGACGTGAACTTTCTCCAGAAGCGTGCTCTTAGACACTTGGTCAGTGGATATTCTAACAGTTTGGCACGGTGGAACGCACGAAAGGTACATATTGCATATACCGAGGGAAATGAGCTCCTCGAAGCTTTCATGGTCGTGCAGATCGCTTTAGAAGTGGACGCACAATGGCTCCTCCCCGCAGCCGTCTACAAATGTTGCACATATTCTATCCAGAAAATCCTGGCGTTAGAGGCAGAACCAGAATCTGCAATTTTTGCATTCTGCCCCACGTTTTCCGCGGCGCGGACGCTATGTCTGACTACTTGGCCGAAAATTCGTGCATCATACCATTCGCTGTATGGTCATCTACGCACGACGACATGCATAGACAGGCCGAAATGTCTCGTATATCTGAACAGTATCTCTGCTGCTTACGAAACTTTAGCCAGCGTTTGCAATGCCAAGAATGATCCTCTCAATTCTCTCGGTGATGGATATTGGGCAATGTTGAAGAATAATTTATGCAAAAGGTGTTTTCGCGAGTCGAAAAAATTCTATGGCGAATGGAGGTGCGATCTATGGCTTGGACTGCCACGGATGATGGGTCTGAAAAATATGGATGGCCTCATTACGATTTGACGAAGCTAGAGCTTATTAAATTAAATTTAAGCATATATTGGATGTATAGGTCACGACTTTCATACAATTGTTTTGTATTTTTTTGCTACTGTGAATCTACATTTCTCTTGAATGATTCCGTGGGCGTTGCGCGTGACTAACGAAAA
The DNA here is from genome assembly GCA_023014475.1 of Amanita pallidorosea. Taxonomy (NCBI): domain Eukaryota; kingdom Fungi; phylum Basidiomycota; class Agaricomycetes; order Agaricales; family Amanitaceae; genus Amanita; species Amanita pallidorosea. Next base: position 107,578 of record JAEBUS010000070.1, read on the forward strand.
GCACCAATGCACGTTATAGGCATGATCTATCCATGTACGAGGCGAGTACCTGTTTGTTGCTTTAATGCATTGATGTATCTTATGACTTAGACCAATAAGGGGAGGACCTAAGAGCCTGTTTAGTGACTCCGATCAGACCCAAATGAAACGTTCCCACAATTATTCACGTGTGTCGGAGTTTGAATTTGACCAGCTGTGTGGCATCAGAGCTTATCAGCTTATCTCCCAGTCAAACCACCACCACATTCCACACTGTACTATGCCCACCACATCCAGGGTACACCAGCGGATTGTTCACCTTGTCAGTCTGCTTGTCACTATCATTGTCCCTACATTGCTGCAGATCATAAGGACTTTTAATGACAAGGAGCCCTACCACACCTCTCTTCTTACAGGTGAAGGGTGGGTTCAAGAGCTGCTGAATGGTCACCCAAAACGCATTCGCTGTGAATTGGGTGTAACAAAGCATGTATTTCAGGAGCTTATTGCAGAACTGCATGCTATGGGATATCAACGATCAAAATATGTATCTCTGGAGGAACAACTGGCCATTTTCCTCTATACCTCTGTCACAGGCCTTACAACTCGACATGTTGGTGAGTGGTTCCAACGATCAAATGCGACAATCTCAAAGTGAGCCCATTGTTTCTATGTATTGACCTAATTTTTATTGTATCAGATATTTCAAACTAATGGCCAATATCTTTTCATCTCCACCATTCTATACACAGCATGTCTCCCAGCCAACATCTTATGATCATGGATCACATCCTCTAAACCTCAAGCCAAAACTATATCCATTTTTTCAGCATGCCCTTGGTGCTATTGATGGTAGTCATATACATTTTGCACCACCTGCCTTGTATTGAATCAAATGACAGCAGCGCAGCTAATCAAACTAAGTAAGGATTCAATTACTTACATGTTAGTTTGTTACTGCCTTAGTAAAAGTACTAATGTTAGTTGTAAAACTGAGGGGATAGTCGCTCAGAACGCCCTCCTTATATATGTTTCAGAAACCCTAACCTAAGTACAGTGTAATCTACCTATTACATAATATCGATCCCTAAAACAAGTCATCCTGAGTCTTCTTCTATTTATATTCCTTCTATGATGTTCTAAATGACATCATTTCATTCTATATGACGTTGTATGAGTCATTATTGTTGAGCAGCAATCATATGTCCGTCAGACATAGTTTGTCTCAGTGGTCGTCACTGTCATGAACGATGAGCTCATATGTCCGTTAGACATAGATTCATACGTCTGTGATGACAAGAGTATTGTATCACTGTCATAGACAGTGACCAGACACCTCTCCAGGTGTTTGAGTATTGTATCACTGTCAGAGACAGTGACCAGAGACCTCTCCAGGTCTTTACACTCATAGAGTGGAGATACTCACATCCTGGTAGGGAAGAAAGAGCAACTGAGTGTATATTGGATATCTACTGGTCTTATATACACTTTTAGTGTATGTACATATTTGTGTAAAAGACTTGTATCTAATATATGAAATAAAAGAAATAAAAGAAATAGAAATACCCTCTAAGGGTCAAACCGGTGATAGCCGTGTTGAAGGCTATACTTAGGGGTATTTGGGGTGAAGATCGTTCAACACCCCCCATAATCTGTACAGTCATGTACTGATTAGTAAAGATCTTCTCACAGGCCTGCAAGAAGAGGTGCGTATATTCTTTCAAAAATCTTCGAAAGAAATGTGGCCAGAGATTCCCTCACGTCTCCATCTTTCCTTTAATTGCCAAGCCCAAAAAGCTTTAGGAGGAAATTTCCAAGGATCTCGTCCTTGAAGGGCTTGGTCCATCCATATGGCAACAGCCGGAGTGTATGTGATTTGCGGCTGGGGTTTTTTAGGTGATGGAGGTGGGGGTTCCTCAAAGTGGCAGCGAGACGACCTCTCGCATTCGTGTCCGACATTGGAGTGTCCTCCTATTGTCAGAATAGGTTGTTTTTTACTGCGGGGTTTCCTATTTTTGCCCATAATGATAAAGTTGTTCAACGTTCTTTCAATCAGCTGGAGTAATCTCTACAGTGATAGACTGGTCTCTTTATCGCAGTAAAATGAAGCAGTTTAGGGCCCTACTCCAGGGCCATCAGTAATCAATTTAATGATTCTGATAAACCTAACATTGGTGTGAATTTTTCAAATAATATTCGACCAAGATTTTTAGTCAGAATATCAGCAGGATTTTCAGATCCTGGAATGAATCGTAATTCTATCTCTTTCTTTTTTATGAGTTTTCGTATAAAATGATATTTAATATCAATATGTTTTGAATGTTTTTCAGTAACAGGGTTATTTGCAATAAATAGAGATCCCATATTATCACCATAGATAGGTGCAATTGTTATAGGAAAATGGATTTCACTTAGTATTGATCTAATCCATTTGTTTTCTCTAGCACAGTCAGATAAAGCCATGTACTCAGCTTCTGTTGACGATAGTGCCACTGTTTTCTGTTTTCTGGACGTCCAAGATACTACTCCTCCTGATAAAAGAGTAAAGAATCCAGATGTGGAATGTCGATCATTTTTATCTGAAGCCCAATCTGAGTCAGTATAGCTCATTAGGCCAGATCTTAATGATCCATCGTATTTAATGAAGAGATCTGCAGTTTTTGCTAGATATCTAGCCATTCCTATTGCATGTTTTAAATGATCTGATGATGGATTTGCTGAGAATTGAGACATTTTTATCACAGCAAAACATATATCTGGTCTTGTTCCGATCATTAAATATAGTAATGATCCAATAACTGATTGATATTGTGATCTAATCTTTTGATCTAATGATTGATCATTTGTTATTGGTTCGTATCCAGTTGGAAGTGGAGTGTTTATATGTGTAGCATCACTCATTCCTAGTCTCTGGATTACTTTATGCAAATAGGGTTTTTGATCGATGGTTATTTTATCTCCTTGTTTCTTTATTTGGAACGATAAAAAGTTTTTTGTTTGACCATCAATGAGATCTCCTAAATCTCTAGATTCCCATCTATTCATAAATTCTTGCTTTTTACGCAATGTTATGATTTTGTTAGATCCCAAAAACATTGAGTCATCAACATAAATTATTGCTATGACAATGTTGGATCCTTGTTTAAAAACAAATACACCCACATCCGAATGTATTCGTATAAAGCCCATTTTTTCCATTGATTCGTCTAATGATTTCCACCAAGCTAAAGAAGCTTGTTTTAATCCATAAAGTGCACGATATAATTTATATACCATGTCTTTTTTATCTTTATTTATAAAACCTGGTGGTTGTTTCATATATATTTCTTCATCCAGCTTTCCGTATAGAAATGCAGCAGTCACATCTAGAAATGACACATATAGTTTTTCTAGTGCTGCAAGTGCAAGTATGAGACGGCATGTCTCATATCTTACAACTGGTGAGAATATTTCATCGTAATCAATGCCATCTATTTGGGAAAAACCCTGGGCAACTAGACGAGCTTTTTTACGTCCATCGTCTTTTTGGACATAAACCCATCTGCAACCTATAGCCTTTCGACCCTCAGGGAGATGTTGTAGATTTATTATTACGCCTCTTTTAATGAGCATATCCCATTCTTTCTTTTCAGCGTTTATCCAATCTTTTTGTTCGCTGATTGGTAAGCGAAATATTTCGTGGTGATGTTCAGGTACAGCTGTATTTGCTGTATCGTTGATAGGAATTGCATAAGATAGCAATTCATTAATTGTGAAACGATTTAATTTCGTTCTTCTATCAATTTTTTCGATTTCAACTGGATCTTTATCTCCATAGACGTTATCTGGTCGATTGACTGGTCGTCTATTTCTAGTTGGTCTCGATGGACCTGGAGATGAGGGTCTTGAAGGAGCAAATAGATCTTCTTCAATTTCTCTTTGATCATCTGAATCGTCACTTCCGGAATTACTTCCTGAATTATCTGAATCATCACTTCCTGAATCGTCATCTGAGCTATCAGATCCTTTTCCTTTGGGAGATATACTAGATTCATCAGACGAGTTGCTATCACTCTCTGACTTTGATGAATCTTCTTCATCTGATGTATTATGTTCGTTGGACGATTCATGAGGTATTTCTGGTATGAGATCCTCAAACTCTTCCTCTGGATTGAGGAATGTGGGAATTAGATCAGAGTTTCGACATTTTGGAAATTTTGTTTCGTCAAAAACTCCAGTTGTTCCCATAAAAATGGTATTATTTTCGGGATTCATAAATTTATATCCTTTCATTCCATTTTTATATCCCAGAAAGATCATCATCTTAGATCTGGCTTCAAGCTTATTTTGTCTGCGTTCAGCAGGAATATATACGTAAGCTTGGCATCCAAATACTCGTAAATCCGATACATTCGGTTTTTTCTTTTCGATAAGAAAATATGGTGTCTGCCATTTATTACGAGCTATGGGAGTCCTATTATATAGGTATACTGCGTGTTCAAGCGCAAATTCCCACCATGATTGTGGTAAGCAGGCGTCGAATCTAAGGGATTGTGACTTTTCCCAAATAGTTCGATTCATTCGTTCAGCTCTGCCATTTTGTTGTGACGTATATGGAAGTGATTTCTGGATCTCAATACCGAGATCTTTGAGATATTTTTCACTTTTAGTGAATTCACTTCCTCCGTCAAACCGCCATTTCTTTGGCAATATTCCATGTTTGTTTTTTATTAATGCAACAAATTGCTTTAGCGAAGATTCCGTATCGGATTTCTTTTTTAATAAACCAATCCATAGATGTCCAGAGAAATCATCAATAAATGTCACGAAATATTTATATTTGTGATATGATATCATTGAGATTTCTTTGAGATCTGAATGTATTAAATCAAAAGGAGACGATGCTCTACTTTGTGATTCTGGAAATGATTTACTTCGCATTTTTCCTTTTGCGCATCCTGAACATATTTGTTTCCGTTTTGGAACTGGAATATTTGGGAATCCGTCTAAATGAATTTTTCCTTTTCGGATTACTTCATCTTGTGGATGTCCCAATCGTTTATGCCATATATGAAAATCAGGTTTTCGTGTTACAACGTTTATTGATTCATTATGAATTTCAGAATCTAACCAATATATGGTTTGTCCTTTTTCATGTGGTGAGAATCTTATAATTGATGATTCTTTAATAAGATCGATATGATCTTTGTTTCCTGAAAGGGAATACCCTTGATTTAGGAAAGTTCCCATGGAGAGTAATCTCGTATCCATGTCGGGAATATAAAAGACTGGCCTGATCAATTTTATATCTGCTTTTCCATTAACAGTTATTTTGATCATAACGGCTCCTACGCCTAGTATCTGTAAAGTTTTTCCTTTAGCAGCGGTTTGTACAAACCTCTTATCGATCAATTGTCGATAATATAAGAAGTCATTTTGATTGTGTGTAAAATGCAATGATGCTCCTGAGTCAAGAATCCATGACGACTCATTTTCTTTACATTTCACACAATTATTGCAATGAGAAAAATAATGTATATTTTCATTATATACATTTATACTACCATGTCGCTGTAAAAGCATTTAGTAGTTTCTCTATTGACAAATGAATGACTTAACTCGTCACCGAGGCTTACAGCATCGTCATCAAAGAGCGGATCCATCGGGATGTCGTAATCTTTGTCACCATCCTCAAACAACGTTTCTTCCAAAACGTCTTGTGGATTTCCCACAGTTGAGTAGTCAAGATCTATCTCAGATCTTTTTTGTTTGTGAGGTGGTTCAAAAGATATTTCATCTTTTGTGACGGTATCTAGTATTTTTAAAGTTTCCGTCGTGGGTATAGCGCCGATGCGTTCTGCAAGCGATCTAGTCTTGTTAGACTTTTCCCATACACCCTTTCGGGTTTGTGATTGACCCGTGAATCGGGCAGCTGGTGGGAGCATGCGGTTTTGTACATTTCGTGCCGCAATTGAAAGAGCCGGAGATACAATCTCGACGGCGTTATGCTCCTGATCAGACTCAGGAGGAACGTCTGCTTCTTGGGCGCGTTTCTTTCCCTTGCCTCTAAAACCCTTGCGAGGGCGAGGTCTTTGATCTTTGGATTCGTCAGAACCCTGACGCTGGTTTTCGTCATCCTTTTTCTGATGGTTCCACGTCGCATCTTTTTCCTTCCTCTTTACTCCGCTGATTTTATTTGCTTTGTCCTAGAATTATATTGTTGTTTCATAGGTAACCCCTCCGGTATTCTCCGATGATGGAATCGGAGATAGTCTCAAAGGTGAATTTATCTGTTCCATATAACTGGAACATGGCTGTAGAAACGGCAGTCCATTCTTTTGGAAGAGCGCTGCAAGAATAAGGGCCTGCATGAAATCAGGGATCTCGACTTTGTCCTCAGTGAGTTGTGCGAAATATGATCCAAGTCTTTCGATCTCAGGTACGGGATCTTTCCCTGAGAGTTGGAATTTAACCGTTTTCTGAAAACGGTCAAATATGAGCGCTGGTGTAGTCTTTTATAGCTAGTAGCCAACGTGTTCCATGCCGAAAGTAGTTGGTCGTCGGAAGCTATATGTCGCCTGATAGAATCAGATACTTTGAGACGTAAAGCTCCTAGACCGGAATCATTAAACTTTTGCCATTCCCGGAGTTCTTTTCTGTATTCTGTTGCTGCTGCAGCGCCAGCTGAATCGGCGGGAGGGGATGGTTTAGGAAATGATAGATTGATGATAGACCATGATCCTATGTGAAGAAGGTAGGACTTCATCCTTTCTGCCCAGACGCGATAGTCAATGCCGGTGAAAACATTGATAGAATCGATGCCAGTGGAGGTCTTGGAGGACGACATAGTGTATGATATTCTTATCTATGAAACATATTATGTTAGCGTCTTTGTTTCATAAATTTTAAATGAAAAATATGAAAATCTTTTCGTCATTGATCATGTCCTTGAGACATGTTTTGTCATCGTTGGCAACAATGACGGGCTTACCGGGGCCCATAACCTGTTGAGCAGCAATCATATGTCCGTCAGACATAGTTTGTCTCAGTGGTCGTCACTGTCATGAACGATGAGCTCATATGTCCGTTAGACATAGAGTCATACGTCTGTGATGACAAGAGTATTGTATCACTGTCATAGACAGTGACCAGACACCTCTCCAGGTGTTTTGAGTATTGTATCACTGTCAGAGACAGTGACCAGAGACCTCTCCAGGTCTTTACACTCATAGAGTGGAGATACTCACATCCTGGTAGGGAAGAAAGAGCAACTGAGCGTATATTGGATATCTACTGGTCTTATATACACTTTTAGTGTATGTACATATTTGTGTAAAAGACTTGTATCTAATATACGTAAATAAAAGAAATAAAAGAAATAGAAATACCCTCTAAGGGTCAAACCGGTGATAGCCGTGTTGAAGGCTATACTTAGGGGTATTTGGGGTGAAGATCGTTCAACAATTATGAGTCATAAACATGAGTCATTATGACTAATCATGAGTCATAATCATGAGTCATTGTGACTCTAAATGAGTCATAAGTATGAGTCATTATGACTAATATGAGTCATAATCATGATCAATGACATGAGTCATAATTGTGAGTCATAAGTCACATGACTAATATACTATTTTATGATTAATATGAAACACTTAATTATAGTTATTCAATCTTATCTAATTAGATAAGATATAGATAAGATATAGATTAGATAAGATGTTCATTACATTAGTTATTGTAATGAATGTAACTATCTAATGTAACTATTATAATAACTGTCAGAGTTTTGACACCTTGTACCAGGGATCTTACTGGAATAGGACAACACTTTACACTCCCCCCGTGTCCCCTGGACTCCTGGTTGAGTCCTGACCTGTCCAGGACTGTCCTGGTCAAGTCCTGGTTCAGTCCTGGTTCAGTCCTGACCTGTCCTGACCTGTCCAGGCTTTAGTGTTCTGGCCACCACCAGGACTCTACCAGGACTCTTACCAGGACTTTTAGGAGTGTTACTGGGACAAAATACCCTGCATGACCTTCCCAGCACTGTATTTCATTTTCCCACAGTCAAATATAACTCTACTACACATTCCATTATTCCACCAAGTTTCCACACTCACATACACATCCCCACAGCTGATTCATTACTGGTCTACATTTTCCCACAGTCAAACCATCAAATTCCCACATTAGATTACATTTCCCACACCCCATCTGAATATTTATACACCCACCCCATTGCTGACCGTGCCCTCATATATTTTCCCACGGTCAGCATAACTTCCATGCATATTATCACACTGCATTCATACAAACCTACTTTACACATTCCCACATAACACTAAATTTCCCACAGTTACAACCAGACATAAGTGTTATCCACACAGATGACTCATACCATTTTTCCATGGTCAGAATAACCCCTGTGGATTTCCCACACTACTTCATTTTCTGCACTAAGCCACCTTTTTGTATGAATTCCCACAATAGACTATGCTTCCATGGTAAATACCTTCCCAAAAACCAATTCCTCACCCATGTTCTCATTAACAGACATGCATTCAACAGAGGAAAGAAAAGTCATGACATGCTTTGTACTTGAACTTTGACATTTCTACAATCTGTCACATGGCAAGCCCTCCAAAGCGTTCTCATGATATGCACAGTAGACACCCCCACGTGCATTTTGCAGATCACTTGTACAGTTACCCAGGCACAATGGGTGTGGCCAATGACTATCCCATCCAGACAACCAGCCTAACAAGGGAATTTTCAATCATCATCAGTTTCCATGAACTACTTCCTGTTGACTTCCAGGATTTAGCCTAATATTCATCCATACCCAATTCTCTGCTTTCATCATTTTCTGTGATCACATCAGCAGTCCCCTTATATTGTTGTGCACATTCAGCACAAGCATGGTGTTCAGCAGCTCTTATAATGCCCTTTTCACCAAGGATCTTGTATGCCTCTGATGTCACTCCTCTATTGAAAGATTATCATCCATTGTGACATCTACATTAGACTCGTTGCAACAAAACGCATTGATTTCTTGATTGAAAGAGAGAAGCATCAAGTTCGATCGAGATAGAATATTGAGAAACTCACCCGGATTCCACCCAGCCTTTGCCTGTACCGAAAAGCTTTGGTCAGACCACGTCAGATATGGCTCAATACCTTGCGCACTCACTGGGAAGCCGGGGGTACCACACCTCCGTTATGCCCAACAGTAATCTTATTAAATCCTGCAGCGATTCTTCGTCTTGTAGATCAACGGTTCAAAACCGAGTTGAGGTTGTCCGGCTTTGAGCCTAGCGTCATTCAGGAGCGCGACAATGGCCGAGAAAAGTGGGAGCAGCCGCAGAGGTGCCGGCGACTTTACCAGGCGTGCCACTCACGAAAACGCGGTAGTTATCACCTTGGCAGCAACGTCAGGATAAGCCTGTAACAAACCGTTTCAGTCGGGTGCGGAATGTAAATGACCACATGCGTTGAACTCACACGTCCTTTCCTAAGATTATGGAATGTCAGTTCAGGCTACGAGCAAAGACCAAATGGCACCCATACGGATTATAGAGACCGTGGTATAGTCCGTGCGGGAAGGGAATCCAGGTACTTCTTCCGCACCGTTTGATAGTCAGTTTGATCAAACTAGCGAGATACGCATAAGTGCTCAGCGGTCTCATTTTGACTGGGACATACGTAATTGCTGAACCCGCCTCCTGAGAAGAAATCACTGACTGCAACTTCTGGGTGGCCAGTGGAGCGCCAACGGCGGTAACACTGAAGGGCGACTAGTCAAAAAAGAATCAGCATGCTTCAGGGCGAGCAACTGACTGTGGACAGCTAGCAGATGAGGATGAGTCGTCGGAAGCGATATATATATATTACGTAAACACGTACGAGCGCAGGGAAGGCAGGGACGAATTGTTTGGTAATGCTTTTTGTCATGGTGAGCATTTTTGAGTCGCAGGGTCCATGTTACCGTCGCCCACGCCCAAATCGCCAGATGCAAATATGACAGAAATCCCGCGTGCACCTATTTGGTCATAAATTAAAAAATCGGCGTGAGCTGAGGGGAGCGGACGTACCTATTGAGCAAAGCCATTGCAAACTCTCTGTGCGTAGCTCTTGGGAACTGAAGGTATGATTATCAGCCAGGGCACACAGTAGTACAGCATGGAAATCCGTACCGGTTTGTTCATCGTCACCATAGCTGGTGGAGATGACGTGAGGTACATCATCACTCGCCAGAACGAAATCCAACCAGTCCGTGTAGGGTCTGCGTGATTCTAGATTAAGACAAGAGCTTGGAGAAAGCCGTATGGATCAACTAACTCGTTAGTATTTTGGGGCGTAATCTCGTCTGGATTGAACGGAGGCTTTCCAGGTGTGGAGTAGAAAGTCCCCTGGGAAGCATTAGTATCTATTCCTTCCGGGGATTAAACAAAAGGAACGAACAGGTATAGGGTGAGAAAGGCCGAAGCCAAATTGAACATCAAGGTTGGCCTCAAGACCCGCTTGCGATGGATTTGTGGGTTCGTACCATCTGGAGTGTGGAATTAGAACGCGTGGAACGCATACAACACATCTACAGGACCAACGCACGTTTAACGGAGACGAATTTGAAGGAAGAGCCGAGAGCATCGCGACGTTGATCACCGTAGAATAACTGGAGATCGTTGAGATTAGCAAATTGTCCGTCATATCCAGTAAACCGATGCTGGTTCCTTTTGCACTCGGGGTATAACCGGTAGCATTGTATATTTGTGCAAGCATCGGATGGTGATTGTCCCTTCGCAACTTGGATCCACAGAACCAGCTTCGGTTACAGTCTGATATTGAGCAACAGTATGGTCCTCGCCTAGCCATATTGCATTGGACCCATAGGGCTTGAAACGTCCGAACATGGTGTTGGTTGGACAACATCGATATGTTCGTACAGGAATTTGGGAAGGCTGTAGCTCGTTGTTCTAACGAGGAAGTCGCCATCGGTCTCGTGCTTGTATACATGGTATTCCTGTTATACGTATATATAAAAAAGTGTGTTTGACAGCAAAATTGATATGGGAAACTGACCGTGTCGAGCATCTCTTCTGCCACGCTGACGGGAATGGCAATCTTTATCCAGTCTCCAGCGGAAGAGCGGGAAATTTCAGTATCCCCGAGTCCATAAGCAGAAAGCCAACCATTGACGGCGGTGACGGAGCTTGGGTAAGGAGCGACGAGTTTTTCTACCTCCGCTTTCGAGAGGTGCTGGCCGTAACGAGAGTGATCAGGATCGCTAACCTCGTACAAGAGGCGCTCCAAAGTGGGAAAATTGGGCTGGGGCAACCCAATGCGGAGGGAAATGATGTGGCCAGGCGACGGCTTGCTGTGCTTCGCCCATCCTCTGGGTATAGTGATAGTCTCTTTGATGAGATGTTCGGTGGTGCGAGGAGCGGCATATGTCGAGGCGGCAAGCGCAAGGAGGGCGAGGAGGGAGAAACATCCCATGTTGGGCAACGAAAAAACAGACAAAAGCAGACAAAAACTGATGAGAGTAAGGGCGCCTTATAAGCGCTGGGTTTGATGCTGTCAGTGACAGACCTGACAGGCACCTGAATTCTGAATAGAGTTGATGGCAATCGGGACTGAATCAATCTGTCAGCCTCTGGGCGCAATTAATCTCATCGCATTCCGGTGTCGACAGAGTTGCTTGAGTTTGCAGTTGGGATTGGACAATAAGGTCTTGATATTGATCCTTACCTTACCTTTCGAGAAAATGTTGATTATGCTAATTGCTATGCGTTGTCATCGCGACCACTTTTTTCTGTGATCCGCGATGGCCAACAAATTGCCAAGAATCATATTTAGTACTGGGAAGTGAAGCTCAGAATTGCGATCCGTTTACGTGCCTTTTGACTCGGGTCGCTTTTGGGGGTGGAGATACCTTCCGGGAACGTAACGAAGGTGGCAAAGGACACGTAAAGTACCCATGGAATGACTCAACGAGAAGGAAAGTCGAGAAGGGTCAACATTTCAGCTGTCATCTTGGTTGCAATCGGATATGGTGTAACGGCTACATTGCCGCCTTTCAGTATGAACGCGGCAGCTCGGGGTTCGATTCCCGTATCCGAAAATCTTTTTTTTTTGCCTTCATGCTAAGGTCTATTCATTGCATGTCGTAAATTAGGTGGCCAAAAGTGCGTTTCCCCAACTGGGTTTTGGGCTGAACCAATGCACTGATTTTCACACCTCACGTCATAACCAAGATGCCCCTTTTCCAAGCGCTAATGTCTTCAGCATCCTATGTGACTTCAATGTCCATCTACTTAGCCAGGCAGACCCCATGGCCTCCTATTCAATGCTTCCTGAGTACATCGTTCGACATGTATCTCGAGAATCATTCGAGGCAGTGTAAGATTGACCACTTGTCATGTACTTGCAGTTTCACACATCATGATGCACGTCCTAGATCAGATCGCACCGCCGCTGCCACCCATGCATGTGACTGCTTTCGTTATGGCCGCTCGATTTTGACCCTTTTCTGGTACTGGCTGGTTTGCATTGTGTACGAAATGGTTATTGAAATGCCCGCGTGGTTAACATGTGTAGTGGAATTAAAGTACAGTTGCGGGAGTCTGAAGCTTACGAGGCTGCACCGATTTACCTGACGTCGCTTTGGGTGGCCTTGAATCAGGTGAGTATGGGCGGTGTCTGGTCTTCTGTTCGTTAACGATCTCAGATACCGATATCCATGGCACAGCTCGGAGCATCACCATGAGTTACATACGTTATGGAGCCACAAATTACACTTTAACAGCTCGATTCATACTATTCGACTCACGGTTCCGTTTCCTGAAATGGTTCCGGCGATGGAATCGTGATCTCATGGCACGTCCCAACGTAACGTCCTTCGCATGTTTCAAACGCGGCAGAGGTACAAATGGCCGCTGCGCATAGCTATAGTATAAAAACGAGAAACCCTCATCACTCCTCGTCCAACTACCATGTCCAGCCTACGATATTCCCGGTTTTCCGCCGAAATCATGTCCAAGATCGTCGAGCAAGTAGCTCTGTCCGGTGATCCGAGGCGGACAGATCCACTACTTCACCAAATTTCTCTCGTCTCGCGGGACGTCTGGGACATGACTCAGCGCCACTTATTCTCCCATATCGTCCTCACAGCCAAGAAAACAACGCGAAAAAACAACGCTCGCCTGCTCAAGGGACCTCGAGGGGCACGTTATGGTCGACATGTCCGTTGTCTTATACCTATTCGAATGCACCTCCTGGATTAACAAGACCCGCACTGCGGATTTACTGGAACTGATCGTCGAACGGGCACCGAATATTAGCGTTTTACATATCGGTTACAATTCTGGGTACCTCGACTGGGCGGCCCTCCCGTCGACCAGCGGAATTTCCTTGTACATATCATGTTTCATGCGAAGAAAATCATGTTGGAGGGTATCGAAAACTTTCCACTCCAATACTTTCGAATCTTCAGGCGGGTCGAGACGCTTGACCTTGGGCATATAAAGTTGGCTCATGTGCCGACCCAAAACACGTGGTTCCTTGTTCCCATCCCCCCGGAGGTCAAGGTCTCCCTCCTATTCCTGCCCCAACGACGCTCGCAGTTCATACAGGCATAATTTCCGCAGCCGCCTGGCCTGAAAATATCAATTCGGGCGAGAATGATGACACGTTCGTTACGCTTCGTGGTTTGATGACGACTGAGATGATCACTTTCTCAAATTTGACGACCCTTTATTTATCTTCCATGATGAAATGTGAGGCTGCCAATCAGCTGCACAGGGCGATCATTTCCCAATGTGCGAATACGTTGCAGGAGTTGAGGATATGTGTGGGTTCGTCCGGTAGGCTGTCATGTTCAATTTCTGTTCTCTCTTGACTTGACTTTTGCGTGGATAGATTATAGTCGTGATGTCCGAGTAGGTGTGTTCGTATCCT